>JAOANK020000092.1:3802758-3844995 GCA_026257165.2 Telfairia occidentalis | reverse complement strand
CCCACTTATCTCACCAAAAATAAGTCTCAATCCCATTCCCCCCCAGAAGAGCTCAACCGCCTTTTCCCTTGTTTACATCTTCATAATTTTTACTTTTTCTTTTCCAAATTCCTTTTAAAACATTGGAATCAATTGGTTGAACAACGAGTTGGACTTGACGCTTTTAATGTTTATGAAGTATGCATTCTTGACCAGTTAATCACGAAGGAGTTGCTGAAATTTCTAGGACAAGTTCTACTATGAGAGTGATAAGATTCAATAATTTGAATCTTTATTTGTTCAAGAAAGTTCTTAGAAAGTACAAATGCAAAGGAAGCTTTCTATCATGGTTTGGATTGTTATTTCTTTGAGAACCAGATTTTTCAGGAAGAAATTATTGATCAAGAGAGGAATTTTTTTAAATTTGAACACTCTCTCCAACAAAGGAGAGGAAATTGTGGTCACAGTTTTTGGGCGCTGTTTGCATAAAATTTATCAATATTTCCTTCATGTTCCCCTAATTGGTTACAAAAAACATCTTTACAGATTTAATCTCATTAGACTGGGTTTGTTTATTATGGCTTGAATTATGTTGATAAGTGCCCTATAGGGATACTGAAGTTGATAAGTGCCCTATATATGAGATATTCTATTGCTTAAATTCATTGTTTTTTTTTAAATTGGTCTTTGTACTTTGTTGGCTTAACGTTTATGAAAATCAGACCCATAAACACCAGGTTTTAGGATCAGTACATTGATTATACAATTATGTTAAATCCTCGGTGGGTGGCTACCATGGCTTGAACCTAGTTCATTTTTGTTTGGAAGGGTTTCTTGGCAGTTTTAGAGGTTCCCTAGTGCATTTTAAACTTGAAATGTGTTCTTTGTAAGAGCAAGGGTTCTGGCCTGTAAATAGCTTGCTTTTACTTTGCTGAATTGGTTGCTTTACGTTCACTAGTTCAGTTCACTTACTAGTTACTCCATTAGGGTAGGTAGCTTGTGGGCTACATGACAGTTCCTACACTAGATTGTAGGCCTTCGTAAATGGAATTTTGATTCCAGTATTTATGGTTTGTAAGTAGACTACAGCAGTTGAGTTACTTACTATTATGTTCCCCTTTTTTACATAGTTAACCTATTTTTTCGTGTGTTTGTATATATATTGTCATGGACTTGAATTAATTTCTACAGGCTAACAGAATTGGAAAAATAAATCTTGCCGCAACTGGAAAAGATCTAATGGATGATGAAAAGCAAGGAGATGTAAGCATTGATCTTTTTGCTGCTCTTGATATGGAAAGTGAGGCAGTCAATGAAAGGTCTCCAGAGTTAGAAAATAATCAAACATTGGGCTTGCTTACAGGATTTCTTTCTGTGGGTGACTGGTACGTAATATTGAATTTTGTTAACCCTGTATGGTGTGTTAGTTTATCTGTTTGTCTTCCTTTTGTCTGCGTATTTTGATAGTAACAGTGAAGTGTCAACTTTGATGTTGATCTGATTACCTGTTGCCATTGCTTCGAAGCAACATTTGTTCATGAGTTGGTGATGTCCTTTGGTTTTTTCTTTTTATTACAATATGTATTTTACTACATATTAATATAATCTATCAATTATTTTCTTCGATTATATATGCGTATGTAAAATAAAATGGAGTATTCTCTCCTAACATTATGCCAAATTACATGCGTTAGAGAGTACCGTTGTTAAGGATTTAATTGGTGGTTTGGGTTTTCTATTTGTAAGACAAAATAAGCATTAGAAAGCACAGCCTAAGGGCAAAGGGTCGAGAAGACCCCTCTCCAAAAAAACTAAGAAACAAGCGCTTTCCAATCAGAATCTATCTATAGGAGGCTGTAGTTACAAAAGAATTTTTTGTGGTTTGAACACCACCAAGAAGCTGTATAGTGAACTGTATTACAAAAAACATCAAGACCAGAATGTACATTCTCGAAGATCCTGCTATTCCTTTCTTTCCAAAGAGCCCACAGGAGAGCCCTAGCCGCACAATTCCAAAGGATTCTCTTTTTGTCCTTCAAACAAGATCCACCAAAGGCTTCAAAAATCCAATCCTCAATTTTAAGAGGAAGACAAAAACTTATCCCAAAGTCCTCAACAATGAAGGACCAAGCCTCGCGAGCAAAGAGACAGTGAAGAAAAAGATGGTCAATCATCTCCTGATCCCTCAAACACTTGCTGCAGACAGAGGGGCAGAGATTCCAATTGGGCATCTTCCATTGAAGCTTTTCAGATGTATTAACACTTCTGTGAAAATGAGACCAAAGAAAAAATTTAACCTTCTTAGGAACTTTGAAGCTCCAAATCTGACTGACAATCAAAGTTCTCAATCTCTGTCTAACATTATTATAAGAAAAGGAAGACTTTGCAGAAAAACGACCCCCAGGTTCCAAAGACCAAACCATTCTGCCCTCATATTGGCCCAAAATTCTGGAATCCAACAACTCAATGAGAGCTGCCCAACGATCGACCTTTCTATCGAAGAGATTTCTTCTAAGACCAAGATTCCAAGCAGCATGCTGCTGATTCCAGCAGTCACACGTTCCTATTTTTCTTGTTGGACAGCAGGTACAAATCAGGGAAGGCAGTAGCAAGGGGGAGGACCCAATCCAGAGATCTTCCCAAAATTTAAAATTTTGACCATTGGAGGCCATGAATCTAATCAGATTCCAAAAAGCAAATCTGAGATTGTCAATATCTGGCCAAATCCTTCCTCTAATTGGCCCAATGACCTGATTAGGAAGCCAGTTCTCCTTGTTCGAGCCATAAATGCCAGCAATGACTTTTTTCCAAATTCTGTTTTTCTCAGTTGCGTACCTCCATAACCATTTCAGAAGAAGAGCTTCATTCCTCTATTTAAGGGAGCCAATACCCATGCCACCCAAATTCTTAGGAAGAGAAGAAACTTCCCACCGAACCAAATGATTTAGGGAAGAACCACCTCCCCAAACAAAATCTCTTATGATTTTCTCCATTTGATGAATGATTTTAATTGGGGCCTTAACAATGGAGAAAAAATAAATAGGTAAACTATTGAGAACTGACTGAGCAAGAGTCAAGCGACCACCTTTTGAGAGGTTAATCCCTCTTCATTTGTCAAGCTTCCTTCTCATCTTGTCCACCATAGGCTCCCAAAAGTTGATCGCCTTATGATTTCCACCAAGAGGGAAGCCTAAGTACGTAATGGGGAGTTGCTCCTTACTAAAGCCAAAGAAATCCGCCCACTTCAAAGCCATCATCTCATCACTATTAATACCAATCAGCGCCGATTTGTTTTTGTTTAAGGATAATCCGGACCCAAGCAAAAACAAGTCAAGGATCTTCTTCCAATTTCAAATGTAGTAAGGAGAAGTTGGGCAGAACACTAAAACGTCATCAGCATATTGAAGGTGAGTCACTTCAAGCCCACTATTTCCAAAAGAGATGCCTCTAAGGATGTTTCTCTCACAGCAGAAATGAATTAAACGGCTTAAAGAGGCCCCCACAATGGTGAAGAGAAAGGGCGAGAGGGGATCCCCTGCCTTAGGCCTCTCTTGGCAAAGATCTTACCACAAGGCTTGCCATTTATCATAACCGAAAAATTTGCTAAGGAAAGACAGCCCCTAATCCAATTCCTCCATCTGGGCCCAAAACCTTTTAATTCTAGAATACCATCAAGAAAAGTCCAATCAACCTGATTGTAAGCCTTTTCAAAGTCTAATTTTAGTAAATAGCCTTCCTTTTTATCACTCTTCCATGAGCCAACAGCCTCCGAAGCCACCAAAATAGCATCTAGGATTTGACGACCTTCGACAAAAGCAGCTTGGGAATCATCGATTATGTGGGGTAGCACTCTTTTTAGTCTTTCCGCAAGCACTTTGGAAATGATTTTATATAGGGAAGTCAGTAGACTAATTGGTCTATATTCACTCACTCCAGAGGCCTTGGCATTCTTTGGGATCAGACAAATATAGGTTTCGTTGGTGCGCTTGTTTATAATTCCTTTCTCGAAAAAGTCGTGGAACACCTGAATCAGGTCGTTTTTCAATATGTTCAAAGCCTTTTTCAAGAACTCATTTGTCATCCCATCCAGCCCCAGAGATTTCAAATTACCCAGCTCTTGAATGGTTTTGTGAATCTCATTAACTTCAAAGGGGGCTTCAAGCTGATTTTGCCAAGATGATTGAAGATGCACCCAATCAATACCCTCAAAAGTGAACCGAAAGCCTTCATCTTTGTCATAAAACTCTTGAAAATAGGAAATTATTTCCTTTTCTATATCTTCAATCGAGGTGAGCTCCACCCCATCTTTATTTTCAAGAGATGAAATCGAATTCTTGCTTTTACGATGAGAATCCCATCTATGGAAGAAATTGATATTTTCATCCCCTTCTTGAAGCCATTTGATCTTACTTTTTTGAATCCACAATCTTTGTTCCTCAAGGATAACCCCCGTCAACTCAAATTTCAGCTTGATCCTATCCTGGCGAGCTAAAACTGAAACAGCCCCTTGATCCTCCATTTTATCGATACTATCGATGGCTTCCAAGAGTTCTTGATCTTTATGTCACCAAAAGTATTCTTGTTCCAAGTTTTTAGGACCCCTTTAAGACCTTTCAACTTCTCCATAAAAACAAAACCAGGCCACCTTGAAGGAGAGTTGTTCTTCCACCAATTCTCAACTAACGGAACCAAATCAGGAGACTCAAGCCAAGCATTCTCAAATCTGAAAGGGGTTGGCCCCCAACTTAAACAACCGATGTGCAGAGCAATCGGGAAATGGTCCGAAGTTGGTCTAGAGAGTCTCTCTGCTCTAAGTTTTTTGAAGAAGCCAGCCCATCCAGGGGAGGAGGAACCTATCAATCTTTGTTAAGGAGGGAGACTCCCTCATACTAGACCAAGTAAAAGGACCGTTGTTGAGGGGAGGATCTATCAAGCCAATATCCTCAATAAGCCGGTTGAAGGCCTTCATGCTTCTAATAACTCTGCTGCCTCTAGATTTCTCGTTTAGCCATCTTACCACGTTAAAATCGCCCCCAACGCACCAGTTGTTCAGACATAAGCCAGACAGGCCCCTCATCTCTTGCCAGAAATCATCACGTCGGTAAGTCGAGGGAGGGCCGTACACCCCAGAAAACCATCCAGAGAAGGAACGATTCAGAGTCATGGACATAGATCTTACCTTCTTGCCACATGACAAGAATGCCCCCAGACGAACCCACTACATCCAAAGCAATCCACCCAATCTGATTCAAACTCCAGATGGACTTGATCAACTTGCTATTCATAGCGCTACGTTTCTTGTAAACAAACCAAATCCGGATTCATTCGTTGGATGAAGTCCTTAATGAGAGCTCTTTTAGGGGGAGCTCCAAGCCCTCTCACATTCCAAGAAATAATTAGCATTGAGACACAACGTGGCCCAAAGTTTCATCAGAGTGCTCCTTAGTCAAAGCTTCCTTCTCCCACGAGGCTAGAAGACTTCTAAGCTCTCTACTCCCTTTTTTAACCGAAGCCCCTTTGCTCACTGATTTGCCTTTGGGGATGGGCCTAATGCATAAATTATTCTTCCAAAGGGAAACAACTAGCTCTTTCAAGAGAGGAGAAAAATTATCTGTCGGGGCATTTTCCTCTTCCTCAAATCTCTGATACTCTTCTTCTAATGGAAACGCCTCAATTGGTTGTTGTTGCACTACAGTTGTATTCTCTAAAATAGCTAAATCATTACCTTTCGCCATAAAGGGGGAACTCCTGCAACGCCTCATTTTCTTGAAAACATAGATGCATATCCTCTGTCGGATCTCCAATGCTTCCCAACAAGGAATCTTTGCTTGTAGCAATACTCATAGGACTGGAAACAGAAAGTTCCGACTCACTATCCGCCAATATCCCTTTTCTTTTAATACGAAGGAGATCTTTTTGCTCTCTCGAAGAGCACACTACTCCTTTCTTGAAAGAAGTCAACTAAATTTGTTTTTTTTCCTTGATAACTTTTGGTTGTAGGTGAGTCTCGAGGGAAGGGATATTGTCAACATTTTCTTTTACAATGCAAGGAACGACGTTAATGGACTTGGGGCCTCTGGAGCTGGCTCTAAAGCTGCTAGGGGGGTGACGTGGTTGATTTTTAGTAGAGGGAGAAGCTCTCCTGGGGCTCAAAAAGCGCTCACAGAATGGTTGTTGTCAACAGTAGCCTGATGTGACTTCAAACACACGTTGACCGAGGGAGAGAAGAAGCCATCTTCGACACGCCAAATGTCCACTGGGCATGGACCGTTGAACTGAACCAGGGGTCCACGAAAAAACCTATCGGTCATCTCCGGCGAACTGTCGTCGTGAACTTCTTGTATTTTTTCGATCAGCAAGTTAGCATCTTGATAGGTAGAGACATGGGCCGTAAAAATGTTAAGTTGGTCGATTAATTTCACCTTAGTAAGGATGAAATCACAATGGTTTCCTTTGACGTTAATAGCAACCTCCATAATATCGATCAGGGAAGAGTTCTGATCAGCATATTCAATGAAGCCACCATAGCAATCTTCAATGGCTTTAAAGACATCCAGAGTCCATAAATGAAGAGGAATGTTTCTAAATTTTAACCAACCTCCATACGACGGGAGAGTGGTAATTCTGCCATGTTTCTGAACATTCCAGTGCTCCATCTTCAAGATAAAGGCACCCATGTTGACCCAACCCTTATTTTCATTAAGTCGTCTGGCTGTCTCTTTCGAAGGGCATTTTAGTAACGCTTTATCCGGGTGGAAAGGGTTTATAATGAGAGCCGACCGTAGGTGAGCCTCTAAAGCTTCAAGAATCTTCCCCCAATCGTCATGAAAGTCCCTCCTTGTGACCATAGTGGTTTCTGACCAATTTTGTTGGGAAACTTCCTGCATTTGTCCTAGAGGATGGGATTCACGCTTCTGTTTAACAACTTCGGCATACGAGTTCAATCTTCCTTTTGAAGGGTTCACTATTGCTTTGCAGGTCTTCTCCTTTCTGTTTATAAAGTCCAAAAAGAGCAGCCGAAAGTCTACCCAACCCTTTAATTTGTCCCCTGCCAGAATGACCAGGTTCGATTTGCCTCCAGAGTTCAGCGCCTTTGTAATTTCTATGAAACTTCCTCGTTTGTTTATAGTTTTCAAGATCCATAATAAGCCATTCAGGCATTGCATTTTTTGGAAGAATTTCTGAACGTGAGAGGTCAGCAAGAGGTCAACTATGGTGTCCACTATCTAGACAATTGCCACTTCTTCCACTGAGATACTAAAGCTTCTTTGCAAATATTTTTCCAAAACTTTAACTATTCTTCCTCAGTAGCTTTCATCGTAACAGCAAGCAAAAATTTTATTCTCAATCTTTGACGAACAGAAACGAGCTACCATCTTCATCATTTAGATCCTTTCATCTCCAGCAAAACATCTTCAGCTTCCGTCACCCCCAGCAGCAACGCCATTGCATCCGGCATGCCAGGGTACATAAGGTCAAGCTGCTTCCAATATAGGTCTTCAATCCAGTTCTGTATGCTGTTTTCTTGAGTTCCTTTAAAAGCAATAACGACAGCATTAAGACCCTTTGCTACTCCGACATATGACTGTAAGCAGTGCTGGACATCAACGATCAGTTCAATAACTTCAAACCCCTGAGACAGGCCATCATTTCTTGAGCATGTCCAAGTAAACAGTTCCGTTAAATCAGATATGTATGCCGCAGAAGCATATTCCACCAAGATTTCAGCAAGAGTATGGTTGAAGGAAATAGTAGCATTGCCGTGCTTGTGGTTCGTTCTGAACTCTCTTCCAACGGAAAGAGCGATTGGGCAAGCAAAAATCGCGACCGTCAAGCTAAGGCTAGAGTTTGAAATTTGGGTTACTGCTTTACCCTTTAGAGTGACTGTTTGTTGATTTCACCAACCCAAGTAGGACTGCACCACTAACCAATAAGTTAAAATGCCACCATTGTTTGTTGGAAAGAGCCGCACATTAGCTTCATGCACTGCCAGAAGTATCACATCAGTACCATACCCTGGTGTGGGTTGACAAGTGAGCTGTTTATGTCACCTTCCCTTGTTCTCGATTTGTCTTGTGATATACATCTCATCTGTTTTCTTGGTTGGGCCAAAATACACTTAGGTGTACGATCATATGAAAATGATCCACCTGCGGATTAAACTACACAAGTTTGGAAGATGTTGGTCTTTTCTTACAAATAAGGAACCTGATTGAGAATGAAGTGGTGGACTTCTTTTGGCTAGAAAAAGTGAAAAGTCTCTTACAAACTATGTTAGGGAGTTTAAGACATACATTTACAAATACTAACATGTTGTTGCCATTAAGTATAAATATCAAAGTGAACGCCGCCCCAGACACTCATGGGTATTTAAAAAAGTATAGGCATTAAATATTAAAAAGCTCCCTTATCCCTTTGTTCAGTAGGTTGTACTGCTTTTCTGTGACTTTCTGAAAGAAACTTTGTCTCGTATTTAAAAAATAAAAAATTAACAAGTTCAATATGACCATATGTTAGTTGAGTTTTTTTTTTTTTTTTGTAATACCGGATCTGTACTTGACTTTGGACACATACAGTTTACTTTACATGTGTGCATGATGAAACCAACATGATAACTGAATTTTTTTTTCCTTTTTGAAAATTTTGTCTCAAGTGTTGTTACTCGCTACCATCTTCTGAAATTCACCTTCAACAATGTGAAGTCTATATTCTGCTTGTCGTGACTCCTTTAGGGATCTTGTCAAACTTTTTGATTTTACTTGGTGCTCTACTTCTAAAATGTTTGTAATTTTGATTTGTTGCACATTTATGCCAATTGGGAATTATTTTTTGTAATCCCTTTGGCTCTTTAGGGACTTCTCATCCTCTCTTGTATGGGTTTTTTCTATAATGCTACTTTCGTATCCTATAAATAACATTGAAGCACTCATTAGCTTTATTCTTTTTTCCTGCCAGGTACCATGCACACGTACTTCTTGGCCGGCTTTCACCTCTTAATCCGGTGGAACACCTTCCAATTTGTAACGGCTTGTTTAGGTAATTCTGATTTGATGCTTAATAATAACCATCCACACATGCATATGGCTCTTTTTTGGGGTTGATTTTCTTGTATGCCCCTGTATCTTTCATTTCTTCTCCATGAAAACGGGGTCTCAAATAAAAAAGCATTCCTAATTCGCCTCTTTTATGTATTTTTGCAAGCCCATATTCCAGTATCAGTTTTCTTTTGGTGTGTATGTAGGCTCATCGAAGAATCAATCTCCTCTGCATACTCTATTATTCGTCAAAATCCTTATCAGAGCTTCGAGACTTCTTCAGGAACTAGCATTGATACTATAGATACCACAAATTTTCCGGTTGGTGGTTCTTTTATAGATCTTCCAAGGGAACTTTTCCAGATGCTTGCTGCTGCTGGACCTTATCTTTATCGTGATACAATTTTGCTGCAGAAGGTAATTCTTTTCTTTTTTCTTTTTGTTCCTTTCACTACTATCCTTCACTGATTATTTTCCAACCTGAATTTTTAATTTTTAATTTTCTTTTTTGCAGGTTTGCAGAGTGTTGAGAGGTTATTATATGTCGGCCATTGAATTTGTGGGTGGGGAAAGAGGTCCGGACTTTGAATTTGTTATGCCACCTGGAAACCGGGTTCCTCATCTTCATTTAAAAGAAGCTAGGTTGAAGATTGAGGAAGCCTTAGGAACGTGCCTACTTCCTTCTTTACAGTTGATACCTGCCAATCCAGCTGTTGGTCAAGGAATATGGGAAGTAATGAATCTTCTTCCATATGAGGTAGTCCATTGTGTTGGTACCATTGAAGAATTTGTTTATTAATAATTGAAAACCTTGAAACTTGAATTTTCAATGATCTTGGTGCAATTTTGTATTTATTCTTTGTAGTCGATTCTGTAGCCTTGCCTAAGAATTTAATTGTACCTCTGTTTTATAAAATCCAAATCCATATTAGTGCTTTGATATAAGAGATCTTCTATTATTAGGTGCGTTATCGTTTATATGGTGAATGGGAGAAAGATGATGAGAAGATTCCAATGGTTTTGGCTGCAAGGCAAACAGCAAAGGTACTGGTTAATTAATATTTTCTTTTGCTTTGCCTCTTTAATAGTTCGGAATCATGTAAACCATGATCAACTACTTCTTAGTTGGACACACGGAGAATTTTGAAGCGGTTGGCTAAGGAGAATTTGAAGCAATTGGGTAGGATGGTTGCAAAACTTGCTCATGCTAGTCCGATGACTGTCCTTCGCACAATAGTACACCAGGTGTTGTTTGATTTAACTAATGCAATTAGATACATCTCGTCTTCCAATTCTGTACAGCAGAGATCATGTTTAAAATAACATTTTGCAGATTGAGGCATATAGGGATATGATTACTCCTGTAGTAGATGCATTCAAGTATCTGACTCAGGTATTGTCATTCTGTTTTTCATGGATACATTATGTTAACTTCTAATTTTCAAGATTTTCTTTTATAATTTGCTTTCCATATTTTTTATGCAGCTTGAGTATGACATATTGGAATATGTTGTGATTGAACGTTTGGCTCAAGGAGGGCGGGATAAGTTGAAGGATGATGGCCTTAATCTGTCAGATTGGCTCCAATCATTAGCTTCATTTTGGGGTCACCTGTATGTTTCTCCCTTCTTTCCAATATAAAACACTTAGTTTTCTTTACGCTGATTTCTGCTGTTGAGTATGTGTTTTTACTTTTTAGGACGTTTTTGCTATCAGTTTTGTGAGAGACTAACTTCAATTTTAGAGTTGTCTATTTGTCTTTGGTCTAGGTTCTACCTTCCACACTAATTAGCTGACTCTTGGTTCAAATGTTTGTGTGGTTACTCGTATTTTTGAGTTTTGGGTGTTCTAATCCTTTCTGCTTTAGGTGATTATTCAGTCAGTTATCATTTTCAACTGTTGCTTTGACATGCATTGCAGTTGAGTTTTTTCATGATATTCATCCTTGGTTATGCCTGGAATGCCATAATTTAATATCGAAGGTGCTGCATATACCCCCAGCAAATGTTGATTAATTAAACCGAGGGTGTTGTGAACAACTGAACTTTTGTATCCTTGATTAGCTATTTCAGATCTGTTCCAACTACTAAAGCTTGCTTCCTTGGACATGCTCTGTGAACTTTACACATGACATTTGGGGGCTGCGATGAATGATTTTAATTGGGTTATGACTAGCCACTGGACCATCGAGACTGAAGTTGGGTTTCAATTTCCCTTTCAAGTTCATGATATGGTAGATTGGGAGGTGAAGGAATCTGGATTTTTTTTCATCGAGGTGAAGGAATCCGGATTTTTCTTCATTCACAAGACACTGGAGTGTGATAGGTTGAAGTTCTTATGTTCAAGCCTTTCTCTTACGCTGCCTTTGTTCAAGAAGATCCGCTGAGATGTTTCAATTTATCAATATATTGGTAAAAAATGTGTGGAGGAACAAAATAAACTGTTTGATGGTTACATAATCCATTTCTGTTGAAGGGAGTGATTTATATGACCTAATATGTCAAATGAGTTAAGGTCATAACTAGTTCAGTGAGAATGGAGGTGAATTTTTATTGTGTTGACTGACTGCATTGGCTTCACAGTGGTTGAAACTTGGAAGAGAGGTGCTATTAACTGTTGTTGTGAAGACAAATTTCCTGATGCTCAGAAATTGATTAGGATCTGGAGTTCCTTAATTATGATGTATCACATGAAGATGTTAGTTTCATCTGGAGTTGGAAAAGTACAAATGGGATTAGTCATTTTGAAGATTTTTATCAGTTTTGATTGCTTCAACTTCCCGTGCTGTTGGTTTCTTTGAGAATTTGAAATTTTGACTTGGCTATACTTATAGTAAATTTCACGTACCAGCTAGGCACAGATTATTCCTGGTCGAAGCATGCAATTCCTTTCCAAAGGGGTCGTTAGTCAAAGAAATTCTAGTCTATTTGCCTGCTTTGGTTGCAGCTCTATGGCAAGTCAGGATGTAATGAGTTCTTTCATAGTCTTACATTAATTATATGATATGCTTTCCGATGAATAGCATATTGTACATTTAAAAAGGCATTGGAGGAGCAACTGAAGTAAAACAGAAACTGGGTAGGATCGATTGGAAGTTCTGGGCTGTTATTTTTTATTTGAGCTTCTTATTGGAATCCTCTCGAGGGTTTTGAGGCTGGTCAGACACTCAAGGAGTGGAAATGATTTAATTGGGACGTGAACTTTACTTTCTTTTTCTTTTACTGCATAGGTAATCATGTTATGTATATACTTAGTATTAAGAAAAGAAAAAATGCTGCAACCAGACCTGTAGGGTTGTTCTCAATGAGTCAAATTCTGCAATACATTAGTCATATTGTTTTAGATTTACATGTTTAGATGATATGCCTGCCCTCCTATGTTGTTATAAATTTAAAGAAGAAAAACTAATTGAGTTTGGTGGATATTTCCCACGTTTTTGCCTCTAATTTCTATAACCTATGAGCAATTTAGGTATATTTAATAACATATTAGAGGTTCCAATTTGGTTCTCATGTTTTAGATGAATTCTCTCTGGTTGACGTTGTGCAAGTTGTTCCTCACTATTTTCTTTTATTGCACTCAAAAAAAATGTTAACATTCTTGCTTAAGAGTATTTATAGAAGGAAGCTGTCCATGTGAATAAATACCATGTTTGTATATAAATTCTTGTGCTACTTACGCATGATGTTTAAAATATATGTTTCCTTGTCAATATATATATTGCAAATGATATTGTGGTCTGTCACTGCATCATCCATTCAAATCATGATAAACTAGTTACCATAATTTTAAACGTATTTTGGTTGTATGTTTCTATCCTTTTTCAACATATGGATCTTTCTAAAACTCTTTTTCATTTTAGAGGTGGGGGGAAGAGGTGGGGCAACTTGTTTCTTATTTAGATGGAGTGGTGCTTTTCTCAAGTTGTGGCTCTAGAAGCCTGGTGATCTTGTCCTTCCTATGTTATGTAAGGAGCTGTGGAGGTCGAAATTCCCTAAAAATGATATAGTATTTGTTTGGTCTCTTGCACCCTAGGTGGCATAGATAAAACTGAAAAACTTAGAGGAAACCCAAGATTTCCCTTTACCGAATCGGGTACTATGTTTGCAAAAGAAAAAGAAAGAAGAAAAGAACTTGGATATTTGGATTATTTGTTCTTTCTTTTCTCCTGGCTCTGTCTCAATGGAGTAGCCTTTTTGATATTTGATTTCCTTTTATTTCTACCTCCAAAGACTTTGTCGTCCAAGGGTTATTTGGCCCCAGATTCTAAGATAGGATTAAGCAACTTTTGGGTGAACAGTTTTTGTGCCTTTGAGAAGTTTGGCTTGAATGCATGAGAATTATTTTTAATGATGTGGAGAATACAGTTGATCATGTTTAGAATGTGATATTTTGGTCTTTTAGATTGAATCTCTGTTGTAATTACCCCTTGGATTCTATGTAGAGCAATTGGAGATTTTTTTTATCTCCTTGCATCCTCCACTTCTTTTCGTAAATTTCACATATGTCAACAAGGAGGTTTTATGTTTTGTTGTTGTTTTCATCTCATCTTTTTCAGTTGTTCCAGAAATATTTTCTTATCAAAATTTTCTTTGGCTTTAAAATTTCGTACTTGTATATAATGCAGCAATATTTTTGGGATGCTTGGGAACTATGGTAAAACTGAATTTTAAGTTGTGTTGTAGTGTTTATGGATAAACTATGTCAATTTTTTAAAATACAGTTTTCTTTAAGGAAAATAATTCTCATATAATTTTTATCAGAATGTCGATAAAAGAATATCATCTTTTTGCATGCAGATTTTTTGTACTTTTGTCTCCCATAGATGCCGTGTATTTGTTGATTACTTTCTTGGTTTTTTTCTGTTGGCAGGTGTAAGAAGTACCCATCTATGGAACTAAGGGGTTTGTTTCAGTATCTCATTAATCAGCTGAAGAAAGGTCAAGGAATTGAGCTTGTTCTCCTGCAGGTACTCTTCAAATCTGGCAGGGGTGCTTTGTATTAGTCACATGGTCCAATATTTATATATTTTACCACCCCAATACTTTGTGACTTAGAGATTTTTTTGTAATGTAATCAGGAACTTGTTCAACAAATGGCCAATGTCCAATACACAGAAAACTTAACTGAGGAACAGTTGGATGCTATGGCAGGAAGTGAGACCCTTCGTTATCAAGCAACTTCTTTTGGAGTTACTCGAAATAACAAGGTGCTGTATTGATGGGCTATATAATTTTTTCTTCCCCTTTCTTAATCAGAAACTGATTATTGAATGAAGTAAATGCATATTACTGTAGGAATACCTGGAGTCCTGATGAGTTTTGGTAGTTAGGAATTTTCGGCCAGTAGCCATTTTTCTCTTTAAATGAATATATTTCTGTTAGATGCAAGTGGTTTAATATCAAAAAGAGAAAGATGTTATTTTTCAAAGATTTGGTCTAGTGTTTTAAAAAGTGCACTTTTACAAAAGAAGAATACAAGGCAAGGTGTCTGGCTGAAGCCATTTATTATTAATTTTTAATATTTTATTAAGAAACCAAAAAAATACTCTTAAAAGATACACATTCCTTCCACAATCTCTTAAGAAACTCTCGTTTCTTTAAATTTTCAATATCTCATCGTCAGATTAATGCATATGTGTTGAGTTTTATACCAAAAACTTTTTGTGCTTCATATGTCTTATTGTATTTTTATACCAAAAGCATGAGGGTTTGTTGATTTCATTTAGAGTTATTTATATCATTCTAACTTTGTTTGATCTATTATGGTCTGCTATCGATCATTTTCTGTTAGAAGAAAAGAATGACTCTTTGATCTTTCAGTATTTACAGTTTCCCATCTTAAATAATGCAGGCGTTGATCAAGTCAAGCAACAGATTGCGTGACTCCTTGCTTCCCAAGGATGAACCAAAATTAGCAGTCCCTCTTTTGCTACTTATTGCTCAACACCGTTCAGTGTAGGTTTTGTTACTTTCTCTGTAGTATACAAAGTTTGAGGATATTGTATTTTGCTGCTTGATAACAAGGGTCCTAGAACCAGTTAACTCTCAGTGGGCTACCCATGTTGTCATTATTATGCCCTCTGTCGGTACTTTTTAGTTATGATTTCCATTAGCACTACTCTTGCTATAAGTTTATTATAATTCAATCATTTGGGATGTCTAAGTATATTTACCAGCCACTAGTCTTTTCTTGATCCATGCTACTGTAGTTTGATTTGTTTGTCTCGTCTCATCTCTGTTTTTTTTTTCTTTTCACTTTGTTCTAACTTGCATAAATTTTTAGTAGTTTCTTAGTTCTTTGGAATATGTGGACTGAAGTATCATTTTTTTCCTTCAGGGTTGTTATAAATGCGGATGCTCCTTATATAAAGATGGTCAGTGAGCAGTTTGATAGATGTCATGGAACTCTTCTTCAATATGTGGAATTTCTTAGTAGTGCAGTCACGCCTGCATCAGCTTATGCTCAGTTGATTCCTTCACTTAATGAGCTTGCCCATCTTTATCACTTAGATCCCGAGGTACATCTGTGTGTCTGTGTATGTCATTGTATGTTTTCTGTGCTATTGTGTTTCCTTTTTTTATGTCTGGTTGGTGTTTTCTTATCATTGAACTACTCTTGATATTTGTTTGTCCTCTATTTAAGAAATGTAAATTTTCCAAGTTCATCTTATTTAAAATTCTTTTCCACACTCTTAAAGTACTTCTGATATGACTCTTTCTCCTTTTTGTAGGTTGCTTTCCTGATATATCGGCCAATAATGAGGCTATTTAAGTGTCAGGGTGGTTCTGATATCTTTTGGCCCCTGGATGGCAATGATGCCAATGTTCCAGGCAATAATTCTGAATCAGAACCTGTAGAATGTTCTGCTGATGTTTTTTTGGATCTTGGATCTTCCCAGAAACCTGTGGGGTAAAGCATCTATTAATTTTGAAGCTCTCGCTTTTCTTACATACTTTCACTTTGTTCTTTTGGCTTTAGAGTTATAAATGTACTCAAGTTACTTGTTCAATTTATTCAATGTTGATTAAATTATGCACCATTGATAAAACACCGTTCCTTAAATCTGTGGTTGGATCTGAGTTAAGAATCAAAAGGAATTGTATTCGATTATTGGGCACACGATACTTGGGCTTTTGATAAGTGTAATCTCTGCCTCAACTTTCAAGAACTATAACCTTGCCTTCTTCCTCTGTTTGCATTCAGAGAAAGCATGCAAGATGTTGATTCGGCTAGTTAATTTTGGCCAAATGTTATTCTGCAACCTGGTATTATTGTTTTCATCATATAATAACTATGCAAGCTACTAAGAAGCATGGACAGACGGAAATGCCTCACTACCGTGACCCTTGTAGTCAAACTTTTACTCTTTTTTATTACAAAATAGGGAGTTCACAATTTATGATTTTGATGCTATAGTTGCTAATTTTCTTTAGCTTCTATCTTCATAGGTGGTTGGATCTTCTTGATACTGTAAAGTCTATGTTACCTCCGAAAGCTTGGAATAGCTTGTCTCCAGATCTCTATACTACATTTTGGGGTCTCACGCTCTATGATCTTTATGTTCCTCGGAGTCGATATGAATCCGAAATTGCTAAGCAGCATTCTGCTCTTAAAGCTTTAGAAGAGCTCTCTGATAATTCAAGTTCTGCAATCAATAAAAGGAAGAAAGACAAAGAAAGAATTCAAGAATCTCTTGATCGCCTTTCCAATGAACTCCTTAAGCATGAAGAAAATGTTGCATCTGTTCGTAGACGACTTTCTCGTGAAAAGGATAAATGGTTGAGCTCCTGTCCTGATACTTTGAAAATTAACATGGAATTTCTTCAGCGATGTATTTTCCCCCGCTGTACATTCAGTATGCCCGATGCCGTCTATTGTGCTATGTTTGTGCACACTCTTCATTCCCTTGGAACACCATTCTTTAATACAGTCAACCATATTGATGTTTTGATATGTAAAACCTTGCAACCAATGATATGCTGCTGTACTGAATATGAAGCAGGCAGGCTTGGAAGGTTTTTATATGAGACACTAAAGATAGCTTATCATTGGAAGGTAATTGATCACTTTATCTTTCTTTAATCATGCTGCAGACCAAATGAAGTTAAAAAGTTATACATCATTCGGCAAAGTGCTTGAATTCTGTTATGGGTTCTTCCCCATCTTCAGTTGTTCATGTTGATGAATCGTTTTGTCAGAGTGATGAATCCATTTATGAACGTGAATGTGGAAATATGCCTGGATTCGCTGTCTATTATAGGTATCCAAACAGCCAAAGAGTAACGTACGGCCAGTTCATCAAGGTAGGTTTTGGACTTCCACCATTTTCATCTTCAATGTTTTTGAATATTCAATGTACATCTAATGAAGAGTGATAATTGGTTGGCTGAACCACGTAGTTTTTTCCAATTCATGTTTAAGATTTGTTGTTTGAAAGGATATCGCTTGAAATGCGTTGCTGGGGAAGAAAAATCTAATACATCAATTTGTTATGGTGTAAAAGCTATCTTTTCTCCCCTTTTAGCGATGTATTAGGTAAATAATTTGCTGTTATGTTGCAACTCCAGTAAGTTCTGAATTTTGCTGGAAGTTATGTATAAATCTTGCACGATTGTCTTTATTGAATTCATTTTTTCGGAGTTGGCTTCTTTCAGTATTATGTGGTTATATAGATATTGAGTTTTTTTTTTCCCTTTTTCATAGAAAAAGTTTTCAATTTATCTCTTTCTGTTCATTTGATTTTCAATGGAGGATCCTGTTTGTGGAGCAAATTTCCTTATCATACTGATATGCATACTGATATGTAAACAATTGAACTTGCTTGCCATTGCATTATTTAATTTTTCATGTACAGTAGTACTATATTTCTGTCACTTAATCTAGTACTTCGTGAAATGTTTTTCTTATAGGTTCATTGGAAGTGGAGTCAAAGGATTACGCGGTTACTGATTCAATGCTTGGAATCTACAGAGTACATGGAAATTAGAAATGCTCTTATAATGTTGACAAAAATATCCAATGTTTTTCCCGTCACTAGAAAGAGTGGGATCAACCTTGAGAAACGGGTAGGACAACTTCAATGCCTCTTTCTGAATTTCACTTCATCAATGTTCACTAAGAATTCTTCCTCTTCATGTAGGTTGCTAAGATCAAAAGCGATGAAAGAGAAGATCTGAAGGTGTTAGCTACTGGCGTTGCAGCAGCCTTGGCTGCTAGAAAGGTTTGTTGCGCTTTTTTTGTGTGTTTTTTTATCTTCTCAGTTTTAATTGCTTAATTAACGTTCTTTCATTCTGCAGCCTTCATGGGTTACAGATGAAGAATTTGGCATGGGCTATCTTGAATTAAAGACTGCACCAACTCTTGCATCAAAGTCTTCGGCTAGTAATTTAGCTGCTAGCCAAAATAATTCCGTTTATCTTTCCCAGAATGAACCTGGTGGTGGAAAGACTGCTGCACTAGCCATTCCAAATTCAGATTCTGGAAATATGGCAAAAGACCATTCGTTGAGGTCAAGAACTTCTGATGTGAGAACGGATAAAATAGATGGTCTTTCTGTTCCAAAATCTGAACAAGGGCATGGGAAACTGAAAGGCAGTTCATTGAATGGGCTCGATTCCCAGCCACTGGCACCCTCAACTTCTGTGCATTCAGGATCGTTAAGAATGGTGGAAAGTCAAAAACCAGGTGATGACTTGAGTAAGACTTTGGATGAGGGCTTATCAAAAGTTATTTCCAAGACCTCTTCTGAATCCGAGGTAGTATTAAATCATAGTTTTAGTGGGCATTTGTCTGTGTATATGTGCCTGTTGAATTCTGACATTTTACATTGTTACGTTAACAGTTGAGAGTTTCAGCGAAACGATCAGCACCTGCTGGATCTCTTAATAAAGCACCAAAACAAGATATTACGAAAGATGAGATTAGATCAGGAAAAGCTGCTAGCAAGAATCCTGGGTCTTCCACAAGTGATAGGGAGCTTCCAATTCATGCAGCAGACGGTGGTAGGCATGGAGGTTCTTCCAGTGTTCCTTCTTCAGTTTTGCCAAACGGTAATGCAGTAGCTAGAGGCTCGTCCTCATCAGTAAAAGCTTCAGATGGTCATGCTATTGAATCAAAGGCAGAGACTGGGGTTGGGAGGACTTCTGATAGTAGGGCTTCGTCAGTAAAGGATGATGGCACTGAAGCTCTTGAAGTTGCAAGATCCTCTTCTTCCAGACTTGCTCATTCTCCCAGGCATGATAATTCTGCCAGTGGTTCTAGATCCAGTGATAAGCTGCAGAAACGGGCTAGTCCAGCGGAAGAACCAGATAGGCAAGGTAAACGCCGGAAAGCAGATGGTGAAACTAGAGATGTAGATGGGGATTTTCGTATCTCTGACAAAGATAGATCCATAGACCCACGATCTGTAGATGCTGATAAAATAGGAACAGATGAACAAAGTGGTTACAGAGGTTCTGACAAACCTTTGGATAGAACAAAAGATAAGGTAAATGAAAGATATGATAGGGACTACAGAGACCGGGTAGAGCGTTCTGAAAAGTCCCGTGGAGATGATCCATCAGTAGAAAGAACAAGAGATAGATCAGTAGAAAGATATGGAAGAGAGCGCTCGGTTGAGAAAGTGGAAAGAGTTTCTGATAGGTATCCTGACAAGTCTAAGGATGAAAGAAATAAAGATGATAGGAGCAAATTACGATATAGTGATACAACTATAGACAAGTCTCATGTGGATGATCGGTTCCATGGGCAGAGCTTGCCGCCTCCGCCACCCTTGCCTCCTCACATGGTCCCTCAATCTGTTAATAGTGGGAGAAGAGATGAAGATGCAGATAGGAGGTTTGGAAATACTAGACACACTCAAAGGCTTTCTCCTAGACATGAAGAGAAGGAACGAAGACGATCAGAGGAAAATTTAATTTCACAGGATGATGCAAAACGCAGAAGAGAAGAGGAATTTCGAGAAAGAAAAAGAGAAGAGAGAGAGGGTGGGATGTCATTGAAGGTAATGCTTTGTCCAAATTCAATGCAATTAATTGATATGTTGTTTAGCTTTTTGTACGACAGAAAAATTAATTAAGCAGTGTCTTTCTGCATTTGCAGGTAGAAGGGAACATTTGTTTTCATTATTTTACCTAACAAAACATTGCTTAATCCGCATTTTGTTTAATCCGTATTTTGTTGACATATCTACAAAGGTAATAGGTTTATGCCTTTGCCTTCAGAAAGTTGATCGGATAGAGGAACTCCTGACCCAGTTTATCTTGACTCATAATGGGAGCTGGTTTTAGAAATGGTTAGAGTTTCTGGGGTTGGGCGGGTTTCTTAACCCTTTCTTTTTTGTTCTTTTTACCATAGTTATTTTAAAAAACTCTTGTCATGGTAAGGAAATTGGGGCTATTTATCAATTGAAAGCTACGTTTTATTTCTCTGAAGTTTTACGTTGTGCCTAAACCGAAAAGATTTAGCCTGGTGTTGGAGAACAAAACAAGGCAGCTTATGTAAATTAGGATTTTTGGCTTATTCATATTTCATAGGGATGTTCGTTGAACTCTCATTCATGGCGCAGTTTTTTGTTTTATGTAGGTGGATGACAGGGAAAGGGAGAGAGAGAGGGAAAAGGCAACCCTTTTGAAGGAGGACATGGATGCTTCTGCAGCCTCCAAGAGGCGAAAACTCAAAAGGGAGCATCTGTCATTAGCTGAGGCTGGAGAGTATTCTCCTGTTGGCCCACCACCACCTCCGATAGGTGTTGGCGTGTCTCAGTCTTATGATGGAAGAGAAAGAGGAGACCGGAAGGGAGTAATGATGCAGCGTGCTGGTTACTTGGATGATCCAGGCTTGAGAATTCATGGTAAAGAAGTGGTTAACAAGATGACCAGGCGTGAAGCTGATCTGTATCCTTTAATTCATGTTTCCTTGCATCATGGGGTTATCTATAATATTCATAATTCTAATTTTTGTGCATTCATCTGAATATGGCCTTGGGAGATGTATAAAGCTTCATCTATTTTAAAATCTGCACGTACTACTTAACCAGGATTTAGAATGTACGATCGAGAGTGGGACGATGAGAAGAGAATGAGAGCGGATCAGAAGCGGAGACATCGCAAATAAGCTGAACAATCAGGTTCTTGTAGCTAGCATACATTTGATCGATCTATTTATCATGAAGATAAACTGCAACACAATTTCTAAGCTACGCGTGGGGAAGTGAACATCCATCTGCTCATCTTGTAAAGACCAATTCGTATAGGTGGACAGGGAGGCAGCATTGTAATTTATTAAAAGTTGCCAAGCCTGCTGATGAGTAATAAGCATCGGCCGCTCCTATAATGACGACCGATTCTTTAGTGAACAGGACGGGACATTGGAGTGGATGTCTGCTGTTGAGAACAATTGTAACTTATTTAAAGTCTAGAATAGGGGATGAAGTTGTGTACCATATTTTACCCCCCCACCGAGTATATTTGTTCTGTAAGCCATTAGAGTACGAGTTCTTCAAGATTAGTGTGAATTTGGGGTTTTTTTCCCTATCAGTTTCTTGTAGTTTCCCCAGCCCAGTTTGCTAGAAATTTTTTCACCCCAATTTAGACGAGGGTGTCATTGAATCAGTCTCATGAGTTTCTTACAGGACTTTCCTTTGAAAAAAGATTACCCACTAATCCCATTTTTACAAGTTTGTCTGTTTGTCCAATCTTTATGGACTGTCTCCACTCCTGAAACGTCGAATATAAAGCCTCCTTTCTAGAACGTATGATAATATTTTGTTGAAATTTTTGCAAAAGCCATTCTTGACTGTACTATAGTTGCAACCGTCATTTTTAATTTTAATCATTATCAACTTGAAACGATGATATCACTGCACTTGAAGTGTATTGTTGTAACTTGGTGGCTGAGTTTAACTGCAATAACTATATAGTTTAGAGTTGAATTAGAGTTTAGGTTTAAAAATTTTGTTGCAACATAAAGTGGACATAGTTATAAGACAAGTGTAACATACTTAGAAGGGGGTGAAATTAAACGTAACAATGAGGGTGGAAGGGATTAAGAGAAGTGGGATTGTAGAGTTGCATATTCCCACTCCCATGTCCCTCTTGGTCCCAATCAGAAGATTTGAAATCCCACTCCCAGTTCAATGGAACATATGTAAAGCTAGCAGAAGCTTCAAGCAATTCTTCCCACCTACTGTCTTGCTTAGCTTCTACTTCTACTTCTACTTCTACTTCAAGATCAATCAATGGCTTCTCCTTTCTCTTTTGCCTCACCGGGAAATCACTGCCATCAAAGGTTTCCCACTGAGTGCTGACAACTACAGTTCTCATTGCTGCAACTTTGTTCACAGCATCATCAGTTGACGATGGTGATGGTGATGGTGATGGTGATGGTGATGGTGATGGTGATGTTGATGTTGCGGAGGTGGTAGATGAAGACGATGATTCCGTCATCTGCCACATTCTGCCGACGGTTGCTTCTAGGGCTATGATCTGTCCTTCCAGTATTCGATCGACGACTGGGAACTCAACCAGCCCGCACACTCCGATTAGCTTGCACCAGTCATAAAGATCCGACAGTTGATCTGCCTGAACGGCGGCCTTCTTGTATATTCCAATCGCAGCAACGCAACTCTGGTACGGCAGTTGAAGAAGATTGTCTTCGATTGAACCAATATCCCTACAGAAGGTCTGATAACAAATGAAGCTCTCGCGGATTATGTGCTTCATCGCCAATCGCACTGCGCAGCTACGCCCGGCTCTCCCTGCCGGCCTGCAATCGATTACTTTGTCAATTAGGCTTTGCATCTGTGTCAATATCTCAATCACTCTGTTGATTTCGTTGATTCTACTTGATAATGTTGTATTCAATTCTCCAGGATCGTAATCGTAACCGTCCGATGCTTTAGCGTTATAGAACAAATCGCAATTCAGAGCTTCATCGAGCAACTGAGCGTAGGATCTAATGAAAGAGGCACAATCTTCATCCTCTCGGATATGGCGCTGATGGAAAGACATCGAGCCATTGGCTCGGCTGTGAAGAAGCTCTGCACGGAATGCACTGTTCTCGGGGACTGATTGGAGCAATCTGTGGAGGAGAAGAAGACACCTGAGTCCAACTCGCCAACAGCGAGTGTTGCGAAATCGACGGGAAAAGCTTAGCGAAAAGGATCGACACGACGGCGGCGAGAACTTGAAAATCTTGAGGAGCTCCTGAACGTACTTCTCCGGCACTGGTGAGTCATTTGGAGCAGTGGCTTTGATGACTATGAGATCCACGTCGGAAAATCCTCCGACTGTGACGATTTTGGCGTAGCCGACAGAACAATTCTCTTTGACGGCGGTGAGAACTCGCCGGAATCTCCTCTGCATGGTATCAATCGATCGAGACACAGAAGATTCTTAAAAAAAATGATTGCAAAAACATATGAAATGACAAATGCAGTATATAAAAGAAGTTAAATGGAGATTGATTTTATGCAATCTGACAAAAATTGTTTGATCATCGTTTTGCTTTGGGCGAATCGCATTTACAACTACAAGAAATTTCACTTTGTTACTTCTGTTTCAACCAAAAAAACAAGACGTTTTCTTTCGTAAATTTGTGGTGAGGTTAAAAAAAAATGGTTAAACTAGTTTTTAGTTTTATTGTTTATGCTAGATTTTTTTTTTTTTGAAAACTTTCAATTTTGGTTTTTGTTGATACCTGAGAATCTAGTTCAACTATAAGTTTGTTTATGAGAGACAAATGAATGTGCACATGCAAAACAAAATAACTGCGCAGATGTGGTGTCAAGCCATCGAGTTATAGTAGAGGGGTTAGGTTTAATTGCCTCCCTTCAACATGCCTTTCACTTTCCATTTATAGGGATGTTGATTCGCTGTAGAGCTTGTAACGGCTGCTCGTGTAACCATTGACTTGATGAACGTGCAATCAGTTATTGGTGTTATGGTGCATTACAGATCGGACTACCATTATGATTACAGACATTATGACCATTCTCATTAAGTGGTCGGCTCGACCAACCACAGATGGGTGGAGGTGGTCAGCTAAGCCAACCACTCTAGGTAAACCTCTTGTCTGCGGGTCATTGAGTACTCTTTCCTAGGTTGAACTCATTTTGGGCCTGACCTTCCCAAAACTAACCGAACCAACCCTTTTGGGCAAACTTTTCTCGATTTAGGAAAATGGGTTCTGGGCTCAGCTTTTATTGGGTTGAGTCTCCCGTCATATTATTTTCCTTCCCATAAAAGTAGGCTTCACTACCGCGCTGGGTTTGTGGTCTTTTTTCCCTTTTTTTCTCGGGCGACCATGCGTTTATCTTACTCACTCCTTGTACCCCGTTCGAAAGTATAAATTTAACTAAAAGAACACTATTAAAGAGAGACAAATTCTAAATTTGAACTTCACAATATATATATATTAAAAAAAAACAATAAAAGAAAAAGGTAAGTGGCAAGCCCCTTCACGGGCCTGCTTACAATCTGAGCATGCAGGCCTGCTAATTGCTATCCACTGCGATACTGCAAGTGTACGAGTCAAATTGTAATATAAAGCAACCCTAAGGTCGAGTATTATCCTCTGGGAATCAGGTTATAAATTTACTTAGTTTCCAATCAATTATTCCAATTTTATTTAGAGATTAGTAGGTAAAATTTAGTGATTAAAATTAAAGGTAAAATTACTAAAAAGTTGCACACTTAGGGAGAGAAATTTCAAGATAAAGAAATCATACGGTGTTGGGTTAGCTAATATAACTTATTAAACAGTTTTAGGTCTCTTTTAGATGCTAAAATCCTAGGCTTAGAAGTTCTAACAAATTAAGGCTTTCTTTCTCAAGAACACCTAACCTCACATTCAATTAACAAATCAATTTCTTGCAATTGTTAAGTAAATATGGCAATTGGATTGATTCTAAAATTTGCCTCAATTTAAACCTATCACTTTCATGCATAAGTTTCAAAAGCCTAGCATTCGAGATCTAACTATTGACATACTTTTTCAAGCTAAATCAATAACACAAAGAATTTATTCCACATTCTCATGCAAGAATAATAATGAATCAAACAAATACTAGGAGGCTTTAGCAAACAAAATTCATCCATAAGATAAATCAATCCATCAAATTAAACTAAAAGTCCAACACCCTAAGATTACAAAGTTTTTAGCCACACATTTGCTCTAAAATCTCACAATTCAGTTTTCAAAATAGGAGCAAAAGTAAAGAAAAAGAAGAAAAAGTTTTGAATCGCCTCGACGTCGTCTCTTCCGTCAAGCCACTCCTCGTGCCCTTAGTTTTTACCCACGAATACTTGGAATAGCTCTTCCTCGTTTAGCACAGTGGAGATCCGTCTCTCTCTCTGTCTCTTAGAATTTTTCTCTCCCAAAAACGACCCCACAAAAACCTAAAACATAAGTTTGTTTTTATAGAAATCGCTGCAGCATCGAGACGCTACATAATAGTGTTGAGACACTGTGTTCCATATTTATCAAACTGCCACCGTACTTTTCAAAGAGGAGGAAAAATAATCGAAGTAGCGTTGAGACGCTATAGCATAATGTCTCGACGCTACATAATAGTGTTGAGACACTGTGTTCCATATTTATCAAACTGCCACCGTACTTTTCAAAGAGGAGGAAAAGTAATCGAAGTAGCGTTGAGACGCTATAGCATAATGTCTCGACGCTACATCGAAATTTTGATTCTGTTTGCCCAATTCGTAGTAGCGTTGAGACGCTACTGCTCCAACATCTCAACACTAATGCCTTCTGCCTTCTTGTTACTGTTTGTGCGTCTCAACGCTGTCCTCTAGTGTTGAGACGCTAGCTCTCGGGTTGCTCCTTGATCTTCAACATTGATTTAGCCAATTTTTGGGTTGCTTAGCTCATTTTTTGCTCCGAACAACCTCAGATTCATCTTTTCCCTTGGAATGCTCGGTTCCTACAAACTTTCACAAATAAAAGTATCAAAATACACTTATAAAATACAAAACTAATAAATTATAGGTCATAAAATAGCACTTTCTGAGTACTATCAACCACCCCAAACTTAGAGTTTTGCTAGTCTCGAGCAAAATTAAAATGCAAATAAATAACAGAACTTTAATGCTAACATGCTTCAGACTCATCACTCAATGGACAATAACATGTAATGAACTTAATAAAAAAATGTTCATGCACATTCTATCGGTAAGCTAGTCAAAAGCCAATTCTTATCCTCCCTTGCGTGTGTGTGTGTGTAATTCTATCCTATTCTAATCCTTACAAGCCCGAAGTACATTTAATGAAGCCTTTCCTAAACTGCCCCTACTCTAGTACTAAATTGTTTCCAAGTGAAAAATTCTAACTTTGGAAGCTTAAAAAAATACTTTTTTTTTCATATATTATTTATTTATTTTTATATAAAACAATTGATCTAAAAGATGAGCCTAGTCAAGACGTACTACCTTCGTTCTAGCTTACCCTCGGTTTCTAGGCGCTAAGCATCTAACTACAAGCAACACCTCTATTCTAGGACCGTCCTCACATTTTTTTTAGCATTCCCCATCAACTAAGGGGACAAAGAACAGAAGAGTAACCTCTTTAGACATGTTTTATTTAATAAACAAAAGTTTTAACAAAGACACCTTTATTTTAGAATTTCACTATCTAACAATCTGACCATTTTGAAGCAGCTTAAGATTAACTCCATTAATTACACTCTAAGCCTTTAGAATTATAAATAGGACGACTACGTGCTTGAAAGAAAAGAAATTCAAAGAAAGATTTCAAACATAGCTTAGTTCAGAAGTACCCTATTGGTTTCCCTTATTTCTACTCACATACAAGTTACAACAAATCATGGGAAATCATAGTCATTACCATGCAAGTATTCCAGTTTTATTATTTATCCATCACATGGTCAAGCAGTCAATTAAAAATTTTCCAAAGTCTAAGTAGCTTAATTTATGCAAGAATGCAAGAACTCAGCACACAATCGCATAAAATCTATCATATCAGCACAGTACTCAAGACACCCTACTCCAAACTTAAAATGATACATTTTTCTCAATGTATAAAATAGAAAGAATAAGAAGTGAGCAAAACTGTCCTGGTAAATGACCTGATCCACAAAATTTACAGGCTTGTGTATTGAGTACTACGGTGCCAGAGTTCCTGAGGAGAAAGACTACAGTTGAAAGCCAAAAGAAAAATCAGTTAAACAAATGACACAAGAAAACAAACATAGGTAAATATATATACTAAGAAAGGAAAAACATTAATAAAAATAAAAGAAAGGATACCCCTTGAATGATAGAAGTCGGTCAGTCCTCATCATCATCGTCATCTGAATATAAGGGTGGTGGTGCCAGTGGACGGAGGCGAGGGGCAGGGATGTTTGGAAATGCCTAGGATAAGAAGTTATAAGTCGTCTCCTAGCGCTCGCAAATAACTCCAAATGACTCCACCTGATATTCATACTAGTGGCGTCAAAGCAGCTCCATACGTTCCTCACTAGTCCAAGGGGCTCGTGTCAACCTAGATAGTCCAGCTTCCATGCGATCGGGATCTTGTGCCATGTGCCCAAGTTCTTGTTCGAGAAACTCGGGCTCTCCCATCTGTACAATGCGCTTCGCTTCGCACAATCCTATTATAAAGTTCTTGTCCATGAGTGCCTTAGGGTGGACTAACTCCTCGTGAGGTTCCAGATGACCCTTGCTGCTTTACACAGTGCCATGATGAGTGAGGGATGGCCAAGCTCTCTAGTGGTCGATCCACCACGAATGTGTCGGATGGACTGGTAGATGATTTTTACTATGTCAATTATCTTGCCCGTGGCTATGGCATAGAGCAACACGACGTGCTCCTTAGTTACATCACTCATATGGGCCACAGGGAGGAGCAGCTTGACACAAATGAAACTTTGCTACACCCTGTTCGAAACACTGAGGTCCGATGTCTTGAATTTAATAGCCTCGCCCCATCTAATCATCCATTGAACCCCAAGCTGGCAGAGTTCCTAAATAATCTGCGTGACATCCGCATAATCCCTCGCATATGCCTAGTATTCGTCATGCTCATACTTGCGCACCTTATAATATTTGTTGATAGAGGCTGCATAAAAAGGTACGAGCTGGGCTCGCATACATGATCTAGGTTTCCCTTCTCGTAAGTTAGCGTAGAACTCTCTGACTATGGGGACAGCAGAGACCTCGAGCTGCTTCATGAACTCGAACCATCCTCGTTGAGGGATATTGCCATATAATTGAGGCTGTTCGACCTCGCATGATGCCAATCCACGGTCTTGCATGATGGATCTATTTTCTACATAGGTTTGATAGCGCGACTCAGCATTGACATTAATGAATCAGTGTGAGTCAAAAGAACTAGAGCTCCCAACGTTCTCCCTGGCTCTCTTAGAACTCATCATGTCAAGTAATTTGTCAAGACTATGAAAACCTAAGATTTAGTCACATAAGCTACAAGTTATATAAGTAGGATAATCTCATGCACACTTACACAAATTAATGCTAAAAGTAAATCCATGATGTGCACAATTAGTCTCCTTAACAATGATGCTCAATTTTATAATACCGACATCCCAAAAATGCATAGAAAGTAGCCCCACAATAAAGATCATAAATTTTCACAGCTCTTTTTAGTTTCAAATATGCTTGATCTTTATACCAACACTCAATATCAACTCCTCAACTCATAAATTATTCATACAAATCACTCCACAAATAAGCCCATCAATTCTGAAAATTAATTCCTTAAACTATTGTTGTCTTCACAGGGTTGCGATGGGTATGCTTCAGCAATGCAGAACAATATAAAAAATGAAGACAAAGAATGCTCAAGTATAAGCAATCGTACAAGCAATACTGGAGTATTCTAGGATATCAATCCATAGGGATTGATGTTATCTAAGACTCTCACTAACCTAACTCTTACCAGTTAATAAGCTGACCTATGCGATGTGTTGAGCATGAAAAAAAAGCAAGGGGGAAAACAATCATTTCAGTTGAATTCGGCATAAAGGAAATTGACAAATCTCTATGTAATATTCAAATAACTGCAAAATGAGGTAGTTGATGGTATTCGGCTTTGCTAAGCGACACAAGGCTGTAACATTGTCTGGGACTGAGGCATTTTACTCTATAGACAAGCTTGTTCCATATACTCACTCCGTCAAGCATAATGTACTAAAATATGAATCATATTTATGTCTAACATCAGATTCAATATTTCTTTATGTTCCCCTTTCAGTCTTATAGCTTCTTCATTATGTCTAAATAGTCTACGATGTGAGGTTCCATCACATATGCTATATCTTTTCTACTAGATTCGACTACCACCTTACTTGTCAGCAAGGACACTAGCTAGCTAGAACTACCAGCGACTAACTGAGAAGCTCACAATTGCAATAGTTCAAGAAGAAAAGAACATGAGTAAAACAATCATCATTATCCAGATTTAGCTAAAGCATGGTTTTAGCTTAACGCACACACCACCAACTACCCGTAAAGGAGTTAGCTAAAACTCATATTAATGAGATCAAAATGTTGTTCACTAAAAAAGTTTAAATGCAGAAAAACACAATACAACTAAACAAAAGGTTAACCAGTACACCAATAGAAAATTAGCAGAAATGAAACGATTAAAAACGAAATTAAAAGGTGCTGAGGCGCAGACGGCAGCAGAAGCTCAGCTAGTAGTCTTTTCTTCTTTCGAGAAGAATTCCTTTCTTGTTCTTCTCCTTGCTTTCCGGTCTCTTCTACTTTTGTGTCCTCTTTGCCCTAAAATAGCACCAAGCTGAGAAATGTCCATCATGCCCTCTTGTATTCATGCGTGTGAGAATACTCCCCAAATCACGCCTCTCTAAGATGTCACATGTGCCCCACAACAAAGTGTTCGTACAGCACTGGAATCTAGGAGTATTCTACTTACCGCTATGCTGCAGCATTCCATGGACCAGATGCTACCAAGTCGAACCACATATTTTGCATATTCATCTTTTACTCGAAACTACTGCTTGTTCTGCTTTTCACTCCTGATTTAATCATGTATAGATATCACATTTGGATTAGTATGACATACTAATATAAAGCATGCAAACATATTAATCTCAGTAAATCATCATGTTATTCTCATTTTATAACAACTTAACCGCAGTCAAGTATTCCATATTAGAGGTGTAATAACTCTCTTCTAAAAATTTTCAATATTCATTCATGGACTTGATTCAATTCAATAAAACAATTTACATGGTGGAAGTAGCATATCAAATCCAACAATTTTTTCACATTAATTGGTTAGAAATCAATTCACAAATATTGCCCTTAATTTCTAAAAATTAATTTCATTAACACAAATCTTCAATACTCATTCATAGACTTGATTCAATTCAACAATACAATGATTATAGCGTAATGAACATGTCTAATAAAGCCAACATAACATAAATATGCATGGATGGATATCAAAATTCCAACAGCCATACTAGCCCCCACACTATCTTTTCTTCAACCTATATGCCCAAAACTAGAAGAATCATGCATGAACTTGGCTTTAATCAGAAATAAAAATGTAAAGAACCAATTATGATTAGCACATCAGCTCCTAAGTCCAAGTTACACGATAGAAAATTACATAAATCTATTGATTATCAGCTAATGAAAGCCACCCCTCATTTTTTTCAAATAATTTCTTCAAAAGCTAAACTCAAATCTAAGAAACTCATTCATGGAATCTATTCAATTCAACTTAAATAATGCAAAATGATCAATCATAACATAGAACAATAGCCAAGGGTCGAGAATCACTTATACTTATTTGGTTGCTCGAAAATTAGAGCTTGAAAGAGATGGTTTTGATTTTCGGTGAAAAACCCACAAAATTAACCTTGAAACTTCAAAATCGGACAAAATAGGAACAATAAGAGTTTGAGTTTTAAGATTGAGGAAGAAAGAAGTGAAAAATCAAGGGAGATTTGAAGTAAAACGACGAGAATTTGAGGGAGATAGGGTATTGGCACTAGGGTATGAAGGGGAAGAAAAACAATTCTAATTTTTTTTTTTAAACACGAAATCTGGAATTTTAATTTAGATTTCGCAACAGCGATCGCTGTGGGAATCCTCACCTGTACCTAGCGTTGGCGTCTCAATGCCAGTTTGCAAATGTGTCTCCACCCTTTTTTTTATTACTATAATTTAGACTTAATTATTTATAATTTTTTTTTACTATTTAAAATTATTTCTGCACCAAAAAGATAACTAAAGTTAGTAAACAAATGCTAAATAAAAGTAAATAAAAATAATTAATAAGTAATAAAAATAAAAATGAATTGAACAACTAAAAGAAAATGAAATAATAAAAAAAATCAAATAAAACAACTAAGTAAAATTTTGGATAGCCTCCCACAAAGCGCTTTGTTTAACATCTTTAGTTAGACCCATTGAAGTTCAAGATTCCTTGTCAAGATACATCTCATCTCACTGTCTTTCTTCATCTCCACAATATGCTTTCACCCTGTCTGCATTTACTTTGAAAATTGAGAATTCTTTTCTTTGCAGCTCCACTGCTCCTTATGGGGATACGCTCTTCACCACGAAGAGTTCCGACCATCTCAATTTCAGCTTTCCTAGAAACAAACGTAATTGTGAGTTATATAAAAGTACTTTGTTACCAGGTTAGAAAGGCCTCTGTAATGTCCGTTGGTCGTGCCATTTTTTGGTTCTTTCCTTGTACATCTTTGCATTCTCATATGCTTGGCTTCAAAACTCCTCCATCTCATTTAGTTGAAGCAGTTTGAGTTCCCCTGCTTTTTGAAGGTCGAAGTTCAATCTTTATTGCCTAGTATGCTTTGTGCTCCAATTCCACTGGTAAGTAGCAGGCCTTTCCAAACACCAAATTATACGAGGATGTACCAATTGGTGTTTTAAAGGTTGTCCGGTAGGTCTATAATGCATCATCGAGTATCTGGGACCAATCCTTTTTGTTTGTCTGAACTATCTTTTCTAGTATCTGCTTAATTTTCCTGTTAGAAATTTTAGCTTGCCCATTAGTCTGGGGGGTGATGAGCTAAGGAATCCTTATGCTTCACTCAATATTTATTTAGTAATGAATTAAACAGTTTATTGCAAAACTGGCTTCCTTCATCACTAATTATAGTCCTAGGTGTGCCAAAACGTGTAAAAGTATGCTTTTTTAGAAAATTGAACTACAATACGAGCATAATTCTTTCTAGTGGCTATGGCCTCTACCCATTTAGATATATAATAAAAAACAACAAGTATGTACATGTATCCATCAGAAACAGGAAAATGACCCATAAAATCTATCCCTCATACATTAAGTTCTACCTCTAAAATGGGTGTCAAAGGGAATTCGTGATGTCGGGAGATGTTACCTGTTCTTTGGCACCTATCGTATGTCCTAACAAAGGTGTAGCAATTCTTAAATAAAGAGGACCAATAAAAACTTGATTACAGTACCTTTGCTGCTGTACGAGTTGGGCTAAAGTGACCACCATAGGGGGATGAGTGATATTCCTCAATGATTTTGGCTGTCTCATCCAATGGAATGCATCTCCTACTCAATTGAAAAAAAGTGGGTCATCCCAACGGTAAGATTTGGCCTCGTGCAGAAATTTCTTCTTATGCTGAAAATTCATATTAGGTGGAAAGATTCCTCCTGCAAGAAAATTCACGAAGTCAGCTAACCAAGGCCATTTATGTCCTACTTGGTATAATTTTTCATTAGGGAAGCTCTTAGAGATTGGGAGTAAGCTCAACTGAGTAGTCTCATTCTCAATTTGAGACAGGTGGTCTGCAACCACATTTTCACATCCCTTCCTGTCTTTAATTTCAAAGTCAAAAACTTGTAGCAAAAGAATCCATCTTATTAAACGAGGTTTAGCATCTTATTTTTTAGAGAACAAAAATTTAAGTGTAGCATAGTCTGTGTGGACTGTGACTTTAGACCCAAGCAAGTAAGATCGAAATTTATCAAAACCAAACACAATAGCAAGCATTTCCTTTTCAGTGGTAGTGTAATTTTGATGTGCATTATCGAGTGTTCTACTTGCATAATATATTGCCCTAAACATTTTCTCCTTTCTCTATCCTAATACAGCTTCTAGGGCATAGTCACTAGCATTAGACAGCATTTCAAACGGTTTAGACCAATCAGGAGCAACAATGATGGAAGCAGTAATTAATTTATCTTTCAATTCACAAAAAGCAAAGAGACATGCATCATAAAAAATGAAAGTGGAATCCTTAGCAAGCAAATTACGCAGTGGTTTAGCAATTTTAGAATAATCCTAATGAATCGCCTATAAAACCCTGCGTGACCTGAAAAACTACGAACTCCCTTCACATTTACGGGAGGGGGTAATTGTTCAATTCAAGAAATTTTAGCCCTATCTACCTCCAATCATTTCTTAGAAATTTTGTGCCCAATGACAATTCCTTCCTTGACCATGACATAACATTTCTCCCAATTCAGGACAAGGTTGGTGTCTTGGCACCTTTGTAAAACCCGAGACAAATTAGACAAGCACAAATCAAATGAAAATCCAAACACATAAAAGTTGTCCATAAAAACCTCAATTATATCCTCTATCATGTTATGAAATATAGCCATCATGCATCGCTGGAAGGTAGTAGGAGCGTTGCACAACCCAAATGACATTCTCCTATAGGCGAATGTCCCATAGGGGCATGTGAACGTCGTCTTCTCCTGATATTCAGGAGCTATGGCTATCTAGTTATACCCCGAATATCCATCAAGAAAATAGTAATATGGATACCTTGCTAACCTATCTAACATCTGATCAATATATGAGAGGGGAAAGTGATTCTTACAGGTGACTTTGTTTAATTTCCTATAATCTATGCACTCTCTCCACCCCATTACTGTCCTAGTGGGTATACTTTCATTCTTCTCATTTACTATTATAGTTGTTCCACCTTTCTTTGGTACAACCTATACTGGACTCATCCGTGAACTATCTGAGATAGCATAAATTATACATGCATTTAATAGTTTCGAAACCTCTGCCCTAACAACCTCCTTCATCGCAAGATTTAACCTCCTTTGATGTTCTATAGATGGACTAAAGGTATCTTCTATAAGAATTTTATGCATGACAATAGATGTGTTAATACCTTTAAGGTCTCTTATGGTCCAACCTAAGACAGACTTTTGTTTACGTAAAACTCCTAATAACCTATATTCTTCCCCCTGACTCAATCCAGCAGAAATAATGACAAGATATGCAGATGACTCTTCTAAGTAAGCATATCTCAAATGTTTAGGCAATGGTTTTAAATCACATACAAGTTATTCATTACTTTTCTTTTTAGAAACAATTATTAAAGGTGAAGATGCATGATCATGCTCATTAATACAAATAGGCTCATGTTCTAAATCAATTTATTCAAATTCATTATCCACAACAGTTCAGCGTTTATATCACAATCAAGATAATCCAGCAAACAATCCTCATCAACTTCATCAGTATGATCCCATCCTCCATATTCAACTGTTTCATATTCTACTAAGTCTATGAAATTGTAGGTACTTACCTCGTCAGGATACATCATGGACTTATAAATATTAAAACTTACCTCCTCATCATTGACTCTTAGGATCAACTTACCTTGCTGAACGTTGATTAATGCCCTATCTGTAACAAGGAATGGCCTTCCTAGGATGATTGGGACTTCAAAGTCCTCTTCCATATCCAAGACAACAAAATCTGCTGGAAAGATAAAATCCTCGACCTTCACCAAAACATCTTTAACTATTCCCTTGGGATATGTCAGTGAGCGATATGCTAGTTGAAGTGTAATGGTAGTGGGGCCACACAAATAAAGGCATCAAGTTAATGGAAGCACCTAAATCACATAGTGCACGATTAACAATAAAACTACCTATAATACAAGGAATAGTGAAACTCCCTGGATCTTTTAGCGTTTCTGGTAGCTTTTTCTGTAAAATTGCACTACACCCTCTGCGAGGTTCATTGTGCCAAATTGCTCGAACTTCGCCTTACTTGACAAAATGTTCTTCATGAACTTCAAGTAATTGGGCATTTTCTCCAAAGCGTCTGCAAAAGAAATATTAATTTGAAGTGGTTTAAACATTTCTAAAAATTTAGCAAATTGTTCGTCAAGCTTTTTCTTTTGAAATCTTTGAGAATAAAGGATTTTATTAAGAACTATTTGCATGAGATCAGAAAAACTCCCTGGATTTGATGATGACGGTGCACACTTCACTTTTTCCTCAGCTTTGCTCTTTTCAGTAGACTCATCCTCAAACTTCTCTTCTGATTCATCAGTTGCTCTTTTCTCAGGCTCTCCACACTTAGCATCGCCCAACTACTTACCACTTCTCAGGGTGACTATCTTGCATTGTTTCTTGGGATTGATCTTCGTGTTGCTTTGGAACTTTCCTTTCTACAAGGAGTTGAGGGTTGTAGCCATCTGTCTTAACTGGGTTTCTATATTCTTGATAGCCTTTCCTTGACTATCCACTGAGCTTTCCAAGCTGACTGTCTTATTTTGGGATTAAGTTATTAACGTGGTCATCAACTCTTCCATTGAGGGTTTCTCTGGTTGCTGGTTATACAAAGAAGATGATGCAAATCCTAGGAGACCCTGCAAAACATTCTTTGTATTAGCATAAGAAAAATTCTCATGATTCCTCAAATCTGGATGATAATGTGCTTCTAGCTGGGATTGCTGGTTGGAGTATTGGTTGTGCATTAGACCTCCTCTGTATCCTTGATTCCTATTCACTAGTTAACTTGTTCCACATCTGGGTTTTCCCAAGCTAGACGCGTTTGACATGCTGCCATGGCTGCAATGGACTGTGACTTTCCTGGAATAGACAAATTATTAAGAGCATTAGTCAATGAAGTCATTTGTGCTTTTAGAGCACTTACCTCATCGACTTCATGGAATCTTGGAATTCAAGCAATAACCCTCTCAGCAGGCCAATGGTAACTCGTGGTAGCCATATCTTCAATTATTGTGCAGGCCACCTCAGTAGTCTTTGAAAATAATGAACTACCTGCAGCTACATCCAAGATAGATTTAGTAGCACTAGTTAACCCGTCATAGAAAAATTGAATTTGACACCAATCAGGAAAACCATGTTGAGGGCATTTATATAATAGGTCCTTATAACGCTCTCATGCTTCAAATAGTTGTTATGACTCGTGTTGCCTGAAAGCACTTATCTCTGTTCTAAGCTTCTGAGTTTTTGAAGGTGGGAAAATTTTACTCAAGAATGCCTGGGCCAACTCATCCCAGGTGGTGATACTGTCAGATGGAAGTGTTTCCAACCAATTTTTAACTCGGTCCTGCAAAGAAAATGGAAACAACCTTAAATGAATAGCATCAGGAGATACACCATTAATTTTTATCATGCTACAGAATTTTAGGAAATAGTGGATGTGCTTCTGTGGGTCCTCGTGGCCTAACTTCTAAATGCTCCCTCACATGCCATCTGAATCAATCCTGGTTTAAGCTTGAAATTGCATGCTGCAATTGGTGTTTGCGTGATTTCTAGTTGAGCTATGAAAATAATGGGCTAAAAATAATCATGAATTGCCCTTTATTCTACCTGTTGCTCCTCCATGACTACTGGTTTACTTTTGTTTTTCCTAAGATTCCTTCTCAAAGTTCTTTCAATTCCAGGATCAAAGGGAACTAAGTTAGCCTCACGATTTCTGTGCATGCACTAAGATAGCTAATGATATAAATTATGGTGAACAGAAAATAAAATAAAAATAGACTAAAATAAAAGACATTCTAAATTAAGATTATACTAAAATCTTTTGAAAATAAGAAAATAAATTTGCCGATTCCCCGCAACGGTGCCAAAAACTTGATCACTATTCACTGCAATACTGCAAGTGTATAGGTCAAATTGTAATATAAAATAGCCCTAAGGCCGAGTATCGTCCTTTGAGAATCAAGTTATAAATTTACTTAGTTTTCAATCAATTGTTCCAATTTTATCTAGACATTAGGTAGGTAAAATTTAGTGATTAAAATTAAAGGTAAAATTTCTAAAAAGTTGCACGCTTAGGGAGAGAAATTTCAAGATAAAGGAATCCTAGGGTGTTGGGTTCTTTTTAAGCTAATTTGACTTATTAAATAGTTTTAGGTCTGTTTTAGATGCTAAAATCCTAGGCTTAGAAGTAGTTCTAACAAATTAAGGCTTTCTTTCTCAAGAACACCTAACCTCACATTCAATTAACAAATCAATTTCTTGCATTTGTTAAGATAATATGGCAATTGAATTGATTCTAAAATTTGCCTCAATTTAAATCTACAACTTTCATGCATAAATTTCAAAAGTCTAACATTCGAGATCTAACTATTGACATACTTTTCAAGCTAAATCAATAACACAAATAATTTATTCCACATTCTCATGCAAGAATAACAATGAATTAAACAAATACTAGGAGGATTTAGCAAAAAAAATTCATCCATAGAATAGATCATCCATCAAATTAAACTAAAAAGTCCAACACCCTAAGATTACAAAGTTTTTAGCCACACATTGCTCTAAAATCTCACAATTTAGTTTTCAAAACAGCAACAAAAGTAAAGAAAAAGAAAAAGAAAAACTCTCGAATCGCCTCGACGTCGTCTCCTCCATCAAGCCACTCCTCGTGTCATTAGTTTTCACCCACAAACACTTGGAATAGCTCTTCCTCGTTCAACACACTAGAAATCAGTCTCTCTCTCTGTCTCTCAAAATTTCTCTCCCAAAAACGACCCCACACAAACCTAAAACATAAGTTTATTTTTATAGAAATCATTGCAGCGTCGAGATGCTACATAATAGCGTTGAGACGCTGTGTTCTATATTTACCAAACTGCCACCGTACTTTTCAAAGAGGAGGGAAAATAATCGAAGTAGCATTGAGACGCTATAGCATAACATCTTGACGCTACATCAAAATTTTGATTTTGTTTGCCCAATTTGTAGTAATGTTGAGACGCTACTTCTCCAGTGTCTTGACGTTGATGCTTTCTGCCTTCTTGTCACAGTTTGAGCATCTCAACGTTGTCCTCAAGCATTGAGACGCTAGCTCTTGGGTTGCTCCTTGATCTTCATCATTGATTTAGCCAATTTTTGGGTTGTTTGGCTCATTTTTGGCCTTGAACAACCTCAAATTCATCTTTTCCCTTGAAATGCTCGATTCCTACAAACTTTCACAAATAAAAGCATCGAAGTACACTTATAAAATACAAAACTACAAATTCTAAATTATAGGTCCTAAAATAGCACTTTTTGAGTGCTATCACCTGCACCCCTGCATGGTTAGTGTTCACTACAACCTGGAGTCATGTCTGGTGATTAAATTTAACAAAGATGATAGTTGGCTAAGTCTATAAACCACGAAGTGTCATTGTGAGAAGTTGTTCCTACAGTAAACAACTACTCATCAGAAAAATTATCTCTTATATCCATATTTTCTTTTGGTCTTTCTATCAAGGAAAGATGGTCTGCTACAACATTTTCAGTCATTTTCTTATCTTTGGATCTCCACATCAAACTCCTGTAGAAGTAATAGCCACCTAATTAGTTGCGACTGAGCGTCTTTCTTGTTGAGTAGGTATTTGAGTGCAGCATGGTCAGTATGCACTACAACCTTAGTTCCTATTAAATAAGCTCTGAATTTCTCAAAAGCAAATACCACTGCCAGCAATTCTTTCTCTATAGTTGTATAGTTAAGCTGAGCTTCATTAAGAGTTCTACTGGCATAGTAAATTGGATGGATACTCTTGTCTTTTTTTTGTCCTAGCATGGCCCCTATTGCAAAGTCACTAACATCACACATGAGTTCAAAAGGTAACTTTTAGTTGGGTGCTGAGATGATATGGGCTAATATGAGAGCTTTCTGGAGAGTCCTAAAGTTTCTTTGCAGTCTTTCCTAAAGTGAAATGATCTATTGAGCTCTAGTAGGCTACACAATGGCTTAGAGATTTTGGAGAAGTCCTTTATAAACCGTATGTAGAATAAAACATGCCCAAAAAGCTTCTGATCCCTTTCATTGAGCTTGAGAGTTCCATTTTTTCAATAACCTCTACCTTTGCCCTGTCCACTCACAGCCCTTACTTTGAGACTTTGTGACCAAGCACAATCCTTTAGTTACCATAAATGACGTTTTTTCAAATTAAGCACTAGGTTTGTCTCTTCACATCTTTGTAGCACTTTTCCTAAATTTGTTAGGCAAGAAGTAAAATCCTCTCCGAAAACTAAAAAGTCATCTAGGAACACCTCTACCACTGATTCCACTAAATCTGAAAAAATGGCTATCATACATCGTTGGAATGTAGCTGGAGCATTGCAACATTCGAATGACATTCTCCTAAATACAAATGTGCCATAAGGGCAGGTGAAGGTAGTCTTTTCCTGATCAACTGTAGCTATAATGATCTAGTTATAACTGGAATAACCATCAAGGAAACAATAGAAGTTTTATCCTACTAATCTGTCCAACATTTGATCAATGAAATATAAGGAAAAATGATCTTTCTTGGTGGCCTTGTTTAATCTTCTGTAAACCATGCACACTCTCCAGATAGTGAAAGTTCTAGTAGGGATCAATTCATTGTTTTCGTTAGTCACTACAGTGATTCCTCCGTTTGTAGGAACACATTACACTAGATTGACTCAATTACTATCAACTGTTGGATAAATGATACCAGCATCTAGCGACTTAATGATCTCTTTCTTTACAACCTCTTTCATGGCTGGATTCAACCTCCTTTGCTATTCAATGGACTTGAAGTTGCCATCTTCTAGATTAATCTTACACATACAATATGATGGACTAATTCCTTTTATACCAACTATTGTCTAGCTTATAGCCCATTTCTGTCGTTTTAGCAAAGATAGTAGGGCTTCTTCATTCTCCTAGGTTAGTGTTGTTGGGATTTATGCCCCAAAAACTCTTAACTTGTATAATATTATTTATAAAATATATTTTTATATGCAATATTTATTATCCATTTTATGAAAATCCTAGGTTACTAATGTAATCTTGAACAATATATAGTTGACATACAAGAGAATCATGTTCAAGAAGTAACCTAAAGAGTCTATAGTGTATGGATAAAGTTGGGTGTCTTATCTTGATGGCACTATTGATACAAACCATATTGTCAAGGTTACAAATGATTTGATCCAAATCGTTCATATGGAAACATGTGAGTGTAGGTATTATATACAATGAGTTTGTATAAGACTGGACCGTGAAATATTTTATATCCCTTCATAAATCTATTAAAAGAGAAGATTAATATTTCACAAGATGATCATATGTGACGCGATCTCAATCCTGAGTGAATTATGAACTTCTGCTTATAAGGGCATGTCCTTTTATTTACATGGGTGAGAATGACTTTTGAAGCTAATTCAACAAGTCTACTATATTGAGGACATGACCAAATGAGGAGCTGACAACATAATCTCACAAGATGAAATTCACTCTTTCCTATATAGGGTAAGTAGATGAGTAATTCTCTTAAGTTCTGATTTCAGGACTTAAACAATGGGGCACACCCTCTCACTGGCCCTAGAGGGACTTAGTTTATGGTTGGATCATAAACATATTGTTCATTAGAGGATCAGTAGTACTTAAGGTTTAAGATGTAATTACAGGGGTAAAACGGACAATTAACTTAGCTGTAATTATGTACTACTCGTGAAGGGTCGACTTGCATGTAGTAATTTTATATCCATAGACATAAATTGTCATACAGTGCATAAGAGTGAAACTCCAGGTTTTTAGTGGACTAACTTTGTGTTAATGAATAAAAATTATTTAATTAATGAGTTTAATTAATTAATCTTGTATCATTGGAGTTTATAATCTGTAGGTCCATAAGGTCTCTTTGCTAGCTCACTAATGAATTAATTATGTTGAAAAAAAAATAAATTTGAAATTGTTCAAATTTAAATTTAATGTATTAGATACATTAAATGATAAAGGGAAAAATAAATGTAATTGATACATTAATTAAAAGAAAATTTTATATATTAATTTTAATATAAAGTATATATTAAAATAGTTATTTGAATGTGATTCAGATAATTTAAATATATTTTAATATTTAAGATACTAAAATATGAAATTTAATTTTCAAATGATTATTTGAATGAGATTCAAATAATTATAATATTTTTATATATAAGATATTCAAATATGAGATTTGACACATTGTATAATTATTTGAATAAGATTCATATAATTTAAATATAAAATTTTATTAGATTTAGATTCTATTCTTCTCTATAAATAAGACCATTGGTAAGCCTAAATCATTCAACCATGAGAAATAGTTTTCCCTAGAAATTTTTCCTTAATCTTTGAAGAAGGTCCCACCAACCTCAAAAGAAAATTTGCTTGAAAGTTGCCGAAAAGATCTTGAAGAGAAGTTGTTGAGATCCAAGAACGTCTTGTGGAGGAGTTGGAAAAAATTATTTTTTCAAAGATTTTTTTCCTTACTATATAATTCTAAATTAATTTCGATGTCGATTCTAGATTCTAAATTGTTTAGAATCGAAATTTTGCTGCATGATGAATCGTTCATCCCTATAATTGGTATGCTTTAATTTTAATTTAGAATTAAAATATTGGAAAATATGAATTCTTTTAAGAAATTTTTTTTCTTGATATCCATGTATGTGATGTATGTTTAGTTAACAAGTTGACTAATTTGACCTTTTTTTTGTATTAGTTTTTCTTATTAATTAGATCAATTGTAAAACCCATAAGGGTTAGTTTTGTTGCATTTTTGGAAGAACGATTATGCCAATTATTTTAATTATTTAATTTTTATATGTTTAATATATTTTTAAATAATTGTATGCATGCGATGTATACTTTTAATTTGCATGTTGATGCATGTTTATTTATATTGCATAAGAGTATGCCATATTGTTTTAAAATTCTCACATAGGTTGAGAATATCATGCATAATCATAATTGTATTAAATATAATTTGTTATATTTAGAATAATAAGATTAAGATGGTTCCTAATAAAGTTATGTTTTTTTTTAATTAAATATTCATCTTTTAAAGAAATTTAAAATTTGAATAAGGACAAAAATTATCTTTACTAAGTTTAAATACCATTAAATTGTTTAATGAGATATTTTCTAATGGGATTAGAAATATCAAATATAGATAATTTATTCTAAATTTTA
>JAOANK020000092.1:3746537-3758464 GCA_026257165.2 Telfairia occidentalis | reverse complement strand
AAATGGGTGGATAAATGGTCAAACATAAAAATAAAAATGACATAAATGAAGAAAAATCTTTTTTAAATTGAAAATAAAAAAAAAACAATTAAAAAAAATAAAATGTACATAGCAACCCTGCCAAGATTTGAACTCAGAATCTGAGGGTGGTAAAGCTTAAGCGCGCGGTCAAGACACCCATCTACCACTGTGCTAACTTTCAATTTTAGAATTTAACTATTGATATATCAATGATATATCACCGATATTTTGGTAAAAACGAATTTACCCCCAATTTCTATCTCGCAGACGTCCGATATCCGATATTTCGGCGATATATCGGCGAAAATCGTCGATTTTTAATACCCTGGTTTAAATAGAATATAACAAATAACAGACATGTAAAGAAAATAACATTGGAGAATTTCAAAATTAAGAAAAGTAATAAACAGAAAAGTAAAGAAGAATCGGGAATGACGCGTCAATGTTGGAATTTGGAAATAAGTTTAGTTGAGGTGGAGAGAAACCGTTATGAGGCATGTGATATGCAACCGCAGCGACAAATCGAGGAAGGAGACCAACAATGTAAAACACTTTCCAATCTTTGAGTTCAGTTTTTTTAAAATGGAGATGTTTTATTTTGAGACTTGAGAGACACGAAATTTAGTTTTAAAAAAAAAATTCCAACGACCAATAAAACCCTTCAAAAAGGTCCACGTCCACACCACATTGACATGACGGAAACTAATTGGTGACTTTAATAGGGAAAAGAAAAAGTTTGGGAGTGATGATTAGGAGAGCGTTTTAAGTTGTAAATTTCCTAACCATATTCGTGTGTGATGTATTGGCAATATTCGACAAAACTAGTATCTATTAACATTTTTCCATCTCTAAACGTGTGGAGCCCTCCATCTGTCTATGTGGACCCATTTAGAAAAAGTTAAAAATTAAAGTATATTTTTATGAGGTTAAATGAGTTTTGGTAATAGAAAACGAAAATGAATAATAAAAAAAAAAAGATTAGTGAGGGGGGCGGGAAGGAAGGCATAAACTTGGTTTAGAAGCTGGTGATGTTGACTCTTGACTTGAAATAATCTTCTCCATCTCCCTTTTTGTTTATAAATTGGATGTCTTTGCTTCCTTTTTTTCCCCACAGCTTTCATCAATATCTCATTTCACTGCTATATTCATTGCCTTTTGTTTGCTTTACACTGTCGTCCTCCCAGTTTTAGTTACGATAACACAGGTACATCTCTCTCTCTCTCTCTCTCTCTCTCTCTCTCTCTCTCTCTCTCTCTCATGTGATATCAATACCAACGTCGTTTTAAAGATGTCGACCAAGTGAAAGTTACACGTACTAATGCATGCGTGCATATCTATAAAACAAATTTCTACAGAGGCCATGGGGAATAAGACAATCGAGATTTACGGATTCCGGCCACATGTGACCGCCGACGAGGTGAAGGAATTCCTCGAGAACCACACCGGAGACGGAACGGTATCAACCGTCAGGATTTCTAAATCCAGAGATGAAAATGCGAGATTCACATTCGCGACGGTTGAGTTCACTAGCGAACTGGCGGCAGAGTACGTGGTGGCGCAGGCGGCGGCGGAGGAGCGGCTCTGGTACGGAACTTCGTATCTGAAGGCGAGAGAGGCGGGGACGCGCGGCGGCGTGGAGAGAATAGATATGGTGACTCTGCACTTGGGAAGCAGGATTGGCAAGGATAGAATGAGCGTGATTTGGAAAGGGGAAAATTCGAGTGTGGAATTTGGAAGTGGAATCAGGAAATTGTGCTTCTATGTGAGTTACGAGTGTGTGGATTACAAACTGGAGCTGTTGTTTGAGAGTATTTTGGGAGTTGAACTCCGTTGCCCTCTCCGTCCACCTTCCAACCTTCTTCTTATTCAGGTAATTCTTTTTCTTCTACCACAACCCAACATCATTTTTACTCTCCGTCTTTTCATTCTTTTATTCTCTTTTTAATTTAATTATTACGTTTAAACACATATATTTTTATAAATCACGACAAGTAAACAACCAAAATACTATTCTTGTTTTTTGTTTTCAGAAATCTTCCATTACCATCAACTTAATTCACGTCTCATGTTTAAGTAACAAAGTTAATAACGCTATATATTCTTGATCCAAAGTTTGGAAATCTAATTTAAAGTTTTAAGGTTTAAAAACTTATAAAATACAACCACCCCATTTTAAGATTTTTTTTTTTTTTTAATATTGTAATTTTAAAAATTAATTACAAAAATATTATAGTTTTCAAACTAATTTTAAAAATATTATAGTTTTATTGAAATTCATTCCTTCAAAAGACTGTCATTGCTTAAAGTGTAAAATCAACAGACAGATAATAATTTTGTAATTAGTTTTTAAAATTACAATATTAAAAAAAATCCATTTTTCAAATATTTTTGTACTAATTTAAAATTTAATATTTTAAAAATTGGCTAGCTTGATTCATTTACAAGTTTTCAAACATTGGAAAACAATTTTTTCAATATGATTTCCTCTCAAATTCTTTATTTCTAATTTTTTTAACTAAAAAAAAAATCTACTCTTTATAATATATAACATTTCAATTCTGCAATAATATATTTAAACTTACACGCATTCTTAATTAAAAAAAAAAAAAGAGAAATATTTTTTTAAGAACAATATATAAGTCAAACTAGATTTATTGTTGACTTAGCACACCTACTTGATTTTATATGTTTACTTTTAATCCATTTAAGAGGATGATGCATATTGAAATTATATTTATATACTTAGAAAAAAAAAAGCAAATTTAAATAACTTAAAATGGAAGGACTAAGATGTTATCATTTATTAATTTTAATTTAAAAAAGTAAACTTGCTTATTTAGAAGTTCTATGTTTTGTTTTTTTAACTTCTAAAAACAGTTTTCATTTGCTGACAAATTTTAAAAAGAAAACAGTAACTTCTTTTTTTAATTAAAATAAACCAATTTTTGGAAAATACTCTATTTATCTTTTAAATTTGACTTGAATTTCAAAAATATTTTTTAAAAAATATATGATAAGATAATAACTTACAAAGAAATTTCTTATAAGGATCGAACTTTGTAAAACCATCGTTTAAAATTATTTTTATTGTTTTTTTTATAAACCTTTTAGAACACTTTTTTTCTTATAATTATTGAATAAAACTCAAATATAGATATATATTTGTTGTTTTTTTTTTTCAAAAAAAAAATTACGAGATAAATAAATGTCTATAACATGAATTAAAAATAAGTTAGGATATTAAAATTGATGTTGTTCGAATCGTTGGACAGTTGCAGGGCGCTCCACGGATTTTCAAGAAAAGCTCATCTTCTTCTTCCTCCTCCTCTCGATGTTGGATTAGGGATATCGATTTCACTCCATCTTCTTGCATCGGACAATCCTTTGCTATATGCTTGGAACTTTCTCCGGAAGATCACCTTCCTTTATTCTTCGAAACATTGGTCGGATTCAAAGAAATTTATGGCCCATTCAATCTGGACACAGGTTCTTCTTTCTCTTCCACTTCAAATCTGGTTCCTACTATTACTCCACCCGAAGGCTTTGATTTGTCATATAAAATTTTGTTTAAAATCAATGTCTTGGTTCAACATGGTTATCTTCCTGGACCAGCATTGGATGATCAATTCTTTCGATTGGTCGATCCTTGTCGATTTCGTCCTGAATATATTGAACGTGCCCTAGAAAAATTGTTTAATTCGAAGGAATGTTGCTATGAACCAACAAAATGGCTCAAGCTGCAATATCTGTCATTCTATAGCTCTAAGCAGCTTCCATGGAAACCTGATATTTCTTTGGATGATGGCCTCGTCTATGTGCATAGGGTTCAAATTACACCTACTAAAGTGTACTTCCGTGGTCCGGAGGCGAATCTTTCCAACCGAGTAGTTCGTCGCTACATTGAAGATATCGATAATTTTCTTCGTGTATCTTTTGTTGATGAGGAGTTGGATAAAATTCGTTCTATAGATCTATCTCCACGTACATCTACTGGAAATAGTGATAGAACTAGAGTTTATGATAGAATATTATCTACCTTGAGAAATGGTGTCGTCATTGGCAACAAGAAGTTTGAGTTTCTTGCTTTCTCAGCAAGCCAACTTCGGGAAAATTCTGTTTGGATGTTTGCTTCGAGGGAGGGGCTTAGTGCAGCAGATATTAGAGATTGGATGGGTGATTTTCGTCAAATAAGAAATGTGGCAAAATATGCTGCTCGACTTGGTCAATCTTTTGGTTCGTCAAGAAAAACTTTGTGTGTTGACGAAAATGAAATTGAAGTTATTCCTGATGTAGAAGTTGAGAGGAAAAAAATCACATATTGTTTCTCTGATGGGATAGGAAAAATATCTGAAACATTGGCTGAGAAGGTTGCTGAAAAATGTGGTTTGACCAATCATACACCATCTGCCTTCCAGATCCGATATGCTGGATACAAAGGTGTTGTTGCTATCGACCCAACATCGGAAAAGAAATTGTCATTTAGAAAAAGTATGTTGAAGTATATGTCTCTTGACACCCAAGTGGATGTTTTGGCATGGAGCAAGTATCAACCTTGTTTTCTTAATCGTCAGGTGATCAACCTTTTGTCCACCCTAGGAATTAGGGACCGCGTTTTTGAGAAAAAACAGAAAGAGGCTATAAACCAACTTGATTCTATTTTAAAAGATCCATCAAGGGCATTAGAGGTATTGGAGTTGATGTGCCCGGGGGAGATGACTAGTATTTTGAAGGAAATGCTTTCTTTTTACAAACCAAATGAAGAGCCTTTTCTTAATATGATGTTACGAACATTTCGGGCGGATAAATTGTTAGACTTGAGGATTAAATCAAGGATATTTGTTCCTAAGGGAAGGACCATGATGGGCTGCTTAGATGAAACCCGAACACTAGAATATGGGCAGGTGTTTGTTCAATGCTCTGTCCCTGGCAGATCAAGCAAAAGTAATTTCATTGTTAAGGGAAAAGTAGTTGTAGCTAAAAATCCCTGTTTACACCCTGGGGACGTGCGTGTGCTCAATGCTGTTGATGTGAAAGCTCTGCATCATATGGTGGATTGTGTTGTTTTTCCACAGAAAGGGAAAAGGTAAGCCAGCTTATTGTGAATAAATTGTTCACGCATTCAATACATTTGCCTATCCATATCTATTGCAAATTCATGCACTTTCCATTTATTTGCATGGAACTCATTTCTCTAAGAGTTTATTCGCATACATTTCTTAGTTTACTGTTTATGAGACTTTGCTTTAGGTTCTGAAACTCGATACTACTATATTTATCTTTAAATTAATAAGGGTTGTTTGATAACTTGTTTTGGAAATATTTTTCTATTTTTATCATCAAAATTGTTTTTAAAAATCGTGTACAAGTCAATATGATTATGTCTATTGGAAGGCATTTGAAAGAACACAATAAAGAAAATCAGAAAAAATAATTTTCAAAACAGAGTGGTAAGAATTTTTGTCCCAAAGGACGCAAAACTGTTGTGGAAACAATTTACAAATAACCACGAGATATTCTCAGCACAAGATTACTCAGATATATTCATTAATTTTCATGGAACTCATTTCTCTAAGATTGTGAATGAGTTATTGTTCATTAATTTACAAATAACCACAGGATTACTATCACATATATTCACTAATTTTCAAATAACCGGTTTTGTAGCTATGCTGATTAATTATTTGAAGTTTAGTATTGGATAGCAACTTTTTATGACCTTTTGCAGTCCTTAACTAATATTTCTAATAACTCATGTTAGACCTCACCCAAATGAATGTTCTGGAAGTGATTTGGATGGTGATTTGTACTTTGTTTCCTGGGATTTGGAGTTGACTTGTATTAGACCAGTTAAGCCTATGAACTACGAGCCTGCACCAACGATGCAGTTGGATCATGATGTCACAATTGAGGTATGGTTTATGGAAGTTTTTACTTCTACTGCAAGCACATTCGTCATCATTGTTGTTCTCTATGTTTTGGTTCACTGAAGGACACTTGTTCTTTGTTGCTAGAATTCTTATTACGTGCATTATTTCACATCTCCTATAAAATGAAGTCGTTTCTTATCAGAAAAAGAAAATCATGTTACATACATCTTCAGAATACCTTTTTTTTCCTGCTTCGCCTTTGTCCATTGGTATTGTGGTCTTAACTCAATTGTCTTTTCATGTAGTTTTGCCGGCATTAAATCCATTTTGTTTGTCTAGTACCATAGATCGAGCTTTATGCAAGTAATTGTGTTTTTTATCCAAAAGTGGGATGAGTTAGGGGAAAAGAAAGTTTGACGAGTTCTCTGGATATTGGCTCAAATATGCCTGCATATTTGTAGATACATTTGAATCAGGGTCCTCTCGACAGTTGTTCCTTTTTTTTCTTTTGGATATATTTGTCACCAAATACCCAAGTCCACTAGATAATATTTATACATCATGATTAGTGGCAAAGTTGTAGTGGTGTTCTTTAGAAGTATCGTTTAAAATAATTTGAACATAAACGTTATTATTATCTTATATAGATTAGCTATACAACGTTTCTGCAGTAATGTTCGACTTATATACGATCATTTTGATACAGGAAGTGCAAGAATATTTGGCCAACTACATGGTCAATGACGGTCTTGGGGCCATTGCCAATGCACACACTGTCTTTGCAGATAGGAAGCCTAGGAAGGCAATGAGTCCTGAATGTATCAAGCTTGCAAAATTATTCTCAATTGCTGTTGACTTCCCGAAGACTGGTGTGCCAGCAAACTTACCACGGTCTCTTCGTGTCCATGAGTATCCAGATTTCATGGAAAAGCTTGATAAACCAACTTATGAATCAAAAGGTATAATCGGGAAGCTTTTTCGGGGAGTGAAAGATGTTTCTTCTGACATCAACACCATCGAAACTTACACTAGGGAAGTAGCTGTTAAGTGCTATGATCCAGACATGGAAGTCGATGGTTTTGAGAATTATTTGAATGAAGCTTTTGATTACAAAACAAGGTACGATTACAAATTGGGAAACTTAATGGATTACTATGGTATTAGAACCGAACCTGAGTTAGTCAGTGGAAGTATCTTAAGAATGGCAAAGTCTTTTGATAAAAGGACTGACATGGAGCAAATTAACTTTGCCATGAAGTCACTTAGAAAGGAAGCCAGGGCTTGGTTCAATGAGAAGGGAAGTAAATTCAGATCCAACGACGACAAAGAGTATGCAAAAGCATCAGCTTGGTACCATGTCACGTATCACCCAAATTATTGGGGTCTTTATAACGAAGGAATTCAAAGAGATCATTTTTTGAGTTTTCCATGGTGTGTTTCGGACAAGCTTTTTCAGATCAAAAGGGAGAAGATGTGCCAGATAAATTCTTCACCAGTGTCATCATTGACACACAAATTTGGCAAGCTGAGTTTATACTAACTTAAGGTGGCCAATTTATGTTGTCCAATTTAATTTTCCCTATATTTTTAGAACATTTGATATAATATGTTTGTGGCACACTTGGGTTTTTATTATCTCGGTTTTGTAATTTAAATTATTTAGTATTTTAGTAGGTTTTTAATGCTTAAGGTGATTGTGATGAGGGGATTAGGATTTGTCCTACAAGTTCGAGGTCTGTGTCCTTGAGTTCTAAGGTGATGGTGATGAAGTTGTAGTTTTTACTTTTTTGTCTAAGAAATAAATTTAGAGCTTTTTGTTTGAACTTCTATGCTTCATTCCGCAAATTCAAGCAACTTTGTCTAAAAACAAGCTTGAGATATAGAAATTTTGGCTCATTTGTGTTGTATCTTACTCTTATATTATATATTATTTATAGTAAGGATATCTTTGTGTTTGAAGAAAATCAATTCAATCGACCTTGAGACAAATTGTTATACTGTACATCCAAATTTTTGCAATCTTCCATGGATGATTAGCAGAGATTCTCATTTATGGTGAATAACCAAATTTTAACTAAAATGAAATCTTGAAGATAAATGATAACAATGTATAAGAAGACAGGATGAAATGATCCCAATATCGGGTTTGTAATCGGTCGAGATCTTCTCCTCTTACAATACATATAGTTATATTAGGAAAAAAAAATTTGACTTGTAATGTAAGAGAATTTTTTTTGACTAATTACTCATAGTTGGGACTCTCATATATATTAGGCACTTTAGAAAGCACATTTTTAGAAAACCAATTCTAAGCTAAAATGAACCATTTCGAAAAAAAGAAAAGAAAAGAAAAGAGGACTAAATTGAAACATTGGTATAACATGAAGAACCGTTTTATATATTTAAACATTTTCAATTAAAATATTATATTACGTACAAGAGAAAGGAAAAAAATTCAAAGAGATTTTGATTGATCCAAGTCAGGTGTGTACTAGGAACCGTGTTATTTATTCATTTCACCATCTCATATCTTATATATATATATATGTATATTTGTTTTTTTGTTCAACAACTGTGATGTGGGGAATTCAAATCTACGACCACTTAATCAAAAAAATGTCTTTAACTAATTTAACTATGTTGAGTTTCGCATATGTCATATACAAAAGTAACTTTATTCTAAAGACGAAAAAAGAGATTAACTTGTAAATTAAATTGATACATTAAGTAACTGCCAAAAAAAAAAGTTAAACTAAAAGCTACTATATTTGGTTCTACAAAATCAATTGAAATAACTAAAGCTTCAAGTAGAAGAAGAAGAAAAAGAACAAGTAGAGGTCTGAGTATGGAGGTTAACCAAGGCGAAGCAGAGACGAGAAGTAATGGACTCAGTTTGAACATCAAAAACGTCTTTTCTAAAGCACCAAAGTTGAATGAAATCACCGATTTTGAGGGCAGTTTCTCGAACGGAGGAATTCCAATGCGTCATCAGCAGTACACATCGCCACTTCCGATCTTCCATTTTTCCAGGCAAATGGTGGTTTCTCGGAGAAGAGGATCGATAATGAGTACATTCATTCCCTTTTTGTTCTTGTTATGATCTTGTTGACTCAGCAGGTCTCTCTCCTCCTCGGTCTCAAATTCGAATTTGAGTTTCTTGGCAGGGAGAGACAGACGGCCATGATTCTTGTTTAGATCCGTATCGTGAAGTTGTTTCTGAATCACCAACTGGATTTCGTACCTCTCCCATCGCTACCGGCATCTCTGGAGTCGCCGGAAGTTCCTTTTCCTTTTACTTCTTCTTCCTCGTCGTTTTCCTCTTTCTTTCGTAGTTGTTGTTAAACTGTTGGAGTTGTCGTTTGCAGAATGATTCGACGTCCGCCACAGAGTAGCCGATCGCCATTAGAATAGTGGCGGCTTCCAACATAGCATGGCGACTCCTTCTCCTTCACGGACTCGAGGTTTGGTGTGAGCACTAGAAGATCTTCGTCTTGTTTGAGGGATTTTGTACATTTGGAGTCCAATTCCATGGTTCAAATCTGCAAAATCAAGCCCCATTCCAACGCTGCCTTCTGTCTCCATTCCCATTTTGTTTTTCTTTTTCTTAAATCTTAACGGACATGGAAATTGGAATGTGAGTATACGAGAGAGAGTACAGGTAGTAACAGACCATAATTAATTCTTATAGTGATTTATGTAGATTTAATACTAATTTTATGATTTTCTTATATATCCAATTTATGTTTTATTTTTATTGGGTTATGTTGTATATTGTTGATCATGACCTTGTTATTCTATCTTATTTGTTGTTGTGCATGATCTACATCTTTTGGGTCATTTTTGAGAAAAGAATGTTGAGGCCCAAAAGTTTTACCCACTTAAAATGAATCAGTTTGGTTCAGTTTATAAAATCTTGATTCGGGTTAGCTGAATCAAACCAAACCAAACCATTAATATATATATACATCTCATTCTTTATTGCTTAACCTAAAAGAGTTGAAGTTGAAAGTTTGGCCTCTTTTTGTGTTGAGAGAAAAATCGAGAGAGAGGGGAGAAAGGGGAATCACCGCGCGACGAAGCCGCTACCGCCACCATCCCCTGCTATTGCAGACGTTTCTGTTCGAGTTAGAGGGGACAAGACGCCGCCGCATGTATGGTGTGCCTGGCTGTTCGTTAGAACATTGGCGATCTCCGATTTGAGCCCAAACGTGTTTGCGGCCATGTCGGTTTTTGTCATCAAATGTTGTATTGTTATTTAATCTTTGATTTCTTGGTAATTCCCTTGCTTAGCATGATTCCTCTCTCATTTTCATAAAGATTATTTATGTGTTCTTGAGGTTTCTGATTATTCTTGTTAATTAAGTCCCCCAAGGAAGTGAATCTTTGAATTTTTTTCTCTGTAATTATGTCTATTGTGTTCTGATTTCATAGATCTGTTAATAATATTGACTAAGTAAGGAGGATTTATCCTTCTTACAATGAAGTAGGTCTTCGGATCGTACCACTATAATTCGCGTGTCGTTTCTCTATTTTCTCTTACTCTTTGTGTACTATTATTAAGTTCTAACTCATATCGATTGCTGGAAATTTATCTTAACTCATATTGATTGCTGAAAATTTATCTTGAGCATATGTTGAATGCTGGAAATTAACTATTACTTCCTTTAAAGTGCTGGAAAATTATTTTGAGTTCAAATTAGGTGCTGAAATTTATTTCGAACTATGAATTAATTGTTATAATTGATTATATAGAATGTTGTAAATATTTGGAACAATTAAAAATAACAATTGGTATCAGAGCTTGATTTATGCATTCTGTTTGATCATTTTTCATGTAAATAAATTATTGATTTATTATCCTTACGTTCTTACTTAGTTTCACATTTTTTTTTTGTTATTTTTTGTCCAAATTGGGTGTTGTCCATACTATTTTTTTGTTAATACAAAATGAGTACTCGGTTCGAGGTGGAACGTTTTGATGGTAAGGGAGACTTCAGTCTTTCGAAATGAAAATTATGGCAATCCTAAGGCAGTAGAAAGTTGATTATGCTCCCATGGAACCTAAAGACATCTCTGAGAGCATAACCCCAGATGAACTTTCAGCTATGGAGAAGATGGCTCACAGACTTCTCATTCTTCACCTATCTGATAGTGTATTGCGACAAATGAGAGGCGAGGATACAACCGGTAAGTTGTGGGGTAAGTTACAATCGATCTATCAAGTTGCTTCAGTTTCAAATAAATTGTATCTTAAATCTAGGTTCTTTAGTTTTAAGAAAGATTCAAATAAAAGCATGAAAGATAACATTGATGACTTCAATAAGATCATATCTGAGCTAGAGAATATAAATGAAACCTTTTATGATGAAAATCAAGCTATCATATTATGTAATTCTCTGCCTGGTGCCTATAATGATGTGAAATCTGCTATAACGTATGGTAGAGATGATTTAACTGTTGTTGTTGTTGTTAATGCAATCAAAATGAAAGAGTTAGAACTAAAAGAGAATAAAAAAAAGTGGAGAGTCATTGTATGCTAGAGGTAGATCTGAGAATAGAAATCAAAAGAATAATAAGAAAAGCAAGAGTATGTCCAAATCTATAGGGCAAAGGATAGGAAGTGTTATCATTGTCAAAAAGAGGATCATATTAGGAGGTTTTGTCCTGACCTTAAGAACAAACGTGAGGGTAAGGAGAAAGAGGACTCTAGTGGGATCAACCTTAGTGAAGAGTATGACCAAGTCCTAGTTGTTAGCGTGCCTAGTGATGACGAAACTTGGATCGTAGACTCAGGATGTTCTTTCCATATGACACCCAATAGAGATTGGCTAGAGGACTTTTAGACCACGTCAGGGGTAAATTCATGTTAGGCAATCGTCGGTTTTGTAATGTAAAAGGTCAATGAACCATTAGGCTAAAGCTTCATGACAGGAGGGTTAGGTTGTTGACTGGAGTTAGGTATGTACCTGGAGTCAAACGAAACCTTATTTCCCTTAGTATGCTTGACAAGCTAGGATACACCATTAAGTTAGAGGGTGG
>JAOANK020000092.1:3728425-3746437 GCA_026257165.2 Telfairia occidentalis | reverse complement strand
AAATAAATCTCTCACACAAAATAACACTTTGAACTTTGGAGAGGATTAACAATAGAGGCTTAGGAGAGAAAAAAATTCAGCAAGAATGGTTGTAATTTATAGGATAATTTTGGATAAAAAGAATATCAAAATTAGAATTAATTTAGCCATTAGATCAAGGTTAAGAGGATGAATGGTTGAGATTAAAAAGATGAAAAAGGAAAGCATAATGACTAGTTTTTTTCAAATAAAATGGAAAGAAAATGGAAGCTTAAAAGTGTTTGGTAGAACTCGAACTCGTGCTGGAACGATATTGAATATTTGCGTCCCACGCGTGTCAATGTTTCTAACTTCCGCTTAATTTTCTTTTGATCATAACTTATTCATCTGACATCCGATTTGAGCTATTCAAAATGCATTGGAATCGTCATTTCAAGCTCTACGCTGTGAACACTTAAAAAAACTAATCATCAATAAATTTCAACTGTTTGTTATCATCAAAACATATAGTATGATTGGAGCTTATAAAGTTAACACTCAATGATACTTAGAAGCATTTTTAGACATTTTGACGTGATCGGGGGTGGGTAACGAGTTTTAAGGTCAATGTAGTGGTTGGTAAGTTGTTTTCAAGTTCTCAAGGACACTTAAGAGCATTTTAGACATTTCAGCATGATCGGGGGGTGGGTAACGAGTTTTAAGGCCACTTTAGTGGTTTGTAGGTTTGTTTTCAAGTTCTCAAGGACACTTAGGAGCATTTTAGACATTTCGACGTGATTGAGCGTGAATAACGAGTTCTTAAGGTCACTTTAGTAGTTTGTTGATAGCACTCAAAAAGTGTTATTTTTGGACCTATAATTTAATAGTTTTGTATGTTAAAAGTGTACTTTGATACTTTTATTTGTGAAATTTTGTAGGAACCGGGCATTTCAAGGAAAGAGATGAAGTCGAGGTTGTTCGGGGTGAAAAACGAGTCAAACAAACCATAAATGGGCTAAATCAAGGAAGAAAAGCAAAGGAGCAACCCGAGAGCTAACGTCTTAACGCTAAAGGACATTGTTGAGATGCCCAAACAATGACAAGAAGGCAGGCGCTTCAACATTGAGACGTTGAAGAAGTAGCGTCTCAATGCTACACTGAAATTTCTAAACAAAATAGGAATATTCGATATAACGTCTCAATGCTACCTCAATAATTTTCCCCCTTTTTCAAAATACGATGGCATTTTGGTAAATATCAAGCATAGCGTCTCAACGCTGCGACGATGTCTATAAAAATAATCTTATGTCTAGGTTTTGAGGAAGCCGTTTTGGAAGAGAAAAATTTCGAGAGACAAAAGCATAGTTCAATTTTGAGGCTACTGAGCAAGGAAGAGTGATTCCAAATGATCAATGGTGGAAACCAAGACCACAGAGAGCGGTTTGACGAAGGAGACAACATTGAAGCAATCTAGAAAATTTCTTCTTCCTTTTCTTTACACTTTTTTTGTTATTAAAAACTGATTAGAGACATTTACAGCCAATGTATGGCTAAAAGCTTTGTAATCTTAGGGTGTTGGATGTTTTAGTTTAAATTTGATGAGTTGATTAATTTTATGGTTGAATTATATTTGCTAAATCCTCCTAGTATTTGATGAATTTATTGTTATTCTAGCATGAGAATGTGGAATAAATCTTCTTTATAATGGATATAGCTTAAAAAAGTATGTCAATAGTTAGAACTTGAATGCTAGGCTTTTGAAACTTATGCATGAAAGTGATGGGCTTAAATTGAGGCATGTTTAGAATAAATCCAACAGTCATGTTTTCTTAACTCATGCATGAAAGTGAATAGTTGATTAAATGTGAGATTAGGTGTTCTTGAGAAAGAAAGCCTTAGTTTGCTCTAATTTCTAAGCCTAGGATTTTAGTATTATAAAAAGACCTGAAATTGTTTAATAAGTTAAATTTGCTAAAAAGGACCCAACACCTTAGGATTCTTTATTATAGAATTTTTCCTCTCTAAGCATGCACATTTTAGGTATTTTCGCCTTAATTTTTAATCACTAAATTTCACCTAACCTCTAGATAAAATTGGAATAATTAATTGGAAACTAAGAAAGTTGTTTTATATTATAACTTGACTAGTACACTTGCGGTATCGCAGTGATTTTGTGATCATTTGTAGGTTTATTTTTAAGTTCTCAATGATACTTACAAGCATTTTAGACATTTTGGTGTGATAGAGGGTGGGTAACGAGTTTTTAAGGTCACTTTAGTAGTTTGTAGGTTTGTTTATAAGTTCTCAATGATACGTAGAAGCATTTTAGACATTTTGGCGTGATCGAGGTGGGTAATGGGTTCTTAAGGACACTTTAGTAGTTTGTACGTTTGTTTTCAAGTTCTCAATGATACTTATACGCATTTTAGACATTTCGATGTGATTGGAGGGTGGGTAACGAGTTTTAAGGTCACTTTAGTAGTTTGTAGGTTGTTTTTAAGTTCTCAATGACACTTATGATTATTTTAGACATTTCGGAGTGATCGGGAGGTGGGTAACGAGTTTTAAGGTTGTTTTTAAGTTCTTAATGATACTTAGGAGCATTTTAGACATTTCGACATGATAGGGGGTGGGTAACGAGTTCTTAACGCCACTTTAGTTGTTTGTAGGTTTGTTTTTAAGTTCTCAATGATACTTAGAAGCATTTTAAACATTTCAGCGTGATCAGGGGGTGGGTAACGAGTTTTAAGGTCACTTTAGTGGTTTGTAGGTTGTTTTTAAGTTTTCAATGACACTTATGAGCATTTTAAGGTCACTTTAGCGGTTTGTAGGTTGTTTTTAAGTTCTCAATGACACTTAGGAGCATTTTAGACATTTCGGCATGATCTCGGGTTTGGTAATGAGTTTTAAGGTCATTTTAGTGGTATGTAGGTGCTTTAAGTTTTAATGACACTTCGGAGGAGCATGTTAAACATTTCGGTGTGATTGGAAGGTGTGTAACGAGTTCTTAAGGTCACTTTAGGTTTGTAGGTTTGTTTTTTAAGTTTTCAATTACACTTAGGGGCATTTTAGTTATCTTGTCCACATTTTAGACATTTCAGCGTGATCAGGGTGGGTAACGGGTTCTTAAGGTCACTTCAGTAGTTTGTAGGTTTTCAAGTTCTCAATGATACTGAGAAGCATTTTAGACATTTCGACATGATCGGGGGGTGGGTAATGAGTTTTAAGGTCACTTTAGTGGTTTGTGGGTTGTTTTAAATTTCTCAATGACACTTAGTAGCATTTTATACTTCAGCATGATCGAGGGGTGAGTAACGAGTTCTTAAGTTCACTTTAGTGTTTTATAGGTTTTTTTTTAAGTTCTCAATGATACTTAGGAGCATTTTAGACATTTCGGCATGGTTGGAGGCAGGTAACGGGTTCTTAAGGTCACTTTAGTAGTTTGTAGGTAGTTTTTAAGTTCTCAATAATGCTTTAGAGCATTTTAGATATTTTGATGTGATTGGGGGTGGGTAACGAGTTTTTAAGATTACTTTAGTGGTTTGTAGATTGCTTTTAAGTTCTCAATGACACTTACGAGCATTTTTGTTAACTTATGCATGTTTTAGTTACTTTTTAGATTTTTTTTCCCCAAAAAGGATACTTACATCATTCTATTATTAATACAATTTTTTCTCTCAGGTACATTTCTGAACTTCGTATCTTCATCTCAGCTGAACATACAGTTTCAACCATCATTAGACATAGGTTGTTTTGAATATTAACACAATAATGTAATTCAATTTTTAGTTACAATTTCGTTTGTTGTAAAAATATTTTGATTAATATATATTACTTCATGGTTTACAAATTTCTTCTAAATGATTAAATATTAATTTTGAAGGTATATTATTAGGTTTTTTAAGGTGAAGAAAATTATTTTTAATTTAAGAAACAAAAAAGTTGAAATTAAATAAAGCTCTCGTGACGTCAAGAAATGTCGGTATATCTTCTTCCTCCCGACGTAATCATCAAGTGTCGAAAAAAATTAAGTTGGGGCGATGTTTTGCCGACGTTTTCTTAATCGTCGCACAAAATACATATATACAGACCTTTTGTGTAAACGTCGAGAGAAAGTTATTATTCTCTGACTTTTATAAAAAATGTTGAAATAAATTTTCTTTCCACCAACGTGTAGATTAACGTCGAGTTATGGAGAGATTAACCGACGTTTTGTGTAAAATGTCGGTATACGGTCCCCCGACGGGCTTTTGCAGATGTTACTACCGACTTTTCTTTACGTTGCTATATTTGAAGGCTGGCATTTTTTTGAACTAATACGACATTTTATTACATCGGCAAAAACTTAAAATGTTGTAGTGAATGACACGAGACGTGAGGCTGGGATGGGGCCTCTTCCTCCTTGCAGGAACGGGGATGGGAGTGCATCCTCGTCTCCGCCCTGTCTCGTTGTCATCCCTAACTAAAATGATAGGTCATATTTGGCATATAATTTAATTAACACTATGAGTTCATTTTTTTTCTCTTTCTCCTTTCTCTCCTCTTTTTCCTCTACAAGTTCAACAAATGTCTACACTTTAAGAAAAATGATTTTTCCCGACTACTTTTCTACAAACGCAAGTTAAAAACGTCGGCATAGGCCAAATATCCCGACTATTTTCAAAACGTTGGGAGACCAAGGATAAATACTAATGTTGTCCTAAAACGTCGGTTGATAGTAAGAATTCACCAACGTATAGATAAAACGACGATAGAAATATCATTTTACCCGATGATTTTGATATAACATGGGGAGAAACAAGCAGACTTTTGAAGTCTCTGACATAAAGCTTAGTCTTTCCCGACATAAGAAGAAAAATGTCGGTAGATAGTATGCTTAATGAAACTATGCATTTTGTATATACGAGGTTTTTTGCTTATGCCGATGTAAGGTTTAACGTCGGCAAAAGTTTTACCTAAAATCAAATCTGGCCTTCTTCTTCCCTATTTTTTCAATCCCTCTTTTCGAATTCTCTCTTCTCTGTTGCAGTGGGCCCCAAACCCCTTCCCTTCTGTTGCTTAAACTTTGTCACTGCCCTTCCTTCGTCGCTACCGCCTCTCCTCTGTTGTCGCTGCTCTCCATTGCCAATTGCCCAGCATCGTCACCCCTCCTTAAGTCATTATTTTGGTTTTTTTTTTTTTTCCATTTCTTTGGTTTGTTTTGAAACTTTTCATGATGAGTTCAAACTGGTTGAGCATTTGAGGTTGAAGATTATGGAGGAATAACCTCCGTTGGATTTTTTAGGGAGATTATTGATTTTGATTTTGATTTTGAAAAGGCAATGTTCATTTGCAAATTGTAATTAAGGGATATTATTGATTTTCAAAATCTTTAAAATTGAAATTTTGATTCAATTTACTGCCTACCATAAACCCAATTTAAATTATAATTTTATTTAAATCTTTACTTATAAAAATAGTTGACAAGTCTAGAAAGCAATTGTTGGTATAAAAAAAACAAAGATTGAACGTGGGGTTATTGAGGTGATTAATCAATTGTTGCTCTAGGTATTTCTTACTCAAACATATTATTGTTCATCATGCTTAAATATTTATATCCAATATTAGTCTTCTTGGATGGAAAATAGAACTTGGCTTTCATTCTTGGCTCAAATTGTTGCTAACAGAAGTTGGGTTGAACTGGAGATATCTTATGTAAGGAGAATCTAAGTGAATTTTTTTTTATTTGAACTGAGAAAACTTGACTTGAACTGAGAAGATGTAAAGAGACTTTTTTGCTTTTGGAGGAAAAAGAGAAAGAGTATTTCATATGTAATTTAGAACAAGTCGAAGAAGAATAGGCGACGTCGTACGAAGATGCCTTTTAATCATCGAGCTGGGTCGAGGACATTCATACGCATCCAACAAGAACAAGTAAGATAACATGTTCGTATGTAATTTTAAAAGAATGTGTTGACCTTGATATGTGATGTATATGTAATATAATTGTGTTGACAGAAAGCGAAAGAGGGCATTGAAATTGGTCAAGTCGACCTCTTTCATTGAACCAGATTCTCGGTGAAGGATGGATGAGTGAACCCCGTAGCAGAAGCAAAATATGTAAGTATTTTGAAGTCTTATTCATACTGTATGTTAATAACCACTGTGTTAAATATCTATTTCAACTATGGATGTAGATTGAAATGATGGAGATTAAAGAAATTGCCACCGGAGTTGCTGCCACTTAAGAAGGCTCGTCTAAACCACCCATGACTGATGAATAGATATGTGAAAGAGTGTTAGGATCAAGGCCAAGCCACGTAAAAGGCATGGATTCGGGCCCGAAACTAAAATCACAGATGACAACTTCGGCTTCAAGTTCAGCTTCAGCACAGTAGAATGAAGAGATAAATGAGCTCCGTGCAGAACTTGTGAATACAAAGAAGTTATTGGAAGAGAAGAGCAATTAGGTAGAAGGGTTACAACTTACAAACACAGTTAACTCAACAAACAAATGAAATGAGTCAGATGAAATCCGATTGGGAGTGAAAATAGACGATGATTGAAAACCTATTTCCAAATATGCAAGGAGGCGGATCTTCATCTACTTAGGTGCAAATTCTAAATCATTCCTCTTCCATTTTTCTGTGTAATCAGTTAGCCATGTTTTGAGCATCTTGAGTAGTATGGTAGCTATCTTGCAGTTATGGTAGCTACTTGGTCAATTCTTAGGTTGTTTTGAGCATTTTGAATATTTTGGTAGCTATCTTGTAGTTATGGTAGCCACTTAGTCAATTCTTAGGTTGTTTTGAGCATTTTGAATATTTTGGAAGCTATCCTGCAATTATGGTAGCTAGTTAGTCATTTCTTAACTTGTTGTCAACATTATGAATATTTTGGTAGCTATCATGCAGTTATGGTCGCTACTTAGTCACTTAGGAGCATTTTAGATATTTCGGCGTGATCGAGGGTGGGTAACGAGTTCTTAAGGTCACTTTAATGTTTTATAGGTTTGTTTTTTAAATTTTCAATGACACTTCGGAGCATTTTAGTTATCTTGTGCACATTTTAGACATTACAGCGTGATCGGGAATGGGTAATGGGTTCTTAAGGTCACTTTAGTAGTTTGTAGGTTGTTTTTAAGTTCTCAATGACACTTAAGATCATTTTAGACATTTTCGGTGTAATCGATGGTGAGTAATGGGTTCTTAAGGTCACTTTAGTAGTTTGTAGGTTGTCTTTAAGTTCTCAATGACACTTAGGAGCATTTTAGACATTTCGACGTGATCGGGAGATGGGTAATGAGTTTTTAAGGTCACTTTAGTGTTTTGCAGGCTTGTTTTTCAGTTCTCAATGATATTTAGGAGCATTTTAGACATTTCAGCATGATCAAAGGGTAGGTAATGAGTTTTTAAGGTCACTTTAGTGTTTGTAGGTCTGTTTTAAAATTCTCAATGACACTTACGAGCATTTTACATAGTTCAACGTGATCGAAGGGTGGGTAACGAGTTTTGAAGGCCACTTTAGTGTTTTGTAGGTTTGTTTTAAAGTTCTCAATGACACTTAGGAGCATTTTAGACATTTCAGCGTGATCGAAGAGTGGGTAACGAGTTTTTAAGGTCCCTTTAGTGTTTTGTTGGTTGTTTTAAAATTTTTTAGGTCACTTTTATGTTTTTCAAATACAGTAAAAAATTGAAGCCTAACCCAAACTAAAATACGGAAAAGTCTAGAATACTCTTAAAAATTGTCATTTTTTTTAAGGCGTGTGATTTTATATTAGGTATATCAATGATATACTACTAATATATGTGATACAAAGTATATCGCCTATATACAATTTCTTTGATATATGTAATAAAAAGTATATCAACAATATTTAGTAAGATATCAATAATATTAATAATATATCACAGATATACCTAATATGGAGTATTTTGCTAATATACTATTTTATTGATTTATAGGAAGAAGTATATCAACAATAAAAGATATGCGAGTAAAGGAAGAGTGGAGGGCAACGATCACTAAATGAACTAAAAGAATAAATAATAAAAATACGCAAAACATATCAAGTTATGAATAAAGTTACCAAATTGGTCACAAGTGAAATGGTAATTTTGTAAACTATGAGCGGCAATAATCCATATAACTCCGTGAGGTTTGATGTGATGAAATCCATGTCCACAACTGCATTCACTAGAAGCTAGCCCTACCCGCTATTTCATTAGATCTGAGAGAACAAAATTCATTGATCACAATGTTTTCTTCTCAAATCTATAAGATTTTTCAAAAATATTTTAAGATCTATTTATTGTACACAATGGCATGAGAAATGAATGGAGAGACCTTTCAGAAAAAGAAGAAAAAAAAAAGAATCGAAAAAAACGACAATTGCGCATCGTCGATCGCAAGCTGGCAACTAACTCATGCTTTCATCACTTTCACTTTCACTTTCTTACCTATTTTCCAAGGCTGCTAAGGCATTGCAAAAAAAGAATATGCAATTAGTTTGACCACAATGAGATTGAGATCCATCTGGGCAGAGTTACGTGTGATAAACAAAATGCTAGCAGCTCGAATCATGGAAAAATGAGACCATCATTTCCAGGCAACTGAGTCGATTTCGTCTCGAGCTGACTTGTAAAGCTCAAGCCTTTTAGCTATGGTTGTTCTTCTCTCCATCAGTGCGGGATCCTCATCCAACATGGCACCAAGCCGTTCCTTCTGCAATGATGCAATAAGTTGTAGACTTTCAATGCAACAAAAAATTCATTACTAATGGTAGAATGTCATGCTTTCAAAATTCAAAATTATCAACTAGGACAGACAAAAAAGATTGCCTTCTTTTCAGGGTAAATTAGGAATGCAAAACTAAAGGCATAAAATTTGCTTCCAACTTATAATCGAGTTCGTTAAGAAAACTTACCTCCCTTTTTCCGATTTGAACATAAAAGTGGTTCAATAACGATCTCTTGGCCTCTCGAACTTGACAGTAAACGACAGCCTTCGGAATTGAATTTTTCAGTGTGTCACAAACCATCCCAATATAAGAACTCACATTTGAACCTAAAACAATTGACAAACTCAGTGATCATGATGGTTTAGTGCTTTCGTTTACTTACTCAATACCGTACTTTAGTGTTACGCTAAATGAATATAAAACTAACGTGATAAAGAAATATACACACTCGCATACATATATACACATCCATATGTGCATATGTGTGTGTGAATGTATATAACACAAAAATATGGCGTGCTAAATAATGTGTATGCACGTATAAGCAAGTAGAAACCATACCAATCCTTCTGAAATGATTATCTGTGTACCGGTCTGCATTTGGCCCTGCTGGGGTAGGATTAGGATTTTTTTCTGGTTCCATATGCAGCTTCCGGAAAAAGTCTACTGTAAGGTAGCTAGACTCCATATCGACCAATCGTAGAACTGTTTTTCGACTTTCTTCACGGAATCTCTCCAATGCCTCTGTTGCAGCTGCTGCAATATCAGATTGAAGTGTTGGGAATCTTTTCAGTTCCTGTAGTTTATGTGAATAATTTTTTTTTATAAAGTTAGAACAAGTTTCCACATGAATCAATGACAAAATATAGAATTAATGAATGTGAAATTCCCAAAAATTCTCTCTAATGGCATGTTATCATATAAACATGATATGTGAGGAAAATTATTTGGCTAAACGCTGTGCCCACTCTTTCATGTCTCATCTTCAATAATCTACAAATGTGAATTTGACTAGCCTACTTATTTGATATAATTTAAATAGATAAACAAAGATGAACTCTTATTAATGATTAACCCTTTTTTATTCTATCACAAAAATATTGTTAGAAAGAGTAAAACATTATTCTAATAATCCCCACAACAAACGAAATGTTAAAATCTCGCGTTTTTTTTATTTAGTCCTTTTATTTTGGTTTTATGGAGGAAGTTTCATGCTATCTTCAACTATCAGTTTGCAGCCTCTAGATGTTCAAGAAGTTCACCAAAATCTAAGTGGCAAAAGTTTCTAGAATGTAGCAAAAATCCTATGGGTGCATAATGGCTTCCATGTTCTCATTTGGGAGACACCGATGGGAAAGAAACACGAATAATTTTGAGCAATCTTGTTGTTTGGAAGTTTATAAGTTTTGTATCTTCGTCTTGAAGTGTTGTGGTTAAATATTTTTGTGACTACTCCTTACCCACTATCTGTGCCAACCTTTTTTGTTGGGCCTTTTCTCATCTTTTATAAATTTCATCCATCAATAAGCACTTCTCATAGTCTGTCCGAATTCCCACGTTCATTTTGCTTACTAGATTCGGCCGAACTACATTTTGCCACTCATTTAAACAAAATGATCATTATCCTCAAGGAGAAACTCAGGCAAGCCCCTTATTCTAAGATATAACAAAATATTCCTTATTTTTCATATCGTGAAGCCAAATTAGCTGCAAATAGAAATCCAATTATTCGCTAAGAATCTTTCACAAGAAGAATTCCCCTAAACCCTATTCAAGAACACATGTTTGATCAAAAAGGTGTACCTCGGTTTCAGCTATAGATTTCCGAACCAGTTCTTTCAGTACAAAATGCACCTGCACGAAGGTACAAAACAATTAGTTGCTTTGATCTTGAAACCAGCTACGACAATTGGCAAAACACTCTTTTTACAGAAGGAGCAAATACAATAAATTCATTAAAAACATGACTAGTGCACACTTCTACTAGAATGCACCTTCTTAGTATATCTTAAGAATGCATCGATGTTTCCAACATCAACCGCTTTTAGATTACAAGAGAATCCCAGAGAATCTCTGCTACATACAATTTTTCTTTATTTCTTATATAGATAGCCAGCATACTTTGTTGTATAGGGAAATGAACAATGTCCAACAAATATTTCCCCAGAAAAAGAGTTGACATTGATGACACTTCAATAATCCACTAAATGCTTCAAACATCATGAATTGCTCCAAGTTGAAGATCTAACAACATAAATAATATCCAATTGTTGAATTAGAACAAGAAATCATAATGTTCATAATAGCTATAACATTACACTTCTATATAAATTTCACACAGCTAGAAGTTGAGTTTCATACACATGAAAGAGAAGCAAACTCAAGTCCTAATTCATTTCTAGATTTAGATCAAGTTGACTCCCTAACCTCTTCTAGAAAATCATCATCGATGTCAAAGCAACAAAAGAACTTTAAAAAAACAACAGATGATTAGATAGATAAACCGATACAAGACATCTTAAATCTTTATAAGAATGAAGAATGCATTGCATCAAGAAAAAAAAAGGCAATTGGATGTCATAATCAAAACCCAAATTGAACCTGAACTTAAACTATTCATTAAATGATAAAACATCGGACCAGGCTAAGGAAAAAGTTAGATTGACACAATTTTTCATATTAAAAACAATAAACATATCCGAGAAATTTAGGTTGAATTTAATAATATAAGCATGATATATATCTCATAACATAGACTAACACTATTGTATAGGGATCAAATTGGAATATTACAGCATCAACAGAAGCTTCAGCCGGACCCTTGAAATAGCTGATTGAGCCATCAATAAGCCTTCTGTAACCTTGTTCTGGAGCAATTAAATGAGGTTGGTAGCCATCAGCTTCACTCACAACTTTTTGGACATTTTTTAAAGAAAGATGACGATCAAATGGTAATTTCTTCAAGGCAGCAGGTAGTTGATGGTCAAAGACTCCATATATTCTATCTCCACCAGGCCGCCTGCAGAGCAAACATTCATAATAGACCATGCAAATATTCAATTGGAAAAGGAAGTTAACTTACCTATTGGAGAAAGAAATCATTATACAATTCAGAATGGATTATATTACAATAACTTCAAATACTTCTCGTGTTGGTCAGAGAATAAGGTTGCAAGTCTCGTAATTTTCCTTACTTTTTTCTCTTTTTTTTTTCTCATGACAAACGTGACTTATTATTGTCAGCTAATACACAACCAAGAGAGCATGGTAAAAATACAGAACAAAAAAGGTGGCTCAGTATCCAACAAAGATTACCATGCAAAAGAAGACTCCCTTTTGACCTCACAAGAACACTCCAAATTGTTATTCTCTTGTAATATTAAAAAAGAAAAATGGAAACTTATCATATAATAATGAAAAATGTTGGTTAAAAATATTTAGATAACTAACGCTAGTTCTTAAATGAATTTAATATGCAAAACTGTTATGATACTACGTTAAATCACCACTAAGCTAAAATACTTGAGCTACTAATAAATTAGAGTAAATTTAATTATTTAATATATTTATAATGAGTTTCAAGTTATAAAATGACATCTTTTTTGTGCGTATGAAAGAAAGGTATTCTTAAACTCGTAAGTCATAAACAATAGAATTATGGCCTTAAAAAATAAAGTCTAAGAGAACAAGAATAAGGTGCAATACTGAAGTTTTAAATATTGTAGCCTCCAATTTAATGAAAATATCAGGAAACCAAGTTGGAATATTCCTGAAGAGGAGTTTTATAAATTTTTACTTTCTCTAGCATAAATTCATACCAGAAGGAACTTTGCAGCATCGTTCGTTAACTATCCTCAAGAAAATGTTCACTATACTATGACTTTGGTTCAGACGAAAAAAATAAAGCACTAATCTTCATAACATGATAGTATTAGGAACATTCTTGCATAAGATGCTCCAATCGAGATAAGAAATGCTAAAAAAAGGTCAGAACAGTACCCTCCATCTAGATGTTCCTTGAATACACGGTCAAAGGCACGACACATTTCTAAAATAGTGTACAGTTGTGCCTGCATAAGAAAAAATGAATGCAGGGTTGTGATGGCTTCAGGGTAGTGATAATTTTATTTGGTAATTTGGAATATGGTATCCACAGGGGCTAGTGCATTACCCCAGAGTCTACTGCTATGGGTCTGCCAATTCGATCCAACTCTGCATTCAGTTCATCAATTGTCTTATTTATCAAGGCAATGATACTTGGTATCCGCTGTCTGATAACCCTCTCCAAGTGCTGAAAATCAAGAACATTACATATGAAAACATAATCAGCTGCACCAAACTGTTAGAACGTTCATAATTGTGACATCTACAATATAAGTAGGTTAACAAGAACAAGATAGACATAAAAAATTGGAATAAAGACCTGGGACAAAAGTTTGGCAAGATATTCTGAGCCCATCTTATGGGCTAGATGTCCATACTCGGGGCTTGTTTCAAAATATTCACGCTCCTTTTTACGAGCAATAATCATGTCAACATTCTTATTAATATCAGCTTGTGAACGATTTACAATCCCAACCCATGGATGCTGCAACCTATATGCTCTTCCTTCAAGAACCTGCAACATTCATTTAGAGAAACTTTTAGGTTTTCACACTTTTTTACTGCCTGGTAAAACATGGTAACAAAAGCCCAAACAATTAGGATGACAAAAAAATTTATAACAATCAAATACATTAAAAAGAAAAATTGACAAATACTCAATGCTGTTAATCTCTTCAAAAAAATAAAATAAAATAAAATAAAATAGCCGTACAAAATGTCAAAAGCATATTTGAGTTTCACATTGCCAGAAGATGGTTATTCTTGTTATATTGTCATTTAATAAAATTGATGTACATGATTGATTAATGCTATAAGATAACTGAATCATACATCCAGAGCATTAGTTCCCTTGTCCATCAGGTCAAGTTTTGTAAGCACTCCAAATGTTCTTTCACCTAAAAGAAGAAATAAGACAAGAAGCAAATATCTTAGCCCATTTATCGAAGTTCCATATATAACCTAAAAGTCTACACCCACATTACATTACCACCTGATGGATCAACTTCCCTTGCAAGCTTTATTGCGTCTGAAGTAGCAATATCTTGATTAGCAGGAGAAATCGCTAGTATAATGCAGTTAGGCTACAAAAACCAAGAAAATAATTGATACAACGGTTAGAAGAAGACAGAAGAATGCAAGGACCATCGTTCATTGAAGATTCTAAACACGAGAAAATACAAATGTTCTTTGTGATCTATGACAAATCGATGCCATTGAACCAAGAGTAATCACCAAAATATTCTTTCATGCTTTTTCTCAAGGAAAGCTTGGTTTTTCTATTAAAAAAGAGTAGTCACCAAAATAGCATGCCCATAAAAATGAAAAGGCTTTACAAATGAATGCCTCCATTTAGCTTACAACAATCAACAAAGGCCATGGTTTCCCTTTATCCTTAAAATGCCACAGAAAATCAGAGGGCAGAAACTATTCCAATTACAATAGAAGATAAAAAGAGAATCAAGGATAGCTCAAGAAGGGTATAATTGCATAAATAAGTATCTACCAGTATTTCAGATTATTTTTATAAATAGAAACCCAACTTTTATTAAGAATATGAAAGAGCTGTAAGCAAGGAAAGACCCACAAAAAGAAGAGCCCGACCAAAGAAAGGGAACCATCACTCCAGGCATTTATAAAAAAGAACCCCAACTTTTGGTAACCAAACATTGTCTATAGCATCAATGTACTTAACACATTCCAATTTCAAAGCCAAAAGAAAAATAACCCATCGTTGGAGAAATGGATTTGAAGTTTTCATCAAGCTTGATCTAAGAGGATCCTTACTTTCTCAACATAAGTGCGGACCATATTTTCAATATCTTCAACAATAGACTCAGGCTGTCCTTCTGCGAAAGGAAGGAAACCAAAACAAATCAGTTAAAAAATGTATCTAACAATAAACTCAAGTTTTTCCTTTAAAAAAAGAGTACTATAAAATAATTCCAAACAAATTACCTACAGCAACCTTTGTCAACCCAGGAAGATCTATGAGGGTTAAGTTTACAACTGCAAAAAAGATGTCACTTTTATAATCAGATAAGAAACAACCTCATCCAGACAATTAAAACAAGACTACAAACAGCATAAGAAACCAAAATTCTGATGAAACAAGAAGTAAATAGGTGTTTGATTTTTTTATTTTTTATTTTTTTGGAAAAGAGACATTTCATTGATCTAGTATACAAAAGATGGGCAGAACCATAAGCCTGTAGGAAATTACAAAAAGCTTTTTCATAGGCTATAGTAACAAAAAAGAGCTAGACAATTTCCACCAAGTGAGAGCTGTGAATGTAAGATTGTCCAAAAAATTATCGAAAGTTTGTGACTTATTGTTGAAGTTCCGATCATTTCTTTCCAAATGTTCCAAAAAAAGCCCCCTATGAAGTTTAACCATAAAGTCTCCTTTTCATTCTTGAAAGGACGATTCAATAAAACGAGGTAAAGCAAAGAAGATGCATCACCTGAACAAGATAAACACAGCCAGGGTTTGCGCTTCTGCAACTTGTCTTGATAGTTAGAGACATAAATGACTGACTTCCCAAAAAAAAAGAATTTAATCTTTTTAGGATATCTTCCTTTCCAAATTGAGTTGTAAAGCAGTTTTTTCCCAGTTTCCTTATGAGACGAAAGAGAGCATAATAGTGATTTTGAAGGGAAGAAGTCATTCCACTCCAATTTCCATTCCTAAATATCCTTTCCATCCCCTTGTAAGGCAGATGGCAAAACATCAGAAAGTTGAGCCCATTCCAGCATCTCAATATCTGTGAGATTTCTTCTCAAATGAAGATTCCAAGCATTAGAATCGGGATTCCAGAAATCGCGGATCAATGCCTCTTTTTTGAGCGACAGGGCATATAGGGCTGGGAATCTATCCATAAGAGGCTGATTGTTTAGCCAAGAAGCCTTCCAAAAGAGAGTGTTTGCACCATTTCCTACTTTGTGGTTGATGTGCTGGTAAACAAGCTGCTGGTATTTAGCAATATATGTCCAAGGGCCATTGGAAACTTCTACAAATCTATGTCCAGAGAGCTAGTCCAACTGAATTGACCCATATTTAGAGACAATAATCCTTCTCCAGAGCGCCTCCTTTTCCACAAAAAACTGCCAATTCCATTTTGCTAGAAGAGCGATATTTTTCTGTTTGAGGTCATCAATGCCAAGGCCACCTTCCACGATACGCAATTTGACCTTGTTCCATCTAATGAGATGGGAGCCGTGTTTCTCAATCTTCCCTTTCCATAAGAAGTTCCTATATAGCTTCTCCCGCAAGTGTAGCTTTGATGAGGGTGCTCTCCCACCTTTAGATATAAAAGATGAGACCCAATGATGAAGTCTTTTCTCGACCTTTTCAATAATCGGTTCCCAAAAGGATAGCGTATGGTGTTTACCATGTAGAGGGAGGCCTAAGTAGGAACAAGACCAAGTTCCCATTTGACAACCAAAGCCAGAGGCTAAGGAGGACAAATAGATTGGGTCCAAATTGATTCCCAAGAAAATGGATTTTTGGTACGGAGCATGGTAATGGCGCGTCCTCTTCCCAAACTCTCTTTAGCCAGCCCTCCAACCAACCGTCATCCCCAACCATGACCCCTACCTCGAACCTCCGACTTGCGACATGGGTAAGACTCACCCATACTAATCTGCCACAATAGAGGAAGAAATACACCATTGAAGTTGACAATAGATACAATGGAACTCACATTAAGATCACTGAAACTACTCGGGATAGAGCCTTCTCCACTTCCCTCAAACACTCCTCTTTAAAATGGGTTACTGATACCTTTTCCTCTCTCTTCTTTGCCCCTCCCAACCAAAGATTCTTCAAAGAACATAGAGAAGCTGAGCAAGTACCATGGGTTGAAAAATCCATCAATAGGAAAGATGCCCTAGCTGAGCTTGCATGACTCAACGTTAATGGAGGTCTCAACAAAATCCTCATCCCTGTTAGGGAAGACCGAAAGGGATGGAAGGCCTTTTATAGCCTCCTCAACAACTTCAAGCCTCAGTCACCACTCCCCATTACAGACCCCACCAACCAATCCCAAATCCCTTTAACCAACTCGAACTCCTACAGAGATGCACTTATTTCAACCAACCACTCTTCCCCACCAAACCCTCAGGCCCAAGACTCCACCAGTAACACCTATGCCCCACTTTAGCTAGAATCTTCCATCGTGGTGACTAGGCAACACTTCCACGACAATTGGTATAAGATTATAAGGGCCCATCAATCTCACATTAGCGAGGTTTCCGTCTTAAACCTTTTCTTTGCTGGTAAAGTCTCCTAAAGTGCGAAAATTTGGATCAAGCACAAAATCTTTGCTCCTTAAAAGATTGGTACAAGATGGGACCCTTCAACCTCAAATTTGCGCCTTGGAGTTATGAGGAAAATCATAAGGCTCAAGTGGTCCCTTCATATGGTGGTTGGATCAAGATCAAAAACCTTCTTTTGAATAAATGGGACCAATCTACACTGATGTAGTGTAACAAGTCCTTCTATCACTAAATGCAGAAGCGTAACAAAACCTTTATTGAACTCAAAGAGTTAACTTCAATAAAGACGAAACTTAAAGTCAAACTAACATTCTAGTAGAGTAAAATGAAAATCCACAATGAGTTCTAAGAATGAAATAACGAACCTAAAACTAATAAATGTTCGTTCAACTAAAATATCCTAAAAGCCTAAGATGTTCAATTCCTCATGCCAGAACGCTACTTCTTAATCACTATCAGAACTGCCACTCGAACCTCCTTCATCTGAAAACATTTTTAAAAAAAACAAAGATGAGTACAAAAATATTCAGTAAGCAATCTCCATATCAGGTTGCAAATTCATTTTTCTTCAAAACGGTTGCAAAAGATAATTTATGAAATTCATAAACAAAACTTTCCTTTAGAATAGATAAAACTAGTATAAAAAATTTTGGTAAATCAATCTTCTATTTAAAAACTAAACAATCCAAAAAAAAGTAATGAACTTTCAAATATCAAAAGTTTCAATCAAACAAACTTTTTCAGTCAGTCGAAACTGTCATTCAAACAATACTGTCGAAAATATCAAGAGGGAAGATGCATTATTTGGGTAGCCTTCAGAACATATGTGGTTACCCGTCGGTAACACCAATCAATCAATCAGAACATTCTATCAGAAGTTTGTTGATTAAATAATCAACCAGAACAATCAATACAGTTACTTAAGTGTGGGGCCACGTGAGTGAATAACACACACA
>JAOANK020000092.1:3711393-3728325 GCA_026257165.2 Telfairia occidentalis | reverse complement strand
CCCTCCCCTTCTTCTCCTTACCCACCTCCCCACTTGTTCAACCACAATCAACTGCCATCCTCTCCCTCTTATACCTTCCACCCCCTTGGTGGTTTCAATCAACAAATCTTGTCCCTGATGGAGCTTGATTGTCAGACCCTAGACTCTAATGAAGATGAAGACAATAGAAGCATGAATCCCTCGTGTTACCTACATTTACTGGTCCCTTAGTCGAAAGCTCGAGACATGTGCATCATGTCTATTCCTAACACCATAAAAAAGCCAAAACCAACCAAAAACTAGAGCAAAGGGATCAAAGAGCTAGCCAACCTTGCTTCTTCCATGAATTATGAAAACTCTTCTATATCCAGAGGTAGAATGCTCTTCATGAAATGATCATTCTATCCTGGAATGTTAGGGGTTTGGGCTCATGGGACAAGAGAGTCATTATTAAAAACACCATCCTCAAGCACAATTCAACCATTATGATCCTCCAAGAGACCAAGCTTCAATCAGTTGATAGGTTGGACATCAAATCTCTTTGGAGCTCTAAGCCTACTGGTTGGACTGCTCTGGAAGCTTATGAACCTCCAGAGGTGTCCTTATCATGTGGGATGACCCTACTTTCATCGTCGACGATGTTACAAAAGGTGCCTATTCTCTCTCTATTTTGATTTCTTTACATGACGGCTTCAAATTCTGGTTATCAGGCATCTATGGCCCCTCTAAGAGCAAATAATGTTCTCATCTTTTGCAAGAGCTCGATGATTTGTATGCTTTATGTGGCTGCCAATGGATTTTAGGTGGGGATTTCAATGTCTCTCGCTAGGTCCATGAAAAATCTCGCCATAGACCTCCTACCCGTATCATGAGAAAATTCAACTCATTTGAGCTGAAGGTCATAAAGCTTCAAAATGGCCTCTACACTTGGTTGAACTTTAGAGTGCTCCCATCTCTATCCTTGATCGATCCCTTCATGTTGACTCAAGCTGTTGAAGACAAATTTGGCACACCATCTGTCAGACGTCTAGACCGCCCCACCTCAGACCACTTCCCCATCCTCCTCTCTATGGGATCGATAAAATGGGGTCCGACTCCCTTCAAATTCGAAAATGTTTGGCTTACACGCAAAGGCCTCTTTCTATTGATTGAATCATGGTGGGTCAACACTTTTGTAGTTGGATGGCCTGGACATAGCTTAGCCAAAAAGCTAAAAGAGCACCCTTAAAGCTTGGAACATAGATACTTTTGGTAGGCATCACCTCTCTTAAAAATCAAATACAAGCTGAAATTTCCCTCTTGGACTCGGTTGAAGAAGCTAGTCAATTCCTTCCTCATCACAAGTCATGGAGGCAGAAGTGCAAGGTCAAATGGATCCAACAAGGTGACATAAATTCCACCTATTTCCACCATATTGTGTCATACAGAAAAAGGAAAAACTCCATTTTTGAGATCCTCTCTGGCACGGGGGAGAGTCTCCTCACCGAGGAAGCAAATGTGAAGGAATACATCCATTTCTTTGAGAAGTTATACACAAAAAGCAATTGTCTTCATAGCTTCCCCACTATCCACCATTGGAGTCCTATTCCAATTGCGGAGAAGACCCTTCTTGAAGCCCCTTATCTATTGATGAAATCAAGAAGGCTATTGGCGAGCTTGGTTCGAATAAATCCCCTAGCCTAGATGGTTATACTTCGGAATTCTTCAAAAACTGTTGGAACATCCTTAAGCCCGATATATTGAGAGTGTTCCAAGATTTTTTCAAGAGTGGTATCATCAACGCCAATATGAATGAGACCTACATTTGCCTCATTCCTAAGAAGATGGATGTTAAAATGGTAGATGACTATAGACAATCAGCCTCACTACTAGGTTATACAAGATTATTGCTCGAGTTCTCTCGAAAAGACTAAAGAAAGTCCTCCTACACACCATTTCCAAATACCAATTAGCCTTTGTAGATGGTAGACAAATCTTTGATGCCTCCTTCATCGATAATGAGCTCATTGATGAGAGGAAGAGAAGAAACTAACGGGGAGTCATTATCAAATTGGACATTGAAAAAGCATTAGATAAAGTCGATTGGGATTTCCTTGATAGCATTCTCTTCGTTAAAGGCTTTAGTCATACTGGGAGGAAATGGATTAGAAGATGCATCACCTTCCTTAGCTTCTCGATTATCATCAATGGAAGACCTAGAGAAAAAATTTACCCCACTCGGGGCCTTAGGCAAGGGGACCCTCTCTCTCCCTTCCTCTTCATTATCGTGATCAATTGTCTAAGTCGCCTCCTCACTCTTGCAGCATCCAATGGTGAAATTTGGGCTTTAAGATTTGCAAAAATGAACACAACATCAATCTCTCCTCTTTGACGATGATACTATTCTTTTCTCAAGCAACAATAGTAGGGCTTTGGACAACCTCTTCCGCATTATTGATGATTTTGGGAAGTCTTTGGGTCTGTCTATCAATCGTCATAAGTCTGAAATTATTGGGATCAACATTGATGACCAAGAAATTGATGCCATTGCTGCCAAATTCGATTGTAAAAGAGAATCTTGGCCTAGCTCCTACCTTGAGCTTCCTTTGAATGGCAACCCTAAATCTCAATCTTTTTGGGCTCCTATTATTGACAAAATTGAGAAGGCTATAACGTTGGAATAACTCTTATATTTCTAAGGGTGGAAGGCTCACTCTTATATATGTCACCCTCTCCAACCTCTCGGTTTATTTCCTCTCTCTCTTTATAATGCAAAAGAAAGTTAGCTCCATTTTTTACCAGATTTTCATAACTTTTCTTTGGTATGGAAAGGAAGAAAAAAATTGCTCTCACCTTGTTAGGTGGAACAAGGTGATTCTCCCAAAAGACCTTGGAAGCCTCGGTAAGATCCTAGACAAGAACGCTACTCTCTTAGCCAAGTGGACTTGGAGATACCGGTTTGAAAAGGATGCCCTGTGGAGAAGAATCGTTGATGCAAAATATGGGAAATTTCCCTTGGACAATAAGCCTGGCATATCTTCCCTACACTCAGCCCGTGACCCATGGAAATCCATTTTAAACTACCAGCATCTCATCCATCACAAGGTGACTTCTAGGGTAAAAAATGGGACATCTACTGGGTTTTGGGAAGACCCTTGGCTGTTGCTCCCCTCTTTGTGCTCATTACCCCCTCCTTTTTGACATCACACTCAAAAACAAGGCTGCTGTCAAAGATATGTGGAATGCTAATAATGTTAGTTGGGACCTCAAACTGAGAAGGAATCTTAAAGATGATGAAGTCGTTGAATGGCAGACATGATTCACTTACTCTCCCTCATCAATATTTCAAACGAGGAGGATAGCTAGATTTGGAAGCTTGAACCCCACAGAACCTTTTCCTCTAAATCCCTCTTTGATTTGTCTCGAAAGGTGAATCCCATGGATTCACACTTAGCTTTGCCCATTTGGAAAGATTCTTGCCCATACAAGGTTAAGTTCTTCCTATGGGAGCTTGCACACAAAGTTATTAATACCAGTGAGATATTATAGAGAAAGATGCCTTACTACATGCTCTCCCCAAACTGGTATTGTCTTTGTAAACAAAATCTGGAATCTCAAGAGCATATTTTTCACACTTGCAACTATGGCAAATTTCGGCCCACTGTTTTATCTACTTTTGGATGGTCTATGGTCCTCCCCAATGATATTCACGACCTCCTTACTATCACTCTTAGGGGTCATCCCTTCAAAAGGGAAAGTAAAATACTATGGCTAAACAGTATCCATGATTTTTTTGGGACCACTTGGAGTGAAAGGAATCACAGAATCTTCAACAGTAGGGAACATTCCTTTCATCATCTTTTTTATCACATTATTTTGTTGGCTTTAACTTGGTGTAAATATGCTAATCACTTTCAATCCTATAGCTTTAATTCTCTTTTGGCCAATTGGAAAAGTCTTCTGTAACTCTTTTGCCTCTTGGGGGCCCTCTCCCCACCTTTGTTTTTGTAAATTTCATACATCAATGAAATTATTTCTTATTAAAAAAAAAAAAACTGATTTTTGATTGTTGATGTTTAGCCCAGAAGCATCTTCAAAATCCTTAATGGTGCTGAAAAGGTTCTTTAGGTGGTGTATCTCATGGGAAGAGAGGAGTAATGTGTCATCGGCAAATTGGAGGTGGTTAATATCAATCGAAGTTGGGCATTTCCAGCAGAAAATCCCTTAATCCTCCCCATTAAAGCTGAACGGGTGAGCATGCGACTAAGGAAATCCATGACCAAAATAAAGAGAAAAGGAGATAGTGGATCACCTTGTCTAAGGCCTCTTGTAGCTCGAAATTTGCCTCTAGGTTTTCTATTTATGATAATGGAGAAATTTGTAGATGAAATGCATGCGCCAATCCAACTTCTCCATTTTTTCCCAAAGCCTTTTGCCCTAAAAATGTCATTGAGAAAATCTCAATCCACTTTATAGAAAGTTTTTTCTATGTCAAGTTTAAGGACCACACATTTGTCCTTTCGCCTCAAACATTCTTCTCTTAACTCATCGGCAATGAGGGAGGCATCCATAATTTGACGATTTGCCACAAAGGCTGACTGGTAATCAGATATAGTAGATGGCAGCACCTTTTTAAGCCGTTCAAAAAAAACCCTAGCAAGGATTTTGTAATGGCATGTAGTTAGGCTAATGGGCCGAAAATCTTCCACTGATTTCGCATCATTTTTTAAGGAATTAGGCAAATATAAGTCTCGTTCATGCTTGCATTAACTATAGATTTCTCAAAAAGAAATTCTCGAACGCTCCCTCGACGTCGTCCTTAAAGATGTTCAAAGAATTTTTTAAGAATTCAACTGTGAAACCATGGGGTCCGGGAGATTTATTCTGGTCGAGCTCATTGACAGCTCTATGAATTTCATCTTCAGTGAAGGGAGACTCAATTTCTTCACTTCGTGATTGAGAAATGGGATTTCAACTGTTAATGATCGGGAGGGTTCTGCAACCAGCCTTTTAGGTGAAGAGAACTTGATAAAACTCAATGAATTCAGCTTCAATATCGTAATCAGATAGTAGACTAGAACCGTTTCTAGACAGAATCTCTGAAATCCTGCTTTTCCTTCTTTTTGCAGCAACAATTTTGTGGGAAAAAACGAGTGTTTTCATCACCATCCACAAGCCATTTTGCCTTACATCTTTGTCTCCACATAATTTCTTCTGATACCCCAATATTAAGAAGTTGTTCCTTGATAGATGTTTTTTTATGCTTCAAAGAGTTGTCTTGATACCCTTGTTCTTCCAGCAAATCTTCCAGCAAATCGATGTCTTGAAGATCCTTTGTGAGAGTAACTTTCAGACTGGGGATATTACCATAGTTTTTTCACTCCATGCTTTAAGATGGAGCTTCAGCCTTTTAAGCTTCATCATGAATCCGTGACCAGGCCATCCTTCCACATGATTTGCAATCCACCAATCTTCAACCAGAGAAAGAAAAGAGTGGTGATTCAGCCACATGTTGAATAATCTAAACAGAGTAGGTCCCCATTTCTCGCACCCAAAAGTGATGACAATAGGATAATACCGGATGTGCTGCGGTTCAGCCTCTTAATCAATGCTTGGTGATGCAATTTTTTAATACCATCAATCTATGTGAGAGTTACAGAATCTCTAAAATTGGACCAAGTATATTTTCCATTTTGTAGAGGAATGTCACATAGACCATTGTTGTAGATGAACTGATTCAATAATTTCATGCTTCTGATAAGTGGCTTATAGGAGAATTTCTCGTGGGACCATCGGATGACATTGAAGTCTCCTCCAAAGATCCAATCTTGGCTGCATAGATAAGAGGTCACTGAGTTCCTGCCAAAAGTGTTTACGACAGGATGTTGTTGATGGACCGTAAATTCCTGTGGTCCAGAATTGGTAACCATCAGCCAAAGAGATATTGAGGGAGAAAGAGTATGTACCTTCTACAACTTCAGTTAATGTGAACAATGGGTCATTTCACAGGATGAGGATACCTCCAGAGGATCTGGTGGCATTAGGGGAGGCCAACCAATGTTCTGAGAGCTCCAAATTGATTTGATAAAAGAACGATTCATAGATGAGGATTTGGTCTCTTAGAGAATGACCATCAAGGGTAGATTTTCTAGAGGAGGTCTTTAATAAGCACCTTTTTCTTCCCTGAACCCAAACCACACACGTTTCAAGAAAGAATAATCATTTATTGGAAGGCGACCCGTTAGTATCCTCCTCAAGTTTGTAATAGTTAATAGAAGTTTGGAGATTCTATAGTTCCCTCAGACCCTTTTGCAGCTTCTTTGCAGTGGAGTCCTTCTGTTTTGAAGGAATGAACACTATACAGAGGCCATTTTTCTTCAACCATGGCGCAAACATATGATTGAAAGGAGGGGGAGCAGGGTCTGGATGGGTGCGGAGAGATTCGGGTATGGAGGGAGGAGAGATGGGGGAAGGAGAGAGGTAAAGGCAAGTTTGAGTATGGATAATGAAGATTTGGTGCAGAGGGTGGATGGGGATGGGGAAGCAGGGGTGTTGGTATGGTGAAGGTAGCAGAGGCAAAAGAGAAGAATAGGTAGAAAAAGGTAGGGGATCGAAAAGTGGGGTTAGATGAAGAGATGAATCCTTTCAAAAGGGGGGATGCAAGATGAGTCTTCCATGGTTTTTGGGAGTGTGAGGGGGGATAGAGAGGTAGTCATTAGAATCGGACAGAGGTTGGTCAATGGAGGTGATGAATTTAGTACCATTAACAAGGTATTTTTTTTTATTATTATTATTATCGATGAAAATAGGTTTTTTGAGGGAGAAGAAATAGGTGGAGGCAGTAGGCTGAGGGGTTTTTGAGTGTTTTGAGTATTGGGCCTCACGACTGGGTTAGGAGGTACAAAAAACAGAAAGATTTTTGAGTTAGGGGTTGGAGGCTTTTTAGGGGTAGCAGGTGGTGGGTCCAACAGTGCAGGTGGTGGGTCTAGAGAGGCAGATGGTTTAGCAAGAGAGAGGGTGAGGGAAATAATAAAGGAGTATTGTTTTGAGAAGTGTTTGTAACGGGTAAAAGGTCAAAAGAAAGTATAGAAGAGGCAGGTGGAGGGGAGGCTCAATGGTATGACTCTAAGGAAAAGGTACTGGCATATAGGCAAAAGTTATAAAGGGTTTTCTCTGTTTGTTTTTGGCGTGTGCTTACACTCACCGGCAATTTCCGAGGTATTTGGCCATGGATGCCAAGAATGTAACTCACAAAGTTTTCTGCAATGAAAAATGGGTCGATCTGTATCTTGATACTCGAAAAGGATGTGGAGGCTAAGTTAATGGAGGCAGGAATGAAGGCAGTGTAATATTCTTTGACTTTAATATAAGCCTCCATCATAACCGTTTTGTAGAGGGTTCTTTTTTGCCATTTCAAGATAACCTTCGCAAGTGCAATAAATTTAAAGTTTTCTTGGATCCATTGGTCAGAGGGAAGGTGACAAATCTTTATCAATCCTCCATAAGATTGAGTTTTCATCTCAAGATAGTAAGTCATAAGGCTTCATGGTTTGAAAAGGAGTTTAAAAGATCTCACCTGATACCAATCCTTTATGTTGCCAATGATCCTAGGTTTTTCAGGGTCATGCAAAGCAAGTAGAGCTTTGTTTACCAAAATCGAGCTGAGGGACCAAGCATTATTGACTTCTTCTTTAAAAGCTCTGAGGATTTCAAGCCAGTTGTCATGGAAGTGTTCTCTGTGGACTATGACAATAGCTTTGAAATTTGGAGAAGCGATTTCCTCTTTGACAGATGGAGTAGTTGGTGGGTTATTAAGAGAGGATGACAGGAGGTGGGTAGGTTGTTTCTCTTTGCCTTTAAAAGACTCCTTCAGAGCATCCTTGTACAATAATCTACCATTAATGGCAGATGGAGTGGTGGGTAGGAAACCTTTGATGAGTGCTATAAAAAGAAGCCATCATTTTTTATTTTCACCTGCGAGATGATGATCTTTTTTAAACCACCATTATTTCCAAGTCTCGTTATCTCTAAACAGTGAACCTTTTTATTAGAGACTTTTTCCGTCTAAAGGATATATTCTTCATTTCTTTCTTCTTCAAAAATTTTTTGTGTAAAGGGGGCTTTTAGGGGGAAGGATAAAGATGAGTGGAGCCAAGAAATAGAGGATTTTTATAGAGAGATGGAGAAAGCCCGATTTTTGGCTGATTATGAGATACAAACCCTGTTATGTAGTCCTTCACCAATAGTGAAACGTTACCAATCGAAGATGAAAGAGTTTTCGCTAGATCTTCGATTCATGGGTAGAGAGGTGGGATTCTGGCCGCTTCAGATGGTGGCGCATGATAAATAGGTGTTTGATAATAATAAAAAAAATTGAAAGCACTATTTCTTTTTACAAAATACAAAGATTTTGGAAAATAAGCAAAGAAATGACTCCTGCTTTGACAAAGATCAAGTGATACAAAGGTGAGAACAAGATGCCCTAAAGAAACACAATGCTAATACATAGATCTGTAGGGTTGAATGTCAAATCTAGAATCTTCTGATAACCTAGGCCCTCAAAAGGTGAAGGCCTCAAATCCAAAACTTCAACCCTAGGTATAGAAATGTGGAAAAGGATTTGATTATTTACAGACGCATTGCATGGATTTGTCCAAGTAAGAAAAAATGGTACTGGATGGTCTTCAGGACTCAATTCATCCAATCCAAAGGATAGAACTTGAATGATATTTGAATATATATAAAAGAGAGTAATTACAGAAATGTTTGGAAAGGATTCACCAATTCAAAGTTATAAACTTAACCAAGTTCAAACAGAAGTCCTCGAAAAATCTAGAAGTAACATTATAAAAATTGTTCTATTGATTTATTTCCAAATTTCGCAAAGATATACCACAATAGTCCGCCCATAATTCTGTTAGTTTCTACTAGCACGTAATTGGAGGCAATACAAGAATTTAATGAGAACAAGTCATTGCTTAATTGTACAGCTGAGCAGAGCCAATCACTTATAGATACAACCAACCCTTGGGTTTACAAAGTTATTGACCCCTTATTATGTGTTAATTTAGATATCTGGGCATCAAGATTCAAAATTGTTGAAAGCTTAGGGCATGTATGACAAATCTCAGAGTTCAGGTTGTACTATTAGAAAATTATGCTTCAATTCTACAAAGTGAGTTCGAAGTTTAAACACTTCTTTATAGAACAAACATTTATTTCTTCCCCTGAACAATATGAGTCATACTGTATAACTTTCAGTATGCGCTTCCAAAGTATCAGGATCTACTTAAAGTATAAAACATTGGTGAATAATAATATTCAACCTGCTGACTCCATAGTTCAATAATTATATTTCATCTTATTTACCATTTGGAGAATATATGCTCAAATGAATTGGAATATTTGAGATTTGCTTTGACTTCCCAGTTATCCGATCAGTCTCATCTGATATTTCTTTACGCACAGAGGCTGCACATAAAAAAAATGGACACTTTTAGTCTTTTATTTGGTTAAACTTCATGGTTGTAACATGATTACATATTCAAATCTTATAGAGGAAGGGAAAAGAACAAGCCATATAGTATTAATCAGAGATAAAATTTATCAAAGAATAACCACAATCATATATGACAATACTTTATCATCCTAGTCCGACGTAGGCCACAGAAAAATTTCAACAAACACTTAAGACTAGAGAATTTTATTGAGGATCAGCTCTTAGCCAGACTTCCTCTTCTTCTATGGTTTTGCTTCTACAGAATGTACACAAAGGATAATGTACAGGAATAAGAAACCAATGGTACAAAATTTTCCAAGCGTGAATTGAGCAAGAAACTTCAGAGATTTTGATGTGAAAACATGTAGATCTAATTTAGACGTAGATTTTGATATTTAATAATAAATATGGTCAAAAAACATAGATCTTGTTTTCGTACGAACATTTTACAACATCAAATGAAGATTTAGCTCCGTAATAAATGTAAATAAATTCACAAAATACACAACAATACCAACCCTTATCACCAGAATTATGGGGAATGCTTGAATATTGAAGAAGGGGATGGTGAGTAAAAAATGTAAAAAGCTAAAGCTTTCAAAAGTACGTCAACCAATAAAAAAAAGTCCTCCTTTTTAGAAGAAGAAAATGAAATATTATATACCAAAATCAGCGAACTTCTTCTTTGGGGCATGGAGAAACTCAGCATATTCAGGCCGTCCTTCATCTGTCTTGTGAAGTTGCAACACCAATGGTCTTCGTGTTACAATGCCTATCCATAAGGAAGATAAATTAGAGATGAAAAGAAACTATTCTTCGTCAATTACCAGTAACCAAGCGTAACTATGAAACTGACATTCATACTAATGGTACAATTTTCAGATTAGAAGTGATAGACTGAAGAAAAAGAGAAGTATTCAATGAGTAATTATAGCCAATTTACCTTAATGATTGGAGCTTACAAGTTCAACTCAATAGATTAGGAAATGCAAGAAAATAAAATTTAGTTTCCTACTTTCCTCTTATCTGAGCTAAAAAGAAGATCCTCGAGTATAAAGTATACCAGTGAGTAAAATGAAGTCCAGCACTATCCCACATCTACTTATCCCTCTCAAGTCAAACAGATTAGAAAAAAGAGAGAGAACATGAAAAGGTGTTGCGATCATTTATACACACAATGAAAAGAAAGAGAACAAATCTAGGAAATTTACCGGATCCACGAGGAAGAAAGTCTCTACCGACCACACTTTCCAGCACTGAAGATTTACCGGAACTCTAAATTCAACATGAATATAAATCAACTAGATACAGAAAATGGCTATCAATGCAATGCCTAAATTATACATCGAAAATAAAATAAGTTCCGAGATTACGAACCTGTCCTCCCACGACCGCGACAGAAGGAAGAGCTTCCCAGAGGGACATTCCCTCGCCGCCATGATCCCCCAAGACAGTGCAGGCTCGCTGGATTCGGTTGACTAAACCGATCAAGCTCTCCATTGTAGCCATTGGAATAGGGAAATGCGGCGAAGATCTGAGAGCCTTTTGCGGGAGAAGGAGAATGCGATTAGGGATTTCGTCGGAAGACGATCGATTGAGATCTGGGATCGAAGAATGATTGGATCAGTGACGATTAGGTGTGGGGATCAAATCAGAGAGGGTGGAAAATGGAAGGAAGCAGAACGAGAGAGAGAGAGAGAGAGAATAAACAGCAAAAACGGTCGCAGAAAGTAATGAGTTTTGCTTGTTTTGAATAAATTTTCTTCGATAATTGTTTTGGAGCGAAAAAATAAATGTGAAGCCGCGTTCGGATAGTTGAAAATTCAGCATCGTTTGCCTTCTTTTTTTTTTTTTTTTGGTTCAACAACTCCTGGGGTGGGGTAGGGAGATTCAAATCGGTTTGGCCCTCGTTTGCTTTCAAGTATCAATTTTTTCCGGAAAACATTTTTAATTATTGTAGCTATAATATGAATTCAGTCTCTAAACTAAGATTTGTGTTCATTTGAATGTTAGGCTAAAAAATGAGCTACCAATTTGTTCCTCTTTTTACCTACGCTAGGTCACAACCTACCTTATACATGTTTTTACTTTTACTACTCCAATACAAAAAATTGATCAAGATAGAATCGTGGTTTTCTTAAAATATACATGATTGACTTGACAAAATAAATGAATAGCTCTCTTCTTGAAAATAGTAATGCTCATGTTAGAAATTTCGATGATATAATATTGATGCTACATAAAATATTTGAATTTTCATACCATCATTTTCTTATAGTTGCTATGAAAGGAATTTATGATAGTCCTTTGTGAAGCTACCCTATTAAATGAGTTTCTATTATAGAGTTCTCTAATAGCCTTTCATGAATCCTAATGAATTAAAAGCAAGTTATAATAATTTTCAATCACCAAGATTTATTCTCTCAAGCTTTAGATATCATAATCAAATTTCCAGAGCCATATAATTTGTTTGATATGCAAAAGGATGACTTCAGATGTCTAACCAACATAAATACGTTCTTTGTCCAAAATATTTTATCATTCGAATTAGAATTAAATAGGTTGTGAACATGTTTCAGTAATTAAAGGCATCTACTTTTTTTTATAAGTTGAAGGTTCAAATTTCTACCCCCCGTAAGTTGTCTTGAAACGAAAAAGATGTGAATCATCAATTATGTATAGGAATTACATGCATATACATATTTAAAATATTTGACTCTAATTTGACAAATGTAGCAAAAAGTTAAAACTCCTTGATCATAACCCTTTCATTTTTATTTCTCTCATTATATCTATTTATTTTTCTAAAAAAATATTTTGTAATAAAAAAATTTACATAATGTAAAAATTACAAAATTAATATAAAATTATTATATTTGATTTTCTATTTAGGCTTGTATAATATTTAGAATGACCAATGTGTCATATAAATAATAATAACAAAAATAAAATAAAAATCTCGTCTATGTTCATTTTTTTAAAGGGTATTTATAATGGGTGGCAAACATTTTTGTTATATTCGCAAATATAGTAACCAGTTTTAAATTTTACAAATATAGCAATTTTCTTAAATCAAATTTCTATTTTTTGGTTATTTCAATTTCGTCCTCCTTATTTTTCAGATAAGTGATATACCTAATATGAAGTATATCACTAATATATTTATTCATTTATATACCTAATATGAAGTATATCAATAATATATGTAGATCGTTGATATACCTATATGAAGTATATCAGTGCTATACTAAATCAAAGATATCCTTAATTTGAAATATATTAATGATATACTAAATCACGTAAAATTTTATACTCCTTTTAGTCCTTTAATTTTCTTCATCAAATAAGTTAAGTCAACGTCTTCATATTCATGTCATCTTTCTTTTTATTCAAAAATATATTTTTCATTCGTCACTTCCTCTTTCTTATTTAGTTTCTCTTTATTTTCTTCATTGATTCTTTAACAAAAATTTATCGTAGTTATAGAAAAACTATTAACTGTAAGCACAATTGTAAGATCCCGTAATTTTTATTTTTGATAATTAATTTAGACTAGTTTTTTAATTTAAAAATAAGAATAAACATTTTGTGAAATTTTGTGCCTATTTAATTGAAAAATTATTTAGGTTGTTTTGGAGAATGATTAAGTTATTTTTATTTTGGATTTCTATGGAAAAAGAAAAGGAAAAATTATTTTTGTTGAGTGGCAATACCATAAATAAGATGAGTGAGGGCTAGGTTAGGGTTTAGGAGCATCATTTTTAAGCTCCCTTAAAAACCCTAGTCACCACCCTTTTAATTTTGCCAAAAGTGAAAAGAAGGAAAAAAAACTCTCTCAAGTCTCTCCCTCTCTCACTCACGTTCTCTCTCTCTCAAGAACTCTTTCTCTCAGCCACACTGCCCTCCAGCAACAACAGCTCCAGTTTTGGTTTGTGCTTGGGATTGTCGGCAAAGTTCGCTCGTGTTTTTGGAGCCTTGTTCATTTCGTTTTCCCCACAAATCAAGAGTTTCTTTTCATTTTCGGCAATGGGCGGCTATAGGCAGGGAGGAACTTCAGATCTGGAAAGTAAGAGCGTGATTGGTGGTTTGTTTTTTCGATTTGGCTCAGTACGGCCTTAACCACGTTTTTCTTCCTTTTTTTTGGGCCAAAAAGTAGGTTTTTGAGTGCAACGAAATGTAAAAAAAGACCCTGAAGTCCGAATCTACACGGTGGAAATGGGACGTCAAACAGATCTGGGGTGTGCACTCATGTGCGTGAAAAGGATTTTGTCCCTAGTGGCAAGTGGCTTACACATGTTGACCTTGAGTCGGGTGTGTAGGCGCGTGAAGGGGCGGTTTGGTGCACGGTCGGTGGCGTTAGAATCATGGTGTCCTGAAGTTTTAGATTCGGTGGTTCGTGAGTCAAAATCTGGCAGCAAGTGCGGCAGCGTGTGGGGTCGATTTTCCTAACAGTAAGCTCCTATCAGTGTGTTATCTCTAGGTCTAGCCTCAAAATCTATTAAAAGTTAGTTTAAGTGGAGTTTTTAAAGTGAATTTTCATGTTTGACTTTAGGTTGACCGAGTGATCCTTGACCGGCTTGTTAGAGAAGTTTAGAACTCGTTAGAGGTAAGTGAGTCCACTTACGGACTCATTATGGGCTTAGGTTGGATTATGTTTGAGTTTGTATGATTCAATACATGTAGGTGTAGGATATCTCGATGAATATATAATATGCCATGTATGTATTAGTAACCATGATAAGTGTTGTGGCATAATTTCATATATGATCTCGATGTATTTATGTGATTCTACTACATGTGTTAGCATGCGTGGGAATTGTTTGCTGAAATATGATATATTTATACTGAGTAATGTGGTACGACATGCTTGTTGTATGGTATCAAGAATTCATGTCGTATGTATGTAGGACCTTGCATGAACTATAAAACCATAATTTTTAAGAGGATGACAACTTCCTCCCACGACTAAAGGGTAGGTATTGGGTAGGATTCAGCTGTGCGGAGTGAGTGTGATCTAGCATCAGATGTAGTCGAATGCCCCCAATTATTTTGAGGGCCCACACTTGAACCCAAAGCGAGATGAAACCATGGTGGGATATAGGGGCAGATCCAAAAATTTTATTCGGGGGGGCGCCATACATAAAAATATAATAAAAATATAATAAAATTTTTTAATATTAATAAATACATAAATAAACCAATTTACACATTACAATTGTTCTCTATGAGTTTTCATGTTCTGAAATTGATCCATGATAACTTTATTATCTAATTTATCAAATAAATCTTTCTCAATATATGCTATGAGACTATCATTCATCCATTATCTCTCATCCGACTCTACAATCGAATTTGGTCTTGAATATTATAATTATAATCAGAAATCTTAGTTCTTAAACCAGGATCTACAGGTGGTTCTCCTAAATTTATTTCTACAGTAGACCTATCAAAATCAGTCTTACTTTTCTTTCCGAGAGATGATGACTTTGTGGTTGTTTTTTTTTTTATAATACTTTTCCATATCATCTACACAAGTATTAATAAAAAAAATATATTTAAGACATTACGCAAATTACAAATTATAAGAACTAAAACTTTTTTTAAAAAATGAAAATCTTACTTGTCAATGTAATACTATGGAGGTTCCGTGTCCGAACAAAACATTTGTCTCTTAGCTTTAACTCTAAAATTAAAAAAAGAAAGAGAGAAAGAAATATCAATAATATGAATAAAAAGAGAAAAATTACTGAAAAGTAAATATTACCTTTTCAAGAGAGCATAAAATTTAGTATCTCCATTGTTGAGTTGTAAAATAAAAAATAATTATTATTGAGAAAAAAGAAAGGGAAGTTTAGTCCATGTTTCATTGGGCCGTTCGAGATACTGGAGCATATCAGCCCTGGGGCTTATCAGTTGTCTCTATCACCTTCCCTTTCAGCAGTTCACAATGTATTCCATGTCACCATGTTGAGAAAGTATCTCGTGGATCCATCTCATGTGATTCACTATGAGCCTTTGCAAGTAAGTGAGTGTTTGACCTACGATGAGATGCTTGTTCAGATTTTGCCCAGGGAAGTAAAGCTCTTCTTAATCGGGAGATAGCTTTGGTGAAAGTCCTTTGGAGAAACCATTAGATAGAAGAGGCTACTTGGGAGCGAGAAGAGGAGATGAAGATAAAGTACCCAAAACTGTTCCAGGAGTAAAGGTGGCTGAGATGTAAGATCTTGTAATTTTTATTTTTGTTAATTAATTTAGATTAATTTTTTAATTTAAAAATAGAGATAAACATTTTGTGAAATTTTGTGCCTATTTAATTGGAAAATTATTTAGGTTATTTTGGAGAAGGATTAAGTAATTTTTATTTTGGATTTCTATGGGAAAACAACAGGGGAAAATTATTTTAGTTGAGTGGCAAGATCGTAAATAAGATGAGTGAGGGCTAGGTTAGGGTTTAGGAGCACCATATTTAATTTTGCCAAAAGTGAAAAGAAGGAAGAAAAATCTCTCTCTCAAGCTTCTCCCTCTCTCACTCATGTTCTCTCCCTCTCAAGAACTCTTTCTCTCGGCCACACTGACCTCCAGTAGTAGCAACACCTCCAGTTTTGGTTTGGTGCTCGAGATCGCGGGAAAAGTTCAAGTAGGTGATTTCTTGCGTTTTTTGATCTTTTTTCATATCATTTTCATCACAAATCAAGAGTTTCTTCTCGTTTTCGGTAGTGGGCGACTATAGGCAGTGGAACTTTAGATCTGGAAGGTAAGAGCGTGGTTGATGGTTTGTTTTTTTTTGGTTTTGTTCGATATTGCCTTTAACCATATTTTCCTTCCTTTTTCCTACCAAAAAATGGGTTTTGAGTGTAACAAAAGGTGGAAAAGGACCCCAAAGTCCGGATCTACACGTTGGTGGAAACGAGACGTCAAATGGAGCTAGAGTGTGCACTCACACGCGTGAAAAGGATTCTGTCCACGGCAGCGAATGGCTTACATGCGTTGACTTTGAGCCACTCGTGTAGGTGTGTGAAGGGGTGATTTGGTGCACGGCTGATGACGTTGGAGTCATGGTGTCCTAAAGTTTCAGATTTGATGGATAGTAAGTCAAAATTTGGCAGCTCCTGCAGCGGCACATGAGGTCGATTTCCCTAAATGATAAGCTTTTAACAGTGTGTTGTCCCTAGGTCTACCCTCGAAATCCATTAAAAGTTAGTTTAAGTTGAGTTTCTTAAGTGAATTTTCATATTTGACTTTAGGTTGACCGAATGATCCTTGACCGACTTGTTAGAGAAGTTTAGAACGCATTAGAGGTAGCACCCGTTATGGGCTTAGGTTGGATGATGTTTGGGTTTGTATGATTCATTACATGTATGTGTAGAATATCTAGATGAATATATAATATGTCATGTATGTTGGGTATGTATGTCCTAAAACTCGAATGGCTTGTAAACACGGTCTATTATCAATAAAGTTGTTATTGATGTTAA
>JAOANK020000092.1:3678861-3711293 GCA_026257165.2 Telfairia occidentalis | reverse complement strand
CTCTACTATCCCTAAAGTCGGGTAGGAGTGAATTCCATCTTGCAGGACTATGTCCCCAGCTATCTATCCGATCTTACACATGAAATGGGAGGCACATTGAGGAGACGTTGTTGAGCCTCTCTCACCCATGCAGATCAAAGGATAATCCCGAATAAACAGGTGTTCATAGTTAGCTCAGGATTAAGATCAAGGTACCTAGGTCATTAGATTGAAATTAGTCAGTGTTTTCAGTGAACGGCGTTATACTGAAACAGTGACTATTTCGAGGTCCAGTCTTATGCAAACTCATTGCATAGAACGTCTCCACTTGCATGTCTCCACATGAATGATTTAGGATCACATCTTTTTTATCATATACAAAGCGGTTGTGTTTCATAGTGTCCCCAAGAGAAGGTACTCAGCCTAATCCGTATACTATGGACCGTTTTGGCTATGTACTTAGACCTGATCCACTTTTATGTCTCCACATAAAGTCTAAGTATTCATGTTGTAGCCATGAGTTCTTAGTTTATTTGATTTATAGAGTTATAATTAATTCAATAACTTTACTGAATAACTTCAATAACTACTCTATTGATGATAGAATATGTTTAAATGACACTGAGTTTTAGGACATAAAACCCAACATTAACAACTAATCTGTATCTTAATTTACCTTAGGCAAAAATTATTTCTCCAAATTAGTCCAATTTGTAGGTGGGTTGCAAGTATCCTAGGTGTGGGCTTCTCACAATCTCCAAATCTCCTCTTATGTCATCTTGATCTTTCATGTCCTTGAGCTCGAGTGTGGGTCCTCCTTCTTGTTTCCTTTCTTTACCTAAGAGAGAAATACTAGTGAACAAAACATCAAGCATAATATAGTAAAATAAAAGTAAGTGACTTTTAAGCAAGATCAAACACTTAACATTCTTACTTTTACCTTTTACCTTGTCCAATTCCTTCTTGGACTCTTGATGTCTCTCTTCCAACTTTTGTAGGTCCTTGAAAACTTCTTTGAGATTTAAGGGTAGCAATGTGGTTTTCCTCCCATTATGCTCATAAGACACCTTTTTATCAAATTGCCAAGGTCTTCCTAACAATATATCTATGGTTGCATAGGGCAACATCACACATGACTTCATCTTTAGATCTCCCTATTACAAAGGACACTAAAGTTTATTTTTGGACCTTGATTCCTCTACTATCATTCAACCATTGAAGTCTATAGGGTCGTAGGTGAGGAATGGTCTTTAAGCTCAATTTTTCAACGATATTAGTGCTAGCTACATTAGTACAACTCCCACTATCTATGACAACATTACATGGAGCATTTTGTACTAGACACCTAGTATGCAACAAGTTTTCTATTTGAGCCTCTATTGCATCTTCTATGGTTTGAGAATTTAGGGCTCTCTTAACAACTACTAAAGCTAAGGCTTGTTGATCTTCCATTACTTCTACTTATTCACCCTTACTAGACTTATCACTAGACTCTCCTAATTCCTCTTTTTCCTTCTCTTCATCTGAGACTAGTTTTCCTTCCCTAAGAACCATAACACTATGATTAGGACAATCTCTACTAACATGACCTACCCTTGACATTCCAACATTTTATATCTCTATAGATAGTGGGGGTGCTTTCGGGTTTAGCCTTAAAACTAGGGGATGGTTCTACTTTTTCCTTGGCCTTTTCTACCACATTTTTATCTTTAGCATTTGACACTATGGATTAGTCTCATACTTATAATTAGAAATAGGCTTAGGGCTGTTCTTGACATACCTCTTGGTTTTTCTTAATTTTCTTTCCTCAACTTTGATTGCCAGATGCAAAAATTTTTCCATGTCATTGTAAGGATGCATATCTACCTTATTGGCTAGGTCTAGGTTGAGGCCATCAAAGAACCGTTCCATGGTTGTCTATTCCGATGTTGAGCCGAATCATCAACATGTTCATCTCCTTGTAATAGTCTTCTACGATTATTAGTTCCTTGGACAAGGCTGTTTACCTTTTGTTGACTCTTCCTATGAAAGTATGGTGGAATGAACCACTTCCTCATGAGTTCCTTGAGCTCCATCCATAAAGTGAGTGGACCTAGGTTATGTCTCCTCCTATGCAACATCACCTTGTCCCACCAAGTTATAGCATAGTCCTTAAAATGAGTGTCGACAAAGATTACCTTTTTATCATCCTTGTAGTGGTGGCATGAGAAGACTAGTTCAATCTCCTTTTTCCAAGCTTCAAACTCCTCGGGTGTAAACCTACCATAGAAATTTGGAATCTTAAGTTTTGATGCTTCTTAGGAAATTTTGATTGGCAGGTCTCTCTTGTTGAGCTCTCCTACTTCCTTCAACTCTAAGAGGTTTAGGAACTCTTCTTTTTCTTCGTGGATATCCTACATTAAAGTTGTGAAAGTTGTTAGCATGGGGTTCATATTCAAAATCATGACTCCTTACCTCAAAGTCATCCTCGGACTCTTCATCTTCTTCTTAAAGAGATGGTGGTCTCCTTGGGGCTTCCTCTCGTCTAGGGCCTTCTAGGTGTTGGAGCCATGTGGTTAGATCTTGGATAACCTCATTCATGTTCTCAAGGTGTTGTGTGAACGTTTGAATTTGGGCTTCCCTAAATCTCTCCTCACTGATTCGACTTTCTTCTCCTTCCATAGCTACACAAAAAGAGTTTGTGAAACAAGATATAAGTTGAGGTCACTCTCTTTCTTTTTGGATCTCTCTAGTAGCTTTTTATGGTAGACCTTTTTTAGTTCTTCTTGTGGTGCTTAGAAGCCACAAATAACACTCAAACAAAATTGTTTGTGGCAACACTTGGAGTAAGATTGAGTAAGTAAAGATACTAAAGCAAACAAACAACTACCAACTCTAGATGCTTTTGACTCAAGATAAGCAAAAAGTCTAATACTAATTACTCAAGAATTCAAACAACAAGGCACAATGAATAAAACTGAACCTAAAGCACTCTAGGAACTGTGTATGAAAATTAAACTAACAACCTAAATAATGCAAAGTCTATAGCAAAGCAACACAATAATAATAAACTCAGAAATTTCATAAGACAATGGGGTGAGCTTGGGGTATAGGTGTGAGGTGTATATGTGGTGGATTGGGATGAAATTGATGGCCAATGAAAGATATGGGGGTAAACAGTAAAGGGTTGGTATGCAATTTATTTTGGAGGGGTGTAAAGGGGGGCTACAATCGAAAAGAAAAAAACAATGGTTGCTAGATATTCGTTATCGGCAATAGGGGGAATGAAAAATCAACCTTTGGTGGCCAAATATTCCTTTGGAAATTATTTGTAAACTTAATCAGTAGGTACTATGCCAAAAATAAATTATTTTTTCTAAATAAGGTTCGAAAAACCGGCAAAGATATTTTCCAATTATTTCCTTTTTTGATAAAAACCAAATATGGAAAGTTTGTTTGGTAGACAACATTTACTCTTTTGACGATAACTTTCGCCTTAGAGCTCAGATTCGCACGTTCTTTATTCGGTTGGAAAGTTAACTCAAAGGGCTTCGTTTGGTACTCAATTTGACTATTTTTGAATCAGGGAGCACCGAGATATCGAATTTGGGGCTGTCGTAGATTCATATCGACAGTTTTGTCCAATCGGGTAGTGTGCATTCAAAATGTTATAACTTTTTCTACATAAGTCCAAATTACTCGAAACAGATATGGTTGAAAAGTTAATTCAATAAGATTTAATTTTTACTAATTTAACTATTTTTGAAGTTCGGAATAGGGAGAAAAAGTCTATCGAAATTGGGTTAAGATTCTAAAAATCTGCAGACTTCTCCCAGCGGTTGAGGTTTGAACAAAGGCTTCTCCTCCCGGGTTTATGGCTTGGTTCATAGGAAATTCATCTTGTAAAGAGTTTACCTTATGAGACTAAGTAATTAACAAATATGTAATACCTTGGAAGCAAGTTTAACCTCAAACACAAACAAGAATCGTGATTAGTAAACACAATAGAAGACTTTAGACACAATAATGAAAATTTTGGTATTTTTTTGGATATAAGGACAGAAAAATAGCATATAACCGACCTAGAGCCAAAGCTCTAATACCAAATGATGCTCGCAAAGATCCTTGCAAGTGGTCTGCCATGCAAGTCTCCACGACCAAGGCACCAAAGTTCAAACCAAGCAACCTTACTAAGAACTTTAGTGGAACACAATGCTAGGAACTCCTTTCTAAACATACAAAGGCACTAAAACCCAAAAGTTAGTTTAAATGAATCCACAAGAAGGTTAGGACGGTTTACCTTTGAACTTATAGTCAAGGCCAAAGAGCAAGACATCTTGAATTCTTTTGCACTATTCACAAACCCATTTACTCCAAGGAAGAAACACTCGACAAGTTTGGTGACCAACAAAATTTGAATGCTTCTTTACAAGCACCTTTAAGCCACGCACAAGAGAATGCTTAAGGGGGACTCAATTGCTTGAGCAAATTGACAAGTCTTTTTCTAAGAAAAGAACTTAAAATTTCATTCATCCAAAACTTCTTAAAACGTACAAGGCTTTTGCATTTTATAGAAGCCAAAAGCTAGCAAAAGGAAACGAATTGCTTAAAGAAATCTATTCCTAAAATACTTAGTAAATAAAATCCCAAAACAAATAGGGATATAAATCAACTATTTTTCTATTCGAGAAAAATAAAATATTCCCTAAAATAATTAAAGCAAAAATTTACAAAATAAATAGGGTAAAATAAATATCTCTCTAACTTGAAAATAATATGGCTTATTTGTTTTCAAAATAATATCCAAGCCAAATTGTTCACAAAATTACAATTGGAATCAAAATAGAAAAGTACTTTTATATTTGGGATATGGGTGCATGGGCAGTGGCATTGGAGGCAGGCGCAGGCCACGGCGTGCGCGCTAGGCATGGCTGATAGGGGTGCGCATGGTTGGTGATTCTAATAGCCATTTATGGTATGAAAGTGAGCTAGTGGATCTTCCAACTCTACTGGATTGAACAGTGGTTCTCAACTGCAAGGTGTTGGTGGTAAGCTACTGGACCCTGGTGCAGTTTACGCTCCAGTTGCCTTCTATCGTGTTCCAACGGATGATCCTGCGATGGCTCATATGTCTAAGACGTCCTCTAGTCTAGCCCTTTCTCCCTCATTTGGCGGATTAAATGTTCCTACACCTTTGAGGAATTTATTCCATAAGCATGAGTCGCATCTGCAGGTTTGTCTTTTTTTTCCTCCTTCTATTGTTAATGGAAAGGTGGTTGTTATTCCTACTGAGGAGGTGTTAGATGAGGGAGTTCGTATGTGGGGTTTACTCTGGTTGGCTAGTTTATTGATTCAGCCCTGCCTTATCATGTTGTTCCAAGGATAATAAATTAGATATGAGGACTTAAGGAGGTTATATCTGTTACTTTGCTTGATAGTAGTCTATAGGTATTTCGGTTCAAGAACATGGATGCTAGGGATTGGGTGCTTGATCAAAGCCCACTGCATTACTGCAAGTGCACTGGTCAAATTGTAATATAAATCGGCCTAAAAGATCGAATATCGTCCTCTAGGAATCGAATTTCTAATTTTCTTAGTTATTAATTTATTCTTTCAATTTTATTAAGGAACCCAATATCATGCAACGATTCTAAATCCATAAAATGCAATAAAGTGAGATATGCTAATGGTGCAACAATGAAGAAGGTTCTAGGGTGTTGGTATGGTGAACGAAACAATTAAACAATTAATTAACTCACATGATACATTTGATTACCAATTTTTTGAGCCTAAGGTTGATTAACTCGAGTTTCTTCCTCTCGCGGTCCACCGACTCTCACAGTTAACTCCCTATTCGATATCTCGCAATAAGAATTTAAAAGCGGCATAAAAATAACTCCTCACAGACCTCGCAAACTCGCATATCACTATCATGCATAGAAAAGTGTACATCTGAAGCCTATGTCTAACTTTACTCCCCTCTCTTTCAAGTAAGAAAGTAAACATAGCATACATAACAATCAATGGCCAGCTGAATGCAGTAATTAATGTGTTAGAATTTAGAAGAAAATGGTAATAAAGTGCATTCTACAAGAAAATCAATACATCTAATAGTTTATTACAACCAACACCCTAAAACCAAAGAAATTTAGCTATTATTTTTCATCTCAAAATACCCATGAAAACCTCAAATACAGAGAATATAAAGAGTATGAGAGAAAAGAGGAAACTCTCGAAAGAATCCACGTTGTTTCGACCGTAAACACGTTTCCTGAGGTGTCAAAACTCCATCTCGAGCACTCCGAGACTTCCCAAAAACACCAAAACAATAGCCCATTGTGTTCTCCGTCGATAACTCGAAATTCGCACCTCCAAAAAAATCTCTCTTGACCTAGCAGCAAAAAATAATATTATATACTGTTGGCCGGCAGTGTTGAGACGTTAGGAAATGACGTTGAGATGCTATGCTTTAATTTTACCGAATTGCCATTGTGCATTTGTAAAAGGGGAAAAAATTTTCGACGTAGCGTCGCGACGCTGTTCGCAGCATCTCGCTACTTCGAATTTCAGCTACTGACTTCTCTTCAATTGAGTAGCTTTAAGACGATACTATTTTAACGTCTCAACACTAGAACATTCTACTCTTTTCTAGTCACTATGTGGGTGTTTTAAAATAATGACTAGTATTTGGTGTTGAGACACTAGGCTCTCGAGTTTTGGCTCTTTTTGACATATCTCCTTCATTTCTTAGCTGAATTTTCTCTTCTTAGGTTCGTTTTTCAACTCAAACAACACCAAATCTTTATTTTTGCCTCCAAATTCTTGATTCCTACGTATTTAACAAATAGAGCCTCAAAGTACACAATTGAACCCACAAAACTACTAAATTTAAAGCTATAAAATAGCACTTTTAGAATGCTATCACTAGAGAATTGCCCATGGCATATTGGGGGAAGCCTTTTATTCTTTGTAAGTGGTGTCCTAGTATTAGCCCGCAATCATTTGTCTTTGATAGTGTTTCGATATGGGTTAAAGTTCGACAGATTCCCTTAGAGTTGTGGACACTAGCAGGTTTAAGCACCATTGCTAGTGCTATTGGGAAACCCCTCTGCATGGATAAGGCTATAGAGGATTAATCCCGGTTATCATATGCTCAGATGTGTGTGGAGGTTGGTGTTGATTCCCCTTTGCTGAAGGCTATTGAGGTTCATGTTTGAGGAGTAAACTATGTTATTTCTGTGGACTATGCCTAACAACCTAGACGGTGTGGTCATTGTAAGGTGTTTGGCCATTTGGATAGTGTGTGTCCTATAATTGATAAGGGGACGGTCCAATTGGTAAGAAAGTGGTTCCTACAAGTGGTTTTATGATCGAGTCCACATCCCTCTCTACTGTTGTTATTTCCCGTGAGGGAGTTCTTGCCTTGGTTGTTATTCCTCCAGTGAGACCTATAGTTTTGACTAGGGTTTCCACTTCGCATCCTAGAAAGCATAAACGCTCTCCCACTAGGGGATTTTTGTTACAACCACCCTTTATTTCCTCACCGACTAATAGATTTGTTGTGTTGGGTGTACTTCGTGCATGGTATACTACCGAATGGTGGATGTGCTATAGGACCTTTTGCTGCTGATTATGGTAGATTCCATATCCATGATAAGTAAATTGTAGGTGGGGTGGAGCTTCCCAGAGTTTATAATGGGTAGTTGTTGTTCCTCGCATGTAAGGGGCCTTAATGGCTCCACTAAAGGTCGTGCAGTACGATTCTTTTTGTATTTTGAGAAATTGATTTTTGTTGCTTGGTAGAAACTAAGGTACGTAGGCATAATTTTATGTCTATTTTTCGTTTGTTTGCTAATATGTGGATTTGTGTGTATAGCTATAGTGAGGAGGATTTCGGTCGTATACATGATGCATGCAAAGATCCTTGCAAGCGATTTGCCAAGCAAGTCTCCACGACCAAGGTACCAAAGTTCAACCCAAGCCAACTTCTAAGAACTTTAATGGGACTCGATGCTAGGAACTCCTTAGTTAAAAGAACCCCTAAACATCCAAAGGAACTAAAACCCAAAAGGTAGTTTAAATGAACCCAAAGGAAGGTTAGGACGGTTTACCTTTGAATTTATAGTCAAGGCCAAGGAGCAAGACAACTTGAATGCTTTCGCACTATTCACAAACCTATTTACTTCAAGAAAGAAACACTCCACAAGTTTGTTGACCAACCAAGCTTGAATGCTTCTTTACAAGTACCTATAAGCCATGCACCAGAGAATGTTTAAGGGGGATTCAATTGCTTGAGCAAATTAACAAGTCTTTTTCTAAGAAACGAACTTCAAATTTTATTCTTCCAAAATTTCTTAAAACGCACTCATTGGCATTTTATAGAATCCAAAAGCTAGCAAAAGGAAATGCATTGCTTAAATAAATCTATTCCTAAAATATTTAGTAAATAAAATCCAATCAAATAAAATTTCAAAACAAATAGGGATATAAATAAACTATTTTCCTATTCTAGAACAACAAAATATTTCCTAAAATAGTTAAAGCAAAAATTTGCAAAATAAATAGGGGAAAATAAATATCTTCCTAACTTGAAAATAATATGGTCATTTGTTTTCAAAATAATATCCAAGCCAAATTATTCCCAAACTACAATTGGAATCAAAATAGGAAAGTGTTTCCATATTTGTGATAGGGCGCATGGGCGATGGCAGGGACAACAGGCACGCACGTGAGGGGGTTACGGAGGTCTGTTGGTGCGCGGGCCGAGCCTCATGAGGCACAGACATGCACGCTAGCGTGGGTGACTGGGGCTGCTAGCAGGCACACACGCGCAAGGGCGGCAGGTGTGGGCATGTGAAGCGCACGCTTGCAAGGTTAGGATGGGCACAAAGACAGGCAGTTGTGGGGTTCTCGAAGGTGCAGGGGCAAGCGATTGTGAGGTTAGAAGGGGCATAGGCTCTATCGATTGTGAGGTTAACTGGGCGTGTGCGTGCAGGCCTATGTAGCAACATCAGCAGAGGCGCGGGCCATGGCATGCGCACTGGGCGTGGCTCAGAGGGGTGCGCACTGTTGCGCGTGTGTAGGCGCCAGTGTTTGGCATGTAGCATCAAGGTGTTAAATTCCATCTTGAAATTAGAAAATTTCATGGGAAATTGTCTTCGTCTTTCTCCTCCTCGTATGCCTTCAATCCATCTCTCTTGATCTTTGGAAACTTGTTGAGAGCTAAGGGCGTGTAGGCTTAGCATGATCGCATCAACATGGGTGTTGTGGAGACAAGACAGAATTAGATTTGTCTTGAGACATGTAGAGGCACATTGTCTCTGGGGTATTCACAGAGATCGCTTCTGGTCTGGTGTTACGGTCTTGTGTGTTTATGCATCCAATGTGGGGGAGGAGCAGCGTGTATTTTGGCTACAATTAGTGGATATTTTTTCTAAGGGGGAGATGTTGGGGTTGGTGATGGGAGATTTTAATGTCATATGCATTCATTGTAGTCCTCTAGTGGCTCTTCTATGAAGGAGGAAATGGAAGAATTTGATGGTATGTTGTTACAAGCTGATTTGGTAGAGCTGGTGGTACGAGGATCTTAGTATACCCAGACAAATAACTAGAAAGGACAAGTAGTAATTTGCAGACATTTGATCATATGTTGATGAACTCAATTTGGTGTGATTCTTTGCCTTTGTTTGAGGTGCAAGCTTCAGGATAGAGAATTTCTAATCATTCTCCCCATGTTTTTCTTTTGGTAATAGTGTTGTTAGGCGTCCTTCCTCTTTTCAATTTTTTAATCATTAGACTGAGAATGAAGGGTTTGCGGATGTTATCCAGAAGGTATGCAGATCATTTCCATTGGTATCTCCTTTGGAAGGGTTCATGCGGAATTTGCGAGCCCTTAAGTCGATAATTCGAGTTCATTTTGAGGTTTTTGTTGATTAGTTTTCTTAGAAAATGGAGAGAGCAAGAAGACTTATGGAAGAGGCACATGTTGCTTTGGCCAATGATTTGGCATCGTCTGAAAAACAGGAGCTAGCTCAAATTGCAGTCCAACATTTTTGGATGTGGACTGCTTCATACAGGCAGAAGTCTAGTGTTAATGGTTAGCTTTGGGTGACTATAATATGCAGTTCTTTCATAGGAGTGTGCAGAGTCGGCTGATTAGTAACTGGATTGCATCCATAGTTGATGGGACTGGTCAAGTGCTTACCTCACATGATGATATTTCTCAGGCAAGAACACATTGTTTTAGGGGGTGTTTGGTGAGGTTGATAAGATTATCGGGATCTGAAAAATTGCTGATATTGTTAATTATTTTTGGCTTAAGAGTTGTGTTGATGATCTTTCGCGTCCTATGTTCCAAGAGGAGATTCATGATGTTTTTTATGTTCCTGGACCTGATGGTTTTCCTGTAGGTTTCTATAAAGCAACCTAGCTTGTGATTGAGGAGGATTTCTGTTCTGCAGTGTTGCATTTTTTTAATACCTAGTTGTTGCCTCGTGGAGTTAATGCTACGACTATTACGTTTGTTCCTAAGTCGCCTAATCCAACAAGTTTTGGTGACTATAGACCCATTTCTTATTACAATGTTCTTTATAAATGTATTACAAAAATCCTGGCTAATAGTATTTGGAACTAGCTTCTTTGCTTTGTTGGTCCAAATCAGGCGAAAGGAAGGAGTATTGTGGATAATATTTTTCTTTGTCAGGAGTTGGTAGGTGGGTACCATCATGAGTTAGGTCATCCTCGATGTTTGCTAAAGGTGGACTTACAAAAGGCGTATACTTCGTTGTACTGGAAATTTTTGTTTGGTACGCTATTAGCTATTGGTATCCCTTCCATGTTTGTGAACTAGATTCGTGCTTGTGTTACATCTCTAATGTCTTTTTATTATGGTGATGGAAGGTTATTTTCCTGATAGGAGAGAGCTACGACAGGGTGACCCCCTATCTCCTTATCTGTCTGTTATTACTATAGAGGTTTTGTCTCATTTGTTGAATAACCCCCCCCCCCCCCCTTTTGAGCCATCGTTTCCACCCAAGGTGTGGCAAGATTAAGTTCACTCATTTATGTTTTGGTAATGACATCATGATTTTTGTAGCAAGCAATAGGGATTATTTAGCTTTTGTTTGAGATTCCCTTAATCTGTTTGAGTTTCTATCTGGGTCCTAGGCCAATGCTCATAAGAGCTTCTTTTTTTGTGCGGGTATGTTAGAAGAGAATGCTAATATTGTGGCTAATTTTTATGGGCTTCTCATTGGCCTCCAAGCCGGTGCGTTACCTAAGCTTGTTACTCATCTCGTCTCGTCTCACTTACCGTGATTGTCAGCCTTTGTTCGAGCGTATTGTGGCTATGATCTGCTCATGGGTTGCATCGACTCTGTCTTATAGGGGTCGTTTACAACTTATTTGATTTGTGTTGCAGAGTTTCCAAGTTTATTGGGCTAGTATTTTTGTCTTGCCTACTCGTATTGTTCATAATGTCAATCTATTGCTACGCTCTTTCTTATGGAAGGGTCGTGTGGATGGGGTAGGTGGTGCTAAGGTTGCTTGGTCTAAAGTTTGTTTGCCCTTTGAGGAAGGAGGCTTAGGTCTTCGTCAGTTTGCATCATGCAGTTATGACATTGCTTTGGCTTCTTCTTATCAGTTTGGGTTCAATGTAGGTGACTTGGGTGGAGACTTATTTATTGCAGGGTTGTAACCTTTCGAAAGTTCAGCTGTCTCTTTGTTTCTCATAGTGTTGGAGAGTTATTTTGAGCTTGTAAGATAGGATCTGGCCTCATGTTCGGTCGGGGGATCATCCCCTTTGGCTTTCTTCTCCTTCTAGTACTTTTTTAATGGCAGTGCTTGTGATGTGTTGTTGCCTTCCCGTCCAAGAGTGTTTTAGTTTTAGATATGTTGGTTTGGAGGTCATATTCCCAGACATGCTTTTATAAATTGGCTTGCAATGCCGGATAGGCTTTATACTCGTGACAAGCTGCGGAGGTGGGATTCTTCCATAGTCTCTTCGTGTCTGTTATATGGGGCATCCTATGAGTCGCGTGACCATTTATTCTTCTCTTACTAGTTTGGATTTGAATTTTGGGGTGGTGTTTGCATTGGGGTGGATCCTCCCATCGGATTGCTTTTTAGAATACAGGGTTGCGTTGGATCTGTCATTTGAGTAGAGGTCATCCTTTGCGTAGGCGGGTTTGGCAAGTGGCGTGGTGTGCTACTATCTATCATATTTAGGCAAAGAGAAATCAGTGTCTCCATGGTAATTCATCCCGGCCACTGCGTGTGATTTTGCAAGTTATCCAAGATGAGATTTTTACTAGATGTTACTTCTAGCACAATGTTGGGGCTTCAGTCACAGTTGTGGCTATGTCGTAGGATCTTTTTGTATGAGTTAGTTTTAGTTTCGTTTTTTTTATTGTTTTTCTTTTTCCTTTTAGTTGTGTTCGATATTCTTTGCTTTGGTCCCAGGTCGTAGGGCCCTCCATTCTTTTTTGTATTTTTATTAATTCTATTTTATTATTCCAATAAATATTTTTCTTAAGTGTGCCCAATTTAATAAATCAATACACTTTTTAAGAGCAATTAATAAGATCACTAATTAATTCTAAAAACAAGATTGATAAAAGAATGAGAAAATAAACGCTATCAATCTCAACAATAATTAATAACAATTTAAAATATGCAATAAATTTCTAAATTAATTGTAAAAATTAAATAGAAGATAGTTAGAAAAAAAGACATCGCAATTTTATAGTAGTTCGGTCAAACTTGACCTACTCCACTCCCCAAGCACCTCTTGGGAATTTGATTAAAATTTCTTGACTCTTTCCACGGCTTGGAGTCCAACTGAAAAATACGATCATTTTCACGATTGAATATTAGACCATTACAACATTGTTTTTAATGGGTTAACAAACTCTCACAAATATAAATCTCTCAAAACCTAAACCCTAACCCTTACAAGAATTTTGGAATCTAAGAGTACGCTCAACAAACTCTCTAAATAGAGTTGATTTACAAATTTTGCTTACAAGAATTTTCACTTCTCACCAGAATAAGATGAGAGAAAAAGAATTGAGAGCTTTGGAGAGAGCAACAATGGAGACTATTTTTATTTGCTTGAAAAATGAGAATTATAAAATTGTTAGGTTAATTTTGGAGAAGAAGAAAGATTTAAAAAAGAGAGGGAATTTTAGTGAAAATCAATTTTAAAACCAAGTTTAATTTGGACCATTTGATTTGAGTAAATAAAAATTAATGGTGGTGATTTAATGATAAAAGATGGTAAAAAAAATTAGTTTTAAAATAGTTTTAAAATGCCCTCCAACGGTTAAAAAAAAATTCAAAATGCATAAGGATAAAAACAAAATCTTTACGTGCACAGTATCTTAGAAGATAAGAGCATGGAAGCCACACGTGTGCGCACGTTTAAAAACTGTAGGGGATATTTTCCCCTTTTTTTAACAAAACAAAAGTTATCGTTTAAATATATATATATATATTTTTTAAAACATCGTCATGTGTCACTCTTCCATTAGCCGAAATAAAATAATATATAAATAATAAAAAAACTTACCGTAGAAAAATTCATCCTTTTTCTTTTTTTATTAAACTTCTTCGCCACATGTCAGCACACGGTTCGTCCACATCAGCCCTCTCAGCTCACCACGTGGCACATGCTGATTGATCTGCTTTGCTGATTCAGCTGTCACATCATCCGCCTTTGGTATTTTCTATCAAACTTATTTTTTTCATAACTTTTTCATTTGAGTTCCGATTTGGGTGATTCAAAAGATGTTTGAATCGTTATTTCGAGCTCTACGTAATGAACTATTTAAAACACTAAAATTAAATCTAATCAAGTTTGTGATCAACAAAACATTAATTAATTAAAATTAATTAATTTCATATTAAGGGCCAAAAAACCAACATCTTATATAGCTGTAAGAGATAAAGAATGACAATACTTTTGAAATTCATCATTAAATATAATTAAAGTTAAATTCAAAAAAATTTAGAATTAATTTATAAAAATAAATAGATAAAACTTTTCATACTTTCATGAGAATGTTGAAAGAAGTTAAATAATTAATTTTTATTTTACGTAATTTATATTTCAATTGAATGATAATGAATAAATTAGAAGCAATCGTTGAAGAAAAATAATAAAAACATTAGTATTTAGGTTGCTGGAGGGTTGTGTCAAAAGTTTCTTTTAATATAATTATAATTATAATAATTATTGATTTTAGATATTTTTTTAAATTTCTTTGAAATAAGATTATAAATTGTAGATATATATTTTACATATAGATAATTAAAGAAAAAATTATGTAAGTTGTAAGAAAAACCTTTTGTATTCAAACTTTTTAAGTCCTATACATTTACTATTATTGATTATTAATTAATTGAAATAAAAACACTTTAAATTGTAGGGAAAAAAACCTTTAACATTCGAATCTTTTAAATTTCATAAATTTACTATTATTGATTATTAATTATTAATTAATTACAAGAAAAACTCTTTAGATTAAGAAAAACCTTTTGCATTCTAACATTTTCAATTTTATAACTTTTTTGTTGTTGACGATTAATTATTAAATAATTAATTAATTATTTATAATTAATCATTAATGATATACTTTGTTAAATTAATAAATTAAAGAAGAGATAAAAGTGTCCAAAAATATTTTTTCATCTATACTTAATAGTTTATAAATTATAGATATAGATATTTTTACAGATAATATTTGAGAGTTGCAATTCGACCATAACTCAGTGAATAATGGTTTTTTCAACTCTGTAATTGTTGAACTAAAAAACATCACTTCAATTTGTATTACTATTTTTAATTTTGATTTTTTATTTTGATTTTTTAATTTTCTTTGTTTAAAAAACAAAAATCACTACATTTTTATAACTATTTTTTGCTTTTTATTTTTTCAAAAAGTTAGAGAGATAGAGAGATGTGTTAGAGAAAGAAAAATATGTAGAGACGTGTAAATAAAAATTTATAGACAAAGATGAGTTTTTTAGAGAGAAAAGGTAGAGTCTAAATTTAGAAACATAAAAGAAAAAGATTTAGAGAGTAAATAGTTAGAGTGATTTTTTACGATTTTTTACGTTATTGTATCGACCCTCAAGAAAAGTGAATCAATGACGGCAACAAAAATCGTCATTAATAATTTAATTATGACAAACTAATACTGACACAAAAGTATTATTACTGACAGTTTTAAATCGTCAAAAAGTTCATTTTTATGAAAATTGAACATTGTTGAGAAATAAATCAATAAAATTCATTCTACCGTCACGAAAATTTGAGTGAAGACAATTTTTAACCGTCACAAAAATGTAGATATTGACAATTTAATTGTCAAAGAGAAAGTTGATAATAATAAATTATTAGTGTCAAGAATATATTAACTATGACGATTTTTTATGTCACAATTGTTTTGAATGAAGGTTTCTAATCGTCAAGAAAAATTATACAATGACGATTTTTAGTCGTCACATAAAGGTTTTTAATTACACTTTTTTATTGTCACAACAATTGTTTTAATGACATTTATGTTCTGTAAAACCATCATAAATGTAACGTCTCGTTAATTCTTAATGATTTTGATGGTTATTTTGTTGGATTTTTTAGATTTTATTTTAGAATTAATTAAGTTATGTTGGATTAAGGAATTTAATTTCTTTTTTTTTGGGGGGGGTAAAGAAAATTAAATAAAAATGGGTGGTATTCTCATAGTTATGTGGGAGTAGGGTTAGGGTTTAGGTTTTGGGGAGACCTATAAATATGTAGCTAAGAACCTAGCCACCAAAATTTCATTCTTATTCCAAGAAGAAAATGTCATCTCAAATTTTCTCCTTTTTTCCCTAGCTCACGCCACTTTCTCATCTCATCCTCAATTTTGTTTTCTTCCACTTCCTCACACTCCTCCTCTCCTCCACACAGCACCACCTTTAGAGGGTAGAGGATAGCGACGGCGGCAGACAGCACCAGCGATGATCGGGGCCGACGACAACGACCAACGTATTTTATTCTTTCTTTTCAGCTTTCCCTGACTTCCGTCGCTCCGTTTCAGTTGAAATTTTTAGGATGGCTTCCTTATCACCTCCTCATATCCCAACCAGAACAAGTAAGGGATCGGAGTTCTCGAACTTTGTATTTTTCCAATTTTTCTATTTTACCAAGTTTTTCCCTCTGTCTCAATCTTTCAAAGGGGCGATTTTGGCAAACAAAGGGTCAGAAAGGAGTGCAATGTCGAGATCTATACGTTGGTGGAAGCAAATCGACGATTAGAGCAACGATGGACTTTCACGCTCGGCAAAAAGTAACTGCCGCAGCAGTGCATGTGGCACACGCGCCAAAGGATTGGGTTGTGTGTGGAGGCACGCCTGACATCCGTTTGAGCTGATTCCGACGTTGGATTCCTAGGGTTGAGTAGAGTCGAAATCCGGTCTTTGTTCACCCAAACCGCATGGGCGCGTGGGGTGTTTCCTGGACAGTAGCGTGTTCTGACTCTCTCGATAATTTTCGCTCCCTAAAAAGCCTTAGTTACATATTACTTTGTTAGGTTAGTGATGAGTAAAGGCTAATAGGACATTATGGGTGTAAGTGTGCTTTAGGTGCTAAAGGAACCGTCTACCGGGTCACTAGGGATTGCTTGTTGTTTGCTGCAATTTAAGGTAGGTGGTTCCACCCTTGGACAAGCCTTCAGGCTTGCTCAGACAACCTATTGTTTGGTAGTGTATGTGGTAGCAACTTATACTTATACATGATGAAAGATAGTGTGATATGATGTGATGTTATTTTATGTTGTGGTATACTTACTTGGACATGTAATATATGTGATGAGTATGTATGACATGATGTGTTGTTGAGCATGTGTGAAGTTGGTAACTCTCAGTATAAGTATAATACCAAGGTTCTCTATGAGATTTGTGATTCTCTGCATAATATGATATTAAGGTCCTCCATGAGAATATGTAATTTCTTTTCTCTACATGATTATTATATTGAGGTCCTCCATGAGAATAAGTTCTTTGCATAAATATTGTATTGAGATCTTCCATGAGATTTCTCTACATGGTCTTGTGCTGGGGTTCTTCATGAGATGTCATTTCTCTACTTGTTTGTTATTGAGATCCCCCATAAGATTGTCTGTCTTTGCATGTTATTTGTGTGTGATGCATGTCTGACCTCGAGGGTCGCAGTCACCTACTAAGTATATATTCATATACTCAACCTATTCCTTTTTTTTTTTTTTTCAGGTAACAAGTAGGGTCGTCGTGGTATATGACGATGAGGGGTTGCTACGGCCAAGGTCACCGTCGAGTCTTCCACTCAGTTTTCATTTTTGTCCTTCTCATTATTTAAAAGTTTTTTTTGTTAAGAATTTCTGATCTAAACATTATGGTTAAGTGTGAACTTATCTAATCACATAGTTGTTGGTTATTGTTTTCTTTTAAAAATTGGAATCTCGATTATTTTAAAATTTTGAATAAAGTTATTTCCTATCTATGAGACTTGAATGAACATCATGGTTGGATATCTTATAATGAGCATGCATGCTAGTAGCAACTCTAGGAGATCTAAGTCTAAAAGTCGGGTTGTTAAAATAAATTAATAAACCATGATTGTTTTCAATCATCACATAAATTTTTTTAATGATAGAATAAATTTGTTATGAGATATTTTTTAGATCCTATTTCCACATTTATAAATTTTGTCCACACCTGTCAAATATAAAAATATAACAAGATTATATATCCTTAAACCAAATAAGATCAAAGCATTCATATATATTAACTAAATTTGATCAAATTTGTACATACATCAATTTGTACACAAACTATAACTAAAATGAGAATTTATAACGTGTTTTAAACACTAACCCCAAAAAAACTATACATTCATTTGTGGTAGTTGTGAGATATCAAACTTCTTGACTTTTTCATTTTTCTCTGTTTCATCTTCTTCACAAAACCATACACTATTTTTGGGTTGCATCCAATATGCTAAACACTTGTTAAAACTCAATAGACATCCCACAAATTTCAATTTAACACTATTGCAAACAAGCTCAAATACGAACAATAATTTTAGCATGCTTATCAACACAATCTAACTTATTCAACAATCTCACAAAGATTTTAGTATGTTAATAAGTCTAGAAGTCTTAATTTCTTAATAAACAACAATTTCCATAAATTCAACTTAATACAAACACATTCTAACATGTAATTGGGAAGGTCTCACAAATTGATCATAACATATTTGGGGGGAACCACTGAGAGCTCGTATGAGAGTTGGTTTAACTGACCTAAATAAGGGGGGTCTCACAGTTTGATCATAACATATTAAGGAGGATGTTAAATCAAATATGATGGTTAAACTGAATTATACATGTGAAACATATAAATCAAATATATATGTACCTATTAGACATTGAAATTAAAGGTATGCATTGTAGTTGATAACTTAAAAGCACTTAACAATATTTCCCAGGTAATTATTTTACAATTAGTCATTTATCCTACTGCAAACTCTATACCTAATGATATTACAAAAACTATCATCTTATTATAACTATCATCCACTAAATAGAAGAATGAATAATTTAGTTAGGAAATAGACATTAGTCTCCTAACATTTCTTTAAGTTTTTTTAGTCTTCACATCCAACTCTATGACTAATCTTTCATTAGTGTATTATAAATATTCAACAAGTAAAGGTATACATACAATGGTATGACTTTCATCTCAATTCCATCCCTTTTGCCCCAATTATATTTAATATTTTCAGCGAAGGCATCAACTCCTATCCATGTTGGTATTATTTACGATGTAGTGAAGACTCATCATAGCTACAAGAAAAAGAACAAATACACCCTATTCATCCATACTTCTTCATTTGTTTTAAAAAAGTAGCTACCATGTAGATGTACAAAATTTTAAGCTTCCTAAAGAACAAAGCACATACCAATTGGAGAAAAGCTTGGAGTGATCAAGTGTCTCAACTTCCTTAGAACAAAGCACGTACCAATTGGAGAAAGAAGAATTGTTGATTTTTCTTATAAACAGAGGCCAGAGAAAATATGTGCAGTTTGTCCATTGGAGTTGGGAGATTAAAACAGGTTCACGAGAAAGTTCCCTCATTCTCAAATTATCTAAGCTCTTTAAGCATTAGAATCCTTTGGTGGAAATTCTTGAAGCAAAGGAGAGTAGCCCAACTTTTAGTTTCAGAATAAAGTCCTAATCCTTGGAAAGGGGTTGTTCCCAAGAGATGGTTTGCCTCTCTTCGTAAAAATTTAAAAAACAACTACTCTTAGAAGTATGTTTTTCATATGGTATTCAACTTTCCTTTTTATTCCTCTTCGTGTTAATTTACTCTAACAAAATAGGGAAGTGCACCCATATTTATGAACAAGAAAGAAAGCAACAGGAACATACCAAAGCCATCTCCCCGGGCTCAACGCTGTCTCATGCATACCTGTTAATTGAGACAAGGTCCATAAAGAACTAAGTTGATAGGCCAAGTTAAAGGTTGATCTTTGTAGGCAAAAGAGAAGTAACCTGGAGAGAAGAGTAAATTATAATGGAACACATAGAAAAGAGTGCTTGTATAACTAAATTAAAAGCTTTTATTCAAGAATTCAAAGGGACAGAACATAACCCAATAAGTAGGGAATTCAAAATCACAAAAAAGTTGCCAAAGAACCACCTCCTTGCCGACCATTATTATTAAGCAACTTCAATCTCAAAAATCCCTAAATTGGGAATGTTATGAAATTGGCCGAGATTGTGTTTGGAGGGGCTGAGATCCATTTTGGTGTGGGTTCACTTAGGTACTTGAAAAGTAGTCTTTGACGGCAAAATGTTTCTTCTTTTCTTTTTAACTTGTGTCCAACATCAAAACTAAGAGCACACAAACAACATAACTAAGAACACACCAACAAAATATATTGAGGTTGAGATGAGACCCATTCAAAATCGACCACACAAATTTATTTAAATTCCAGCAGCAGCAACAAACCAAATAAGATTTATAGCCTTCAACAAGCGAAATTCATGCTAAAAAGAAAAGAAAAATTTACCAAAGGCGAAATCGATCCAATTAATCAAATCGAAGAGGCAATTTGAGATGAAGCGAAACAAATATGAGGATATTCGCCTCAAATTTGTGAAAATAGCACCAAAATCGAGCACCTAACACCAAAATCAAGCACAAAAAACTCAAGAATCAAATCGAATAGCAACAATAGGTGAATCCAATAGCCGGCGCAGAGGAAACCGGTCAGCGGCGATCAGAATGAACGGCTCGTGGCAGCAGATCGAACGATGAGCAAAAGCAGATTGAACGGGGGGAGGCAGCTGAAGCAGATTGAATGGTTGAATCCTCCGACGACTAAGGCCTCTGAACGGCAAGGCTGAAGCGCGACAGCGACGAAGAAAGATTTGTCGCCGATGGTAGGAAACATGGCATGAAAACAGAGAAGGAACGATCTGAAGAAGAGGGTTTTTTTGGGAGAGATGTGCGACGCGACAAAGCAGAAGGAGTTCTAATTTTTCAGCTAACTTTTTTTTAAAAAAATTCATAAAAATTATTATTGTCATTTATAATGCTAAAAAATCGTTATGAATCTCACAAATACCTAAAATCTTTGTTTTTTAAAAAACGAGCCCATAACATTTATGACGTTGTTTTGTTGTCGTGAAATTCTCAAATTGTTGTAGAAATTTATGACATTGAAAAAACATCCTAAATTGTAAAAAATCCGTAAATCTCCATTTTTTTCTCCCAAAAAACGTGCCTATATTATTTGTGACTTTTTTTACAATCATAAGTTCTCAAATTATTGTTGTAATTTATGTCATTGAAAAAAGGTCATGAATCTCATATAAAATATGTAAAATCTTTGTTTTTCTCCCAAAAGCGCTCTCATAACACATTCGTGACGTCATTTTGCTGTCAGAGAATTCTCAAATTGTGTAGTTATTTATGACCCTAAAATAAGTCATAAAATGGTGAAACATCCGTAAATCTCCACTTTTCGTTGCAAAAAACCCGCTCCAAGTATTTGTGACATTTTTTTTATTTCATTTACATTTTTTTATTTAATTGTGGTATTATAGAAAGTCAATTTTGTAGTTAAAAATATATATATTATTAGAGAAAGAGAGAAAAGTTGGAGGGAAAGATAAACTTTGGATAGGAAAAAGTTAGAGAGTAAAAGAAAATCTTGAGCAAAAGACATGCTAGAGAAATCATGATAAATTAGAATGATAAAGTAACGTTGTAGTGAAAGAAAATTTAGAGAAAGAAATTTTAGATAGAGAAAAGTTATAGATATTTGTTATATAGAAAAGTAAATGATAAAATAATAAAAGTTGGAGAGTAATTTTAACAATATATATGTTAGAGAGAAAGATATGTTCAGAGAGAAAATTTTAGAGGAAGTATTAAGCTTGTAGATAGAGAAAATTGAGCTATATGTTAGGAGAGAAAGCGAAATGAAATTGATACAAATATGAAAGTTGTTTTAGAGAAGTATAAATAAAAGTTGTACTAAAAGAAAGTTAAATAGAGATGAAAATTTTAGATTGAGCAAAAGAGAAATTTTTTAGAGAGAATTCTTAAGGGTAAAAAGTTGAGATTTTGTTAAAGACAGATATGTCAAAGAGGAAAATATTGAGCACTAGAGGAAAAAATGAGTTTTGAAAAAAAAAAGTTTTAAATATATATATTTTTTAAAATTTACTTATAATTTCAAAAACATTTTAAAAAAATAGAAAACTAGAGCTGATTTGATAACCATTTCATTTTTTTTTTTTTTTTAAAAAATTATGTTTATTTCCTCACAATCTCTCTAGGAAGCTTTCATCTTTCTAAATAAAACATTTTGAATTCTTAGCAAAAAAAATTTTTTTTAAAAAAAGAGTTTTTAATAAGCACTATTTTTAGTTTTCAAATTTTGGTTTAGATTTTGAAAATGGTTTTATGAGGAAGACAACAAAATATAGAAACATATTGGTGAAAATAGTGATTATAAGTTTAATTTTTAAAAACAAAAAATATGAAACCAAATTGTTTTCAATACGGCATAAATTGATTATCAAACAACCTACAAAAAAAGTGAAATTGTTATCAAATGTATATCTCAAGGTTCATTTGGGAACATTTTTGTTTTTCGTTTTTTTTTTTTTTAGATTTTAGAAATAGAAACATGTTTGATAACTATTTCTATTTTTGGTTTCTTGAAGAAAAGAATCAGAAATAAAAAATGTGTTTGATAACTGTTTCTTATTTTTAATTTTTTAGTTAAATAAAATTTAGTACATATAATATATTAGGGACAATAATACGAGATGCGGAAAATCCCCTGAGTCTCAAACTTCAATAGCCTAACATTATTCCTCTTCCACAGTTAAGCGCAGCAAAAGAACACACATCAATAAATGAACCATGAAAGTAAAAGATTAAGGATAAGGAAATTTAGACACAAAAGATTTATACTAATTCACCCCAACGAGAACGAGGCTACGTCCAGTTACTGCAATTGCAGGTTCTACTAATATTGAAGAATACAATGAGATTTCTCACTAATCACCTCACTATACAATCTCGACCATTAATACTCTTGATTAGTAAAACTAAAGAAAAGAGCCCTCTTTACAATCTCTCTAAGTACACTTACTTTGGTGAACAAGGTCACACATACACTTTGGTGAACCAAGGCACACCCACAAATGAGCATTTTCAAGTATTTTTATAGGTGACAATACTTACTCATCAAGTAGCTCAACTTGCTCAACAAGTAGCCCACAAGACTTGCTCACCAAGGAGCTCAACTTTCTCACCAAGCAACCGCTCACCATGCATCTTGACTTGCTCATCAAGCAACGTCTCGATACTGTTATTCAAATATTATACTGTACGAAAAATCTTTCACGAACAATTATACTTGATGATTTGGGCTTCACAATCTCAACATAATATAATTGAATATATAATATGCATTAGGCCAAACCGAGCATACCTCAACTTGGTTAAAGACATATCTTCCTGATCAAGAGATCATGGATTCGAATCCCCGTCCGCCCCGCAAGTTGTTGAACTCAAAAAAATAATAATAATAAATATATATATATATATATATATATATAATCATTATAAAGAGTTTATAGTATTTAAAACAATCGAGCCTATCTACATTTCTTTAATTTAAAAATGCAAAAAAAAGGTGAAAAAAAAAAGGAAAAGGAAATGAGAGAAGAGAAAAGAGAGAGAGAAAAAGAAAAAAACGAAAATGGAAAAAAAAAAAAGGAAGAAAAATGAAAATAATAAAGAAGTAAGAAAAGAAAAGTTAGAATGGAAGAGGAAAAAAAAGAGAGATGGGCATAGAGAGGGAAGAGAGAGAAATGAGAGATACAAGCTTGAAAAATGAACCAGATGCTATTTTAGTAATTTCTCATCAAAATTTGCTTCATTTTTCGAAATAAATAACATGATGGATTACCAAACAGGTCTATTTCTTAAAAAATGATAAACGGGAACCAGAACAGGTAACATGAACGTTACCAAATGGCTCTTCGTTTCCTTTTTCTGGTTCATGTTTCTCACTTTTTTTAAGAAATTTTGGTAATCTATCTTGTTTCTAAATTTTGAGAATTGTTTTCAAAAATTGGGTAAATTTTAAAAAAACTATAAAAAGTAGTTTCTTAAATTTTGTTTCTGTTTTTTTTAGTTTTCAAGTTTGTACCATTTTTCTCTCTCTCATCTCCTTTTTCTCTATCTTTTTTGTCTTCCCTTTCTCTCCCTTCCATTATATATTTTTTTTCTTTTCATACTTTTTAATCCCTTTCGTTTTTTGTTTTTTTCATTTTCATTTTCGTTTCTTTTTTTTTCTCTCTCTCTTCTTTCTCCTTTCCTTTTCCTTACATTTGTTTTTTTTTTTCATTTACGAGTCTTTAATTGTTATTTTCTATTTAATTCTCTTTTATTTTTCTTTAATTTTTGGTAGAATTTTAATTTATTCTTATTGCATTTTCAAAGAAAAAAAAAATCTTTTTTCATTCTTTTTTTTTAGATTTTATTTTTGTGTATGGTTGGCCAAATTAATGAAAATTTTTATTATTGAATTAAAGAAATGTGGATATGTTCGATTGTCTCTTTAAATAAATGTCACATTACCAAGTCGAAACACAAAAATATATATCAATAGCATGTTGTGCAATAAACTAATGATCGTTGAAAATTTACAAATTAATATAATTGAACTAATTTATGTAAGCTGATACCCTTTAAAGTGAATTGGCTCGAGTGAGAGATGACATTGCAAATCAATTTGAACAACATTTGAAAGACAAAATTTATTATTTTTTTAATTTTGTTTTGGGATTGAAATTGTATTAAATATTATACACTCTTTATACTAGTTTTATATTTGTTTTAATGCATATTATGTATTTTATTATATTATATGTACTAAATTTTATTTCAACTAAAAATAGAAAACAAAAACATTTAGACCCCGTTTGATAATCATTTAGTTTTTAGTTGTTGGTTTTTAAAATTTAAGCTTATAGACACTACTTCCACCCTATGTTTTATTATCTACTTTATACTAATGTTTTAAAAAAAACAAGCCAAATTTTGAAAACTAAAAAAAAAATAGTTTAAAAAAAACTTGTTTTTATTTTTAGAATTTGACTAGGAACTCAAGTGTTTCTATAACAAATGTGAAAATCATAATTAGAAATTTGAGAAGAAACAAGCATAAATTTTAAAAACAAAAAACAAAAAATGAAATTATTACCAACGAGGCCAAAAACACATTTCTGTTTTTTATTCTTTTTTTAAAGAAACAAGAAATAGAAATAGTTATCATACATGTTTTTGTTTTTAGTTCCAAAGAAATGGGAAATAGAAACAGAAAACTGGAAACGGCAAACAAGAAAAGGAAAATGAGAATGTTACCAAACCGCCCTGAAAACGTCATCAAATAGGCCCTTAGTTCAATATTCAAAAATGGTGCTGGATGACTATATTTTGAAGCTCCTTTTTCATAAAAGGATATTGACAATAATATTGTCACTTTTAATTTAATGCATTTTTTTATTTATTTTCGTTTACCAAAATACCCTTGTTCAATATAACCCAAAATATTGAAGTAACAATTTTGTTGTAAAGTGCAGAAGCAAAAATCTTCAGACGCTATGATTTTCCTTTATAAAAAATCTCCAGACGCAAATGATTTAATCCAACCCTAAATGTTTAAATGTGCGACCAACCTCTGAAAACTGGTATTAATGGATGAATAAGACCAAACGTGAAACGGCGCAGAAGGTTTAGCAGTGCGACCAACCTCTGAAAATACCCAACCCTAAATGTTTTGTAGAACGTCACATAAGGTCAAGAATTTTCAAAACCCAAAATTTGGAATAGAAAATCAGAGAAGAAGACCAAACGTGGAGCGAATTTCCTAAACGGTTGGAATTTGATTCAATTTTTTCTGCAATTTAAGTGTGCGTGGGTTTTATGATTTTATTTTATTTTTTTACTCACAAAATTGCCGCCTTAACTGCTGGGTATAGAAGTCATTTTCCTATGAGGTTATATTTATGTTTGGAGGCCAAAAGACATTTTTGAAAATATAAATGGATGAATTTTTATGAAATGAATCTATAGAAAATGCTCCATTATGTAGTTGTCTCTTCAATCTTTCGTTTCATAGTTATTAAACATATTGTTTAACACATTTCTTGAGGTAAGAGAGAAGATTATGCATATACAAAAAATTACACGACCTTCTTATGATCGGGGCAAGACTACTTTGATCAATATGAAATTTTGCAATCATGTTTTTAGCATGTGTCCATTTGTCATCTCTCTTTTTTTTTCCCCTTGTGATTAAGCAAGTTTATTGTGAGTTTGAATATATTTTTTGTGGTTGAATTTTGAGTACTTTGTGGGGTAGTTTTTGAGTGATATATCGATAAAATTTTGGACAAATTTCAAGTTTAATTAGATTTTGAGAATAACATACATTTAACAATTCAATCACGTTCATAATTATTACTTGGAATTAAAACTTTTAAGTTTAAAATTATCGCATTCCATGTGATTTTTTTTTTTAGTTAAAAAATATGTAGGAATAGGAATTGGTGTTCAAACCTCTAACTTTTAAGTCGAACATATATATATTAACCAATTGAACTATATTCGGTTTGACCATTTTATCCCTAATCATTAATTTATTTTTGCAAAATGTGTTATATGTTCATTCATCCATTCAAACTTTAACAATGAAAAGGTCGAAACTAGGAGAGTATCACGAAGGATAGGTCCAAAGTCTAACTACGAAAGAACGAAATATCAAGGTTTGACAATGACATAAATAAATTGTACCTTGTATACCAAGTTACCAACAACAAATGCTTTTCTATCTTTTAAAATTTTCAAGGTTTGACAATGACGTAAATAAATTGTACCTTGTATACCAAGTTACCAACAACAAATGCTTTTCATCTTTTAAAATTTTCACTTTTATTATGTACTCAATTTTTTTTTTCCAATCGAATCCCCCTACCCTACATGTTGCTGAACTCAACCAAAAAAAAAAAAAAATCAAAATCGTTAATAAACTCTTGAAGGGAGGATAACGTATGAATTTAAAAAAGTTATTTTTATTTTTAATTTTTAATGAAACTAGATCATTTATTTGTATCATAGGATTTTTAATGAATTTGTTTTTTATAACAAATCATTTTAAATTGGGTAAGTTAATAGGGGATTTAGTCCTATGAAGTGGCTGGTAAGCTTTCGATTTTATAGATCATGAACATGTCCATAGTATTTTCTACCATTTGTTTGTGACATTACGCCAAATTAGCATACGGTTCAATTAGACATGTAATGTCATTATTTATGCAAGGATAGAGATTATAAAAAATTAAAATTCAAAGTTTAGAAAGATAACCAAACCTTTTTAATATTTAAAAATAAAAACTATTACACAAAATGATGGAAGTTTATAGATTAAATTTCAATTAATAATGTTTTTTACGAAGTATATAAATAAGCAAATCATTTTTGAAAAATTGAAGTTCGCGATCGAGGATTTCCTTCATCTCCAGCACTAATTCTAACTTCGTTTTAAATATTATTAAAAAAAACTTCGTTTTAAATAATTATTCACCATTTTATTTAGAAAAAATTATTTAATGGGAGACTATTATAATAATGTGATATGACTATTCTCGACTAATAGTTGGATGCAAGTTCAAAATATATATTTACTTCAAGTAATCATTCATTATATATAGGTTTGAAATACATTTTTTTTTAAGTTCTTACATTCAATTGATGTAGACTCGTCAACTATATTATTCCAATCTCTCAAATAATTTTTCTCGGATTTAAAGTAAAATCGATTGAGAAATTATTGGAGGAGGCCGACACAATGTAATTCACAATTTTACACTGTTAAAATTATGAGAGAGATATTATAAGAACACTTGAATTTATATCTAATAGTTATTAAGGACAGAAAAATTTTTAAATTTAAATTTAACGGTTATTAAGAGTCAACCACATTATGAGTCAACCACATAGATTTTTGGATTGTGGGCACCAAAATAATATATACATGAGCTTAGGACGCGGAGTTGACTCCAATATTCCTTTCTTGACGCAAGCATTAGTTTCTCTCTATCATGTTATATAATGCCTAGCTACATACAAACACACCATTCATTGGAAAAAGAATCATTCATTGGCAATACGTGTAGATCTTTTCATGGAACCCAATTCCTTTTCGAATCTTCATGCAATTCCTTGCCTTTCCTTGCCCAAAAGGGCTTTGTCCCCCCAAAACTTTAGAACTTTGGCCATTACATTTATAATGCCAACCCTAAAAGTGCAAATCAATTAACCACACAAATGGGGCTTTTCCGGTGGCTGTTGTTTGTGCTAATTTCATGTTTGGGGTATGAAGCATTTGTGAAGGGTGCCGTAGGGTTCGCATGTAATTGGGGAACACGCTCGAGCCATCCGCTCCCGCCCGATATTGTAGTTAAATTAATTAAGGATAATGGGTTCAATAAAGTGAAGTTGTTTGAAGCAGACCCTGGAGCTCTTCAGGCTCTTGGGAATTCTGGTATCCATGTTATGCTTGGAATACCTAATGAATTCTTGGCATCACTTGCAAGTAGTGTACGAGCTGCTGAGACATGGGTCTCCAAAAATGTTTCCTACTTTGTTTCCAATTTTGGCACCGATATCAGGTAATGCTAAATTAACAATTTTTTTTAGTTCAACATGTGGGAGTTGGGATTAGAATTCACGATCTTTTGGTCAAGGAGATATGTCTTAACCAATAAACTATGCTCGATTTAACATATATAAAGTAAAATATCTTGATATTCCCATCAACATATTTCTGTAAATTGAAGGGTTAGATTGACCATTAATATTTGAGTCCTTAGGAATTAAATGTAGATATTGATAGAAATATCTATATCTCAATTTTTTTAAAAAATTCATACTTCAAATTTCGTTTTTATGAAGATATATGTTATTGAAGTATCGAGATATATAATTATAACATGGACTGTAATAAAAAAATTATAATATGGATGAATATTTCTTAAAAAAAACCATGAAAATTAAAATTTTATAAAATTTATTCAACAGAAAAGTATTATTAATGTGAACCTAAATATCAATTAGTAATCACAAAGATTTATAATTTGTTTAAAAATTGTAAAAAAATTTATTAATTAATTTAAACATTTTCTTTTATAAATTACCTACTTACAACTTCCAGGCACGTAGGACATCTAATCTTTTAGCTATAAATATTGCCAATATGGATATATCTAAGTGGTTAAGGGATTCATTCCTTCTCTTGAAGTCGATAGTTCAAATCATCATCTTATATTTGTTAAATTATAAAGAAAACTACGATTATTTTTTTTTTAAAATAATGTTGCAACTTTTAAAATATCTGTTTAAATACTATTTTGGTCTTTAAATTTTTAAGATTTTATTCTAATTTAAGTCTCTAAACTTTGACTTTATTCTATTTTGGTTCCTAAACTTTTAAAATGTCTATTTTAGTTTTTAAAATTTTTAAAAATAATTATTTTGGTTCTTACCGGTGTTTTGAAAGTTTAAACAAAAATATAAATTTTAAAAGTCAGATGAAGTAAAATTAAGGAAACTAAAATATTCATTTACGAAGGATACAATAATTAACATCGTGTGTTGTTGTATTGTAATGTAGGTATGTGGCGGTGGGCAATGAACCATTCCTAAATGCGTATAACGGTTCATTTCACCAAACCACCTTCCCGGCTTTGCAAAACATTCAAGCCGCATTGATAAAGGCCGGTTTGGGGCGACAAGTGAAGGTGACAATCCCACTAAACGCAGACGTTTACGAGACCGAGAATGGGCTCCCTTCCGGCGGAAACTTCCGGCCAGACATCCGCGACCTAATGGTCAACATCATCAAGTTCCTCAGCAACAACGCTGCTCCTCTCACCATCAACATCTACCCCTTCCTCAGCCTCAACGCTGATCCACATTTCCCTAAGGAGTATGCCTTCTTCAATGGCAATGCTGCCCCCGTCATCGATGGCTCCATCTCCTACACCAATGTCTTGGATGCTAATTTCGACACTTTCGTCTCCGCTCTTGACAAGAATGGCTTCACCTCTATGCCCATCATCATCGGCGAGGTTGGATGGCCCACCGATGGAGATCCTAACGCCAATCGAGCCAATGCTCACAGGTTCAATCAAGGTATATCGAATCTCTTTAATCTCTAAAAGTGGCTCTCTTAACTGTTGAACAATCGTTAATTCGATCCGTAGGTCTAATCGAACGCATCAACCGACGCCAAGGGACGCCAAAGCGACCAATTCCGACGGACACCTACATCTTTGCGATCATCGATGAGGATGCGAAGAGCATCCAACCAGGGAGCTTCGAGCGACATTGGGGAATTTTCAACTACGATGGAACACTCAAGTACTCTCTGAACATGGGGAATGGGAAGACCTTGGTTCCAGCCAAAGGAGTGACATACTTATCTAAGCGATGGTGCGTGATGTCGCTTGAAGCCAGTCTCTCCGATCCGAATCTCCCCAACAGTGTCGCTTATGCCTGCGACCACGCCGATTGCACAAGCCTCGGCTATGGCTCCTCTTGCGCCCAACTCGATGCCAGAAGCAACGTCTCCTATGCTTTTAATGCCTATTTCCAGACCATGAACCAAACATCCACTGCCTGCCAGTTTTCGAACCTAGCCACCATTTCCACCGTCGATCCCTCTCCACCGAATCAGGGCGCCACTGATGGCTGTCGATTTGGGATTATGATCGATACATCTGCGAAACGTCGGCTCGCGCGGCCCCCGAGAACTTCCTCGTCGGCTACGCCCAGAATAGGGAAAATTAGTTACTGCCTCCATGGGATCACTTTGCTTCTCGCGCTCTTGATTTTGTTTCTCAAAACTTGATCTCTTCTCTCTAATGTATGTAAAATTAATATTCGACCATTAGTTTTATTTTTATGGAATCATTGTATTATTCATGATTTTATATCTAAAGTTTTTTTTTTAGTTCAACATCTAAGGTGAGGATTTGAACCTTTGACCTTTCAGTGTACCATAATGTGTTGTATCTTAATTAGTTAAATTATGCTCTAGGAAAAAAGTTTGAACATTATTATTACGGATGAATTGATTTGTGTGCATGATATTTCAAAAAATACTGATAAAGTATTTAAAATTTGTTAGCAATTAAAATGAACACTAGATTTTTTTTTTAGGTGAGTACTATATGAACACTATAGTAACCAAACTTATCTTCTTATTAATAAGTAGAAAAATACAAAGTGTTTTGACATCTTTCAAATTGATAATCACTTTTACCATTGCTAAAACCACTTTGTTTACGTGTTCCTTAAAAAAAAGTTTGACCATAGATTTGTTATTACGAATGATTTTGTTTTCTTGAGTTCAACAATATATGAAGCTGATAATTCAAACTTTTAACTTTTGGATAAATCATGTCTAACTTTTAACCAATTGAACTTTATTCAATTATATCTTAACTAATTGTGCTATGTATGAGGCAAGTAACCAAATGGTAAATCTCATTTAGAGTGGTAATTGCGGATTGAATACAAAGGACGTTCTGGAATAATCCTTCAATGATTATGGATACACAAGCAATCCACCTCATCTAGTCCTTGAGTGCCACCTACTAGCTTGTTAAAATGAACTTATCTTCTTCTTCTTGTATTATTTTATTCTATATTTAAAAATCCTAAAATAGGAAAGTTGTACAACAATATAAATACCGTGATTTCACTCATCAATAATATGAGGAAAAATTATTCAGACTATTTTGCAAGCCTACGTAATATTTTAGCACTTTGACCTTGTATCAGAGCATCGATATGACCAACACCTCGTCATTTAGTGTTGCTCATTCTTCTACTAACCCAACCTTTAGCATGTCATCTCTCAACCAGCTTCTCAACCAAATCACCACGATTAAATTAGAACGTGAAATTTTCTTATGTGGAAAAACCTACCCCTATTTTATGAAGTTACAAATTGGAGGGTTATCTTATTGTGGATAAGCCATGTCCACCGCATTACCTTCAACAAACAGCAGGAGTGTCTGGATCTGGAGGGTCAAGCTCAAAAGCCTCCATAATTGAGGTTGATGCCCTAAACCTTCGTGGTCTTGTAATTTATTCAAATTATCTATTTAATAAAATCAGAGTTATTTCACTCGACATTTAGTGTGCATAAATTCAATCCAATAAACTAAGATTTAAGGTTATTTTATGAGAAACTTAAACATGTATGTTGAGACATACATGCGGATCATGTTTAAGAAATAACCTAAATGGTCTGTAGTATATGGATAAGGTTGGGTGTCTTATCCTGGTGACACTACGGATACGGCCCGCTTTGTGATTGTTACAAGTGTTGTAAAGTGTCACAAACGTCACGATCCTAAACGTTCATGTGGATACATGTGAGTGAGGGTATCCTATATATGTGAGACATGTATAAGACCGGACTGCGAAGTGATTCGTCTCTCAGTATAACATCGTTGCTGAAAGAGACTTACACTACACTAGGATGATCATAGGTAACTCGACCTTAATCTTGAGTCAGTTGTAAACTTCTGTCTGTGAAGTCGATCCTTTGATTAGTATGGGTGAGAGTGGCCGGATACGATGACTCAATAAGCCTACCTTTTTGGGATTTGTTTGAGCAGGGGGCTAGAAACTCAACTGTACAAGATTGAAATTCACTCAGTCAGAATTGCTCCCTTAAGAGCTGATACCTAGACTTGAAAAATGAGGCGCCTCACCCTCTCACTGGCCAGAGAGGGGTCTAGCTCATAGTTGGACCATGACTATATTGTTCATTAGAGGTATCAGT
>JAOANK020000092.1:3646958-3667451 GCA_026257165.2 Telfairia occidentalis | reverse complement strand
TTCTCTTGTGTACCTATATATAGATACCTTCTCATACTGAATAACATAACTTATTTTTCTCCCAATCACGTTTTACAAGTGCAATTGAAATTCCTGGAAGTTATACATTTATATATTGAGAAGACCATTTACTATTTTTTTAAAGCTCGCTCTCTACCTCGAATGAACCATATAATCATGAAAAACCATGAACCAGAATAGTGATCTATAGAAACAACTATGAATATTTTTCTAGTCATATGTTTAGATTAACATTTATTTGTTGAACGGCTACATAGTAATATGGGTGGTTCTAGGATGCCCATATATCAAATGTCACGTAGTAAGGCTCATGCCTGGAGGGGCCTTAGGGCAAGACTGAACTTTTTGGTCCGAGTCTTGCCTTCTTCGAATTGCGTAGAGGGTCAAATTGTCTTTCATTATTTGATTTTTTTTTGGCTTCATGTGATCATAAGTGCCTCTGTGAGAACACATTGAGACTTCAAGTATTTAGGTCTCAAAGAGCCTTTCTTTACCACTTCAGTGGGGTGGGGTAAAGGGAGTTTACATACCATCGAGGTAAAGTGATTTATGATTGAATCTTAAAGGCATTTTTTATTACTTGATAGATCAAAACCCATAGCCTATTTTGGGTTCACCTAGAGTTTTGACAACCACTCTATGAAGTGTGACGTACATGCACTCATTTTAATGCGCGCAATACGCCTAAGTTTGGATCTCATATTTATCTTATATGGTATATTTGCCTTGGATAATATCAATAGTCAAATTGTTAAAAAATATAAAGTTTAATTTTGTATTTTATGCTGATATTACAATAAATCAGTAATTTAGCCCATAACTAATGATATTGAGAATATTATTTAGCATATTTTTATTCAAAATGGTGGTAATAGATTACTGGGTTCTTTTTTAAGCTTTTATATAATTATTATGTTTAATAAAATACATGATTTTCATCTATGTTTTTTTTTGTTCTGTTATATAAACATTGTTATGTTCATTAATACTTGGACGATAAATTTTTTTTTCTTTGTTTAAGTTGAGACTTGCACTTCATCTCTTGAAGTTGAAGGGGGCAAATGAGCAGTTGGATCCTCAATTTTTTTTTTAATCAGCAAAAGTCTGACAGTTTGTAAGTGAAAAAAATGAAGTGCAGTGAGAGGGATCGCCCGAGGGTAATTTGATCGGATATTTAAAACAGACGAGTTTATTTTTTTTCTTTAGTTAACCTACCTTCTTAAATAGTTTGCTACTGACCTCGATTTTCTAATATGTTTCTCGTGGTCTTTCAAGTTTCAAATGAAACTTTTAAAGTTGATATTTGGCTAAATATATAAGGTGGTGTCTAATTTTTTTGTTAAATTATATAAAAGATTCCTCAGCGTTTCAATTATGTGCTTAGGTGAAATGTTTTATTTTAACTATTGAATTTTAAAATTGATCCAAAAAATATTATTGGATAGTTTTTCTTTAAACTTATGGATGAAAATTGACACAGTAATTAATATGTAGAATTGTAAGACGTACATGACATTATTTACAATATTATTAATGCAAATTGATGTGACATTTTTATAAATGATGGTGCAAATGATGTCAATGATTTACTTTTAAGGTAAAATAAATGGTAACAACAATCATAAGCTTTTATACATTTGAAATTGATTTGTAAATGATGTCATATTGATCTTCTAATTTTCACACATTGGCTATCATGCCAATTTTTGTCCTTCAATTTAATAAAAAAAATTCTCCTAGGTTTATTAAAACAATTTCAAAGGTTCAAAGGTTCAAATGAAACTTTTAAAGTTTAGGGGCATAATTGAAACCTATCCCAAAGTTTATAGATATTTTATATAATTTAAACCTATTTTTTAGTCAATTCTCAATTTGGTCTTCAATCGTTGAAAATTATGAATTAGATCCTTCCCTACAAATTTTGTTAATTTTGTTTGACAAAAAGTTAATTTATCATTAAATGATTGTTTCATTAAGACGTGTTAAATTCAATCCGATCATTAGCAAAACTCGACCCATCAATTAACAAAATCTATTTTTTTGTTAGTGACAAGTATAAAAACAAATTAGTTTTGTGTTAACAATTTTCTTTTATGAAACGACTAAATTGAAAAATTTTAATAGAGTGAGTAAAAGTTGAGAATTTCAAAAGATTTAAGTTAAAAAATTGGACCCAAGCTGATGGAAAACGATGAGGGGGTGGAGGATGAATGTTTTTGCAAATTGCAAGCATACAGACCGAATTCACAGCATGGAGGGAACACAGTAAATGTGCAAGATCACTATTCTCAGGCCTCTAGACTGTTAGAAGTCAACTAGAGAAAACAAGCATTACAACTATAAAATATTACAGCAAAGATGAAAAATACACCGAAATGAGACATGAGACTTAAAACCCATGTTTTAAAAGGCTTAAGGCAGGGTTGGAGCTTTTCCTTATAGAAAGGCGAAACGTAAGCCTTGAGATGGTATGGAGCATAAACCTCATTTTAAATAGAATAAAAATCATAAAAAATATAAAACATTGTATGCCTTATATTGTAGTCTTCATATGGTAAAACTATATCAATTTTTTTAATTTAATTTAAAAATAATGTCAAAAAATTAGGAAAATAAAGTAAGAATTCTGAAAAAGAATAATAAAACAAAGGAAACATTTGGTAAAAAAGTTGAACAAATAATACATTAAAAATCACATCCATTTTTTTAATCAGAAATAACCGCAAAAACAATACTTAACAAAATTATGAAACTTGGAAAACATTTTCTCGAGAAATATTGGTTAAAAATTGTAAAACTATAAAATAAATTGGAAAACATTGAAGTGTCAGCAGCACCACATAATAAAGCAAAAAAGAAAGAGAGAAGAAGACCAGTTTTATCCTAGCTGTATGTAATAATGAACAAATAAGAGAAAAAAAAAAGGAAGAAAAATGGTGGAGAAGGAAAAGAAGAAAAAAAATAAAAGCTGACTTCTTTTACCGCCTGCTGTTTTTTTTTTTTATAATTAAGACAGTTAAAATTGTCTTTCAGTGTAATTAATGTCCTTGAAAACTCCATTAAACAGAAGCCCACTCACCACCAAACATCCAACCTCTTAAGACTTGTTGTAATTAATTTTTTTTCCTTACCTATCACTAAGGCTTACGCCTGTCACGCCTCAAAAGCAGAAGTACATAGGCGCACGCCTCTATCTTTAAAGGCGGAAGCCTCCTTTTATCTGACATATGCATAAGCCTCGAGGCACTTCAAGACTGCCTCGCCTCAAGGCACGCCTTGAACGATTTTTAAAACATGGCTTAAAACTTCTCCAGCTTTCGTAATAAATATACAAGATATACAATCAGATTAACTCTTCCAGCTCGCAACTACGAAAAATACCAAGCTCCGTTCCATATAACCAACCGTTTTTATGCGAACTTATGTACTTGTATTCTCATCGAGTCCTACCCAACACCAGGAGGAAGCCCTCCAGATCTACATTACTAGATATCTATATAACTATGTGCAGGAAAACCATCTCTTCAGGCTCCAAACTGCTGAAAGGGAGGGTATCTATAAGGCGTAAATCTTCTCAAGTTCGGAGTTGTAGTCTTCGTCATCGGATATGTTAACCGAATGAGACCACGAGAAAGACTTGCTTCCACTTGCCCGTCTGATTCGTCTTTGAGAGTCACTGCGAAAGATTCCAAAATGTTGTCGAAAAACCAAGTAGCACATGCTTGCAAGAGTTGCTACAAGAATTGGGACTCCGACGAGAGTAATGGCGAGAGCCATCCATGTTTCTTGCCCGACCACGACATAAGCTATTGATATGAAAGCCCCAGAAGTGCAAGCACAGGCAGCCCACATTAGCTTGTTGACGACCGATACGACCTGCTTTTGAGCCGTCGTGTCCCATGCTACCAAAGTAATTTGAACCACCACGACAGCTAAAGATATAAATAGAGATGTAGTATTTAGAAGGCAGAATACTTGGAAACCCATTTTGTCAGCTATTTTTGCCTTCCCGACCTCTTTTCCATCTTGAAAATATTGACCCGGCAAGTTGAAGATTGCCAGGAATGCAATGGATGCAAAAAGAACAGCAACAACCGTGATGGAATTTGTGGTATTCTGAACAGCCTCTCTGTGGAGCTTCTTCAGTTCTTTGACAATTCCAGAAACTCTCCGACGCGTTTTTTCATTTTGGATAAGTTGCGAGTGAACCTCGTGCTTTATATCACTGACCGTGCGTTTGAGCTCCATTGCTTCATCAACTTGACCAACATGCCTTGCATATTTGGCACCGGCTTCAGCTAATGCTTCTTTAATCTCCAGTGAAGATTCGCCGTATTGCAGTTTGTCAGCCAAGTCCATAGCGGTTTCGCGTTGACTATTGATTGCATTGATGTCGAGTGATGTAAAGGTCAGCAAAAGGCTTACAATCTGAGAAACAACAAACAAGGCATGAATCAACAATAAAACAACTAATGGTTTCGGCAGAAAATTCAATCACACAAAGGATTGACAAACAATCAACAAATGAACTGACAGCATCGTATTGTTTGCTGGGGAGGGCTCCAAGTTAGCTATTCGAGGTTAAAAGTTTTAACACATTTTCCGAATTCGGAAATGCTAAAGCAGTGTATTGCTCTAATTAATCAAATATTTGCTAGCCATTTCTACAATAAACTTAACATCGTATATCTAATGTATCAATATAATTTCTGAGCTACTTGTATTTTTTGAGAATGTGTCATACCTCTGAGCGACACTTTCTAGTTGCTATATGCAGAGCGGTATTTCCCATCTTATCTCTTTCATTCAGTATACACGAATCAACATGCAATAGCTCCTCCACCGCCGCAGTGCTCTGACCTTTTACAGCCATGTGAAGTGCAGTCTGTGACTTTTTGTCCTTGATCGCGACTATTCCAGGATCGTGGTCAATAAGCGTTTTAACGATTCGAAGGAGGCCGTACCTAGCAACATTATGCAGAGCCGTCTTTCCATTCTTTCTTACAATTCTCATTGAACTGACATCAGCATCTAAGATAGCATTAACTACTTCCAAATGGTCCTTTACAGCAGCTGAATAGAGGGGGCTTGTATTTGAGTAGTCACATGACCGGCAAAGCTCCGGCCAAATGCCCAAAAGCTCCTTTACAATACCTGAAGCAAGATGAATTTTTAACTCTCAAGATATCTTGTGAAAACTCCCTTCAATGGGGATAATAATTTAAAGCAAGAAATATTAGTAGGAGGTAACATCTTTCAACTTTTAATGAAGAATAATCATGTTAGACTTCAATTATCAAATACAGTTACAATCTGTGATAATCTCAAAGTTTATATGCTACAAACCTTAGAATGACTAAAATAGATCACCTGCCAACCATGAAAATTCATTTTCTTGTTCAAAATATTGCCCGGCATGGACCCGAGTTCTATTTCAAATTTTATAGATAGGAAACAAATCTCATAAAACAAGGAGAAATTCACAAGACACGGAGAAATAATAATTTCTGGAGTGAGTAACGGAACATATGGTATATTTTGCAACATCCTTACTTATATATATCTTCGGTCAACACCAGAATTTAAGTTCTTAGGACCTAAGGTTACATAACATAAACCAGAGATTCGTTCATCATCATGTTGTAGATTCATGCTACAATCTGGTGCTTCTCATTCAATTTCATCTAAAGGACTTAAATGATCGAGATCAAGCTGTATGACTATCATGTGCTATATATAGGTTGTTCACATCCTCCCAGCAAAACACATTGTTTTAGTTAAAGAGTCGTTAAGCACCACCAATGGGCAATTAGATCATATCAACTCCATGATAATAAACACTCAGAATTAACCCAGTTAAAACATCCCTACTCAAGCCAAGGTAATGAAAGTCAAAAAGTTAAACGTATGATAAGGTTCAAGTAAGGTGAAATATAGACTTCCTTTTTCCAGATAATACAATAAAACCCTGGTGAGAAGCAAAAATCCAAATGTTCTAAAAAGGAAAGAGAGAAATTATGGTAACTTTGGTTCTGCCACACTTTTTCAAAAAGGTAGAAACATCAACCAAAAAAGGTTTAAATTTGATCCCCTAGTTTCATGTTTATTTCATTTTGATTCCTAAATTTTCAAGTATTCTATTATACCCCTAAACTATCCAATACTCGTTTTTATTAATTATACCTTAAAATAGGCATGTTTTTTTCGTTTTGCTCACTTATTTGATGAGTATAGCAAGTAGTTAAAAAAACACGTACTAGGTCACTTGCGGAGTTTCCAAATAGAAATAGACTCTTCTCGTCACATGATTAATGAAAATGTTTCTATGACTAAAATAGTTTTTGCAAAGTTCAGATACTATTATAGAAAGCCTAAGTTCTGTGACCAAAACAGGATTTAACCACTCAAGAAACTTTACTCAAATGTTACTAAAAAGCCACTAAAGCAGTACACTAAAGCAGAAATACATGGTTTCTCAGTCTGGTGAATGATTTGAACATTGAAATTCTTCCCCTTTGTTTTTTCCTTTCCTTCTTCCCCCACCCCACCCACAAAGGCGAAACCATGCATGACTTTTAGCACTTCAAACTAAAATTAGAAAAAGCTTTCCAGTAGCTATCAGCCAATCATTGACAACAGTTATAGAAAATTACTACCTTAGATCATCAGGTCAGGATCCAGAGAGACGAGAATCAATCAATTCTCCAAACCCCAATTGGAAACGAAAGAGTAAGAAGAAGGAATAAGTGAAAGCAAAAAAACACAGAGACAGAATTCATAGCAATACCAAGATGGCCACGCTTAGCAGCAACATGAAAAGGGTGCATATCAGATTTGGACCTAATCTTTAGGATCTGGACAGTGGAAAATTTAAGCAAATAGCTAAAAACTTCCTCAAGATTATTCTCAGCGGCCACATACAAAGCCGTCTCCCCAGCATCGTTCTGCATCGCCATCAAATCGGTAATCGGAGAACCCTCGGCCTGTTCATCGCCAGCCAGTTTGTCCAAAACGTGTCTGATGGCCTGGAGGTCCCCAGATCGGACGACGGAGAAGAACGATTGATGGGTGATGAATCGCAGAGCCTTGGAATCCATCATCCAACTCTCAATTCCTCCTTTCAATTAATCTTCAGAAGCAACCAAGAAGTCGAAGAAGAAATTGGGGTAAAGTTAACTTTCCGTTTCCCCCTTTTCCCAACGATTGGATTTAGGAGAGAAGAAATCCGAATGGGAACCGGGTGAGGAGTGGATAATTTAATGGAGCTTTTGCTTTGTGTGTCATCAGTACAACGACCCATTATCAACAGTAGTAAAATGGGGGCGCAACTGCAATATACCAACAAATGTGAAAGGGGAGATTTCTTTTTGTTTGTTTCCCGCGAATTTCGTCTTCACCGCAAGGAAAATTGTGGGAAAAACGACGAGATGATAATAATAATGGATTGAGCTGGAACTCGGGATAAAGTCCCATGTGACGACCTGATAGCGGATTATTTGAAATAATTAAACCGTGTCGCTCTGTCCAGCTGAGAAATCGTGAACTGATTCTTCCTTCTCTTCTATGCTCTCGTTCTTACACTCGTTTACTTTTTTTTAGTTCAACATTCGTAAGTATAGATGATTGAACTATCGATTTCTGCAATGATATTACATATTTTTATTCACTTACCTATACTTAAATTGATTTTTCCACTTGTTTACTTCAACTTGAAGAACGAACTTTTAATACATTAAAAAATACTAATGTGCGCCCGTACGAATGCTATATGGTAATTATATTTTTTTTATTGTATGAAGTTAAACATATTTATTTAATTATTACTTCCAATAATTTTTTTAATGGGAATATAAAATGTACTTCGCAAAGGGATTACTTTAACATTAAAAACAACAATTATTTAACATGCTTTTTGTTGTATTCTATAACTCCTCATTTAGCTAAATTTACTCCTTTCAAATCTTCATTTTATTTCATTTATATTTCTCTATGTCTATAATCTCTCCTCCACCCCTCTAAAGTTTTAATTCTCTCTCTAATTATTTGTACTAAAAAAATTATCTAATTATTAATCTCTCTCATTAACTCTCTATCTCTCCCCATCCATTTAGTGATCCACATTCCCTTCCAACCTCTCTATTATTTCTCTGTCTTTAGATTATCTCTCCACTTATCCAAATTCTTCTTTCCATATATATATATATAGTTCAACAAGATGTAGGATGAAGATTCTTTTAGTCGGACAACTATACATTAATCAGTTGAGTGTAATTTTTTCACTTTCAATTTCACTATTAATCAAATCATTAGACAATGTAATTTGACTCTTCATTCCTTTAAAAAACAAAAAGTAAGTAGCCAAAATCTAATGAAATATTGCACTTTTTTATTTTGCAAACTATAAATTTGTCACATTGATTAAAAAATGATAAACATAAAAAAGATATGAACATAGAATTACGTTTCCATCAATGACAATGTTTCAATACCCCTAAAAGTTCTCCTTTTCTAGTTTATTACTTTTCAACAAAACTCTTACACATAAATATTTGCTTTCAAACTCCAATTACTTTAGAAATGTTTCAAATCAAGTATTGACATTTTTTCCATTGTGCCTACAATTTTACAAATATATTTTAAAAAGAAATTTAAATAAGCTATTATACAAATCTAAATTGTGTTCTTTAAATATTATTAAAAATTTAAAATAAATAAAAGGAAGTACAAAAAAAAAAAGAAAAAAAAAAGATTGACATATACCTTGAATGAATCAATTTGCAAGAAATCAACTTTCAACTTTCGGCACAAAAAGAAAACTATGAATTTTTGTGTAGCAATGTTGTTGTTTACAAATGCATATAAATATTTATAGAGAAGGCAAGATATGAATCATTTAATTTTGTGATTATAATTATTGGTAGTGAAACTTGAAATGGTATGGTAATAAAAATAGAGGAACAATATGGAGGGGAGAGGACTTTGTAATAATTGGTTGTGAAAATTGAAAAGGTATGAAATTGAATGGGGAGAGGTGGAAATTTTTTTTTTCTTACCATTGGCATTTTTTAAGATAGTAAGATTTAATTAAACTAAATACAGTTTTCTTATCATCAACTTTTATTCTACAATTTCTGCCCTTGCTTAGACTTTTATTTATTTTCCAATTTTTAAATTGTCAATGCTACTTTTTTTAACCTTTATTGAAATCTTAATTTAGTCTTTATGGTTAAGTACCATAACTCTCTCTAAGTGAAGTAAGTTTTAACTTCTTTTATTAAACAAATCGAGTGTTTGGATGAGCTTTTGACATCTTAAATCTATATATATTAAGTTTGTGCATTTAATTTCAAAGGCTTTTATTTAGAAAATTTGTGTTTGAGATGCAAGTTTATAAAGTCTGGAGTTAAGGAAATTGAATGAGGAATTGAGTTTAAAAGAGTAAGTTTGAGGTACCGAAACCCATGAGTTTGTCCAACAAATTACAAGCATGACAAATCTACGAGACCAATATGAGTTTCTCAATTTTAAGCCAAACTTAAGCCAAATCCAAACTTTCACACATAAGGGCTATGCATTAGTGTCATTCAACTAGTCTAGACCTTTTTAAATTCGTAATTAAGTTCAAACCTTTACTTTCTTTATTTGAGTTTTAATACTTTTAAAAGAAAAATGGTTACACATTGGTGTCTCTAGAGTTCCCTTTTGGGATGTGGTTCAAATCTCCTCTCTCATGGTATATTCACCTCCTTGTTTGTAATACTAAAAAAGGATGGCAATGCAATATTATAAACAATAATTATACTGATATAAATAGGTGCAACGATTGTTCACTCATGCGCTATAAGTAGGGATGACAACGGAGCGGGGTCGAGGATGCACTTTGAACAAATTGTCGAAGCCTTTCAAATAAAATACCGATTCTTTTAATTTAATTTGTAAAGATAGTTAAATCGAGTAAATTCCAAGGAAATTATGAGGATTAATTTCTCAATGCTAATCAATAAAAGTTAAAGGGTGGGGGTTGTGAGTTCATGAATTAAACTAAATTAAACGAAGTCTAAAAGCCTAAGTTAATGAGAGTAGATCTCTTATCGAATATCCAATCCAAACATGAATTTTTCATCAAATTGTAATTTGATCATAGGCTTAAAACAATAAATTTTTTATTTAAGAGCTTAGTCTACTAAATACGATAGCGTGATAAGTATAAATTCTCCTAAATTCATTGACTCAAACCCAACATCCAAGTTCATTCTTATTCAATAAATTAATTGGGCACGATAGCGTTGCATATCAATTGAAAGATAGTATTAAACACATTGAGATGACTAAACCAAGACTAATCAATCGAGATAGCAACAATTTAATTAGTTTTGTTTCTTTATTTCCCTAGAGGCCATTAAGCAAGTTATGTAAAAAGGGATAGACACATTTACACACACGTAAGCCAACTCTTTGTTGTTTTAATTTCAATCATTTGTAATAACTAGGATCTCGAATTCATTGATATCGATTGGTAGAAAGATTGAAATTAAATTAAGACGTCAATTATTTAATTAATAACAATCGTTCATAAAAATTAACAACAAGAAATAAAGACTTCTTGAATTTAAAGAAAGTTCATAGAAAGGATCAAAGTCTCACAAAATTTACAATTGGAATTAGAATTAGCTCACCCTTGAATTATAAATGAGAAATGACCCACTCATGGTGACTAAGATAGAACTCGATCAAAAAGAGAAGATTCACCAAGAAACTCAAAATGTTTACTCTCTGTTTTTTTTTTTTTTTGTGCCCCCTTTACAATGGTAATGCCTCCCTTTTATAAGCTAAAAAGAGCTAAAAATAACGCTAACTACCAAAAGAATTTTTAAATAAAAAAAGAAAAGAAAAGGAATTTTGACCCACAAAAAAGGAGAAGTTTCCACAAAATTTGACTCCCAAGTAATATCTAAAATATCTATTTTCTTCCCACAATAAAAATTTGCACCTCCCTCATTGTAGGGCGTGGTCGCGCCTTATTGCAAAAAGGCTTTTGCATAGACTTCCTTCCAAAAAAACGAGCTTTAAGGTTGAATCTGTTAAATCCCTAGGACTTCACCACCTAAATCAAATTAATCATAATTCTCATAATTAAGCACGAAATCTATTTAAAATATAAAAGAATTCAACACAATAAATGACTTAATTTATTACTTATCAAATTCTCCATCACCTAAACCATGCTTATCCTCAAGCATACCTTTACTCAACATCCTAATTCTCCATCCTTCCTCATTTTCATCTTTTTCAATATCCAAGAATACCAATAAAGCTAAATATGCATCAATGAACCGAATCAAAATGACAATCAAGAGTATAAGCATTCATGAGAATATTCTATATAAAAAACTCAAGCATCTCATTAATTCATCAAAATCAAATACAATAAGACTTAACGTCCTCACATGCTTTCGCTCAATACTCTTATAGTGCTTAGGGTGTATTTTCTCTCAAATCAACACATAGCATGTTATTACCATAGGCTTGCAAACGAATCAAATCTCCACCACGACATATGAATTGAATACAAAGATCAAATAGACTTGACAAGGGTTGTAATGGGGCTTAGGTAAGGGTATGATAGAAGGAAAATTTTAAGAGTTTTCACAGTCAAGACCAAGAGTTATTTCCTTGCATGATATCAATGTCACGTAACACCACCAAATGTACTATCCAAGACTGACTTTTGTTCCCACCTATCATTTAAGTACTACAGATTATGGAGAAATTTCAACATTTGACCATTCAATTGTTTTTAGCACATACTTTCGAAAAAATCATTTTTTCAGTATTAAAACTAACTTCATTATTTTGTTCTTTTCTCTTTTCGTTTCTTTCCTTTTTTTTTTTCTTCTTCTTTAACCCTTCTCTTTTTTTTTTTCTTCAACAGTGAATATTCAAAATCATGCAAGTCTTTCCCTCTTGACTTGACAAAGGTAGAAAGGTTAGGGGCAATAAACAAAAAAAAAGGCTTAGGTTGAACATAATGTGTTAACAATGAAAAGTAGAAAATAGGCTCAAAGTGGCTAACTAAAGGGAAAAACATAAAGGTGAGTTTTTTTTTCAAGAGTTTAAGACTTTGCTTGTCCTAAATTGCCCTTATCATATTAAAACATCAATACAAATACGTGGTCTCAAAATGCATTGACAAGCAAGTTCTAGAATAATCACACTAAGGTTGATAGCCCTCAATAAGAAATAAATGGAGAAAAATATGATGTGATGCTCATAGACTCAAAAGCTCTCGAGGTGTGAAATTTGCATCAAGTCTTGTGCACTTTTCAATCAACAAATCAATGAAATGTGATCAAACAATTTTCCAAGAAAAAAAATACCAATCATGCTCATCTCTTTTATGCTTTACAATTCAAACCAAAGATGCATTCCTAACTCACAAGGAATTCAAGGACGATGTCAGAAAAGACTCAAGGTTTCAAAAGAAAAATTAGCACATGTGAATTAAAGTGTACTAAATCTATAGCACACAAAAAACTAAATATCAAAAATTTCTCACACACCTAAATTATACATTGTCCCCAATGTATATCAAAAGAAATTGCTCACAAAAGACATGAAAGGAACAAGGAAACTCCCCTGGCTTGTGAGCCACTTGGAGTGAAGCAGTCTATGGAAACAATGGACAAGGAGGTAGAACTCTCCAATGCTTTATCAAGGCTTCTAAATTTTTCTCCATCTTGAAAATTTTGTGTTCTAATTTTCCTTATTAAAAATGACATTCTGCCAACAAATTGAACCTCTCTACTAAAGCACCGAAAAACTAAACAGAAAATTAACCAAGTGAAAGCTAATAAAAAGTGAAAACAAGAATAAGAGAGTATATTTGGGTTACTTCCCAATAGCGCAATCATTTAACATCGTTATGCTAGACGAGATTCTCCTGTCAGGTTACATAAAAATTCTTGTACTTTTTTGGTCCCTTCTTGCTTGAATTAATATAGCCTTTAAAGTCCATCAAGCTTTCCTACTTCTCGAGGTACCAGACAGGTCAACTTTTTCGTTATTTTTTATTAGAGGAATAAAAGGCAAAAGATAAGACTCAACTACTGATTTAAAAGAAACAAAAAACTTAAAAGTCTCTAAAGAAAAGTAAGACTCTTCTGACTCATGCGAACTTAAAGAAGAAAATTCATGAATAAAATAAACTCTAGGGGGTAAAATAGACGAATGCTTTTTAGCCTCAAATTCAATCACCTGAATCTCCTTTTGAGGTCGAAACTCAGTCTCTTCTTTAATCTTACAAACCTAATCTTTTCATGAACATAAAATTCTCAAACTCATCATCACTAAAAAGGTACTACTCCCCACAAATCACTACCTCGGTAGTATGTACAATATGTTGCTTTGTAAAACTCTCTAATCTCCTCACTAAATCAACCAAATGGGTAATTTGGTTATCCAAGTCTTGCATCATGACTCGAGTCTCTTACTAAAATTGAAGAGTATTATTAACAAGTTTATTAACTATATCTTTCAATGATATGCCTGGGCTTGAAATTTGAGTATATTGGCTCAGCTGTTCATCTTGGCTTCCATAGCTGAAGTTAGATCGATCTGCCCATCCAAGATAGCATGTACTCTCATAAAGATCGCCATACATATGGTACAGACCAGGAAATTCTCTCATGGTGTAGGCATCACACATGAAGGTATGTTGTAGTTGAGGGCGTGTTTCGGTTAGGTGTCCTTGAAATGAGCGTATTCTACTTGCTTTTACTGCCTGCAATTTCCTAGCAACCAATTGATGAACTACAAAAGTTAGCTAAAAAATTTGGCTTCTAAGCTCACTAACCTCATCATCGCGATAAACAACTCTTCTTGTAGCTGACGCTCAATATTGTTGAGAAACATCTACCATGTTAGAACAAGTAGACACAAGGTTTTTTTTAGGAAAAATTTAAACAATGAAAAACTAATCTAGTTTCTTGGCAATGACGCCAAATTGAACGAGTTGTCGAAGTCCTTCAAATAAAATACCCACTCTTTTAATCTACTTTGTAGAGATAGTGGAATCAGATCGAATCCCAAGGGAACTTTGAAGATTAATTTCTCAATGCTAACCAATAAAAGTAAAAGAGAAGTTTTTGTGAGTTTGTGAAGTAAACTAAATTAAACGAAGTAATAAAAGCCTAAATTAATGAGAGTAGATCTTATCGAATATCCAATCCAAATGTGAATTTTCCATCAAATTGTAATTTGATCGTAGGCTTAAAACGATAAATTTTTTATTCAAGAACTTAGTCTACCAGACACGATAGCGTGACAAGCCCTAGTACAAATATAGGTTTAATGTCGGTAAAAAAAATGTGCGCACCTTCAATGATGGACAAAAAAAATCACGTTAAACACACGCTGAAACTTTATTTTTAAGAAAAATAACTTTTAATGTCGGGTAATACCTGACATTATAAGTTAGATGTTGGTGTGCCTCTTTTTTAAGATATATAACTTTTAATGTTGAACAATGCCCAACATTAAAAGTAAGACTTTAGGAGCTAAAACACACGCCCATTTTTTTTTAATCAACATTCTTACCTTTAATCGTAAATGCGTCCGACATTAAAAGTGTTATACGTCCGACATTAAAAGTGCTATGCGTCTAACATGAAAAATTTTGTTAAAAAAAAAAAAACATTTTTCCCCTTTCCCATTTTCATTTCTCTCTCTCCCACATAGCAAGCAACTCGCATGCCCAAACCCTCCTCTACTCATTGTATACCTTGATTTATTCCTTTACTGTCGACAAGAACCTAGGTCTCCATTTTGTTCTTAAGGTTGCCGTCAACAACCAATAGTGTTCTCCTCCACTGCTGGCGAAAACCCAACTCTTCTTCCCATTACCCACAGATTTACTCCTCCACCGAGCATTTTGGATCTACTTTAGTGAGTTTATCTTCTCTTCAAGCTCTTTAATTTGTATTTTGGCTATAGTTTCATATTATTTATTGGAGTTTGGATAAGATCTGAATGGTTGTTGGATTGAAAATTTTAGTTTAATTTTAAGTTATTTTTTGAAGAAATTGAGAAGTTTCTCATAGTTATAGTTTGGATTTTTCATTTTGGATTGTTGATTTTGGGTATGAATGTGGATTTTGGATGTGAATGTGGATTTTAGATTTTGGATTTGGTTTACTTTGCATTTTAGATTTTTCATTTTGGTTATAACTAACCCACAACTTGTTTATCTCACTAAATGATACAAAAATCTCTAAACAATTATGGTATCTAAAAAAGAAAAGAAAGAAGCTTAATTTTACCTATTAGAGTTAGAGAGTTGGCGGGCATGAAAGGAGGCAAATGCCTTCGAACATAGTTTTCCTTTGGTGTGGTTTTTGTTACTTACATGCATTAAACACCATGTGATATACTTGTTTTGATATGTTATATATGTTTTATTCAATAAAAAACTATTATAGATGAAAATGTTGTAGCTAAAAAGTTTACAAGTTTAAATAATTATTCTTATTTTTCTCTGAATATAACAATTTGCATCCAAAATTTCTTGTTATGGATAAATCATGGATGACAAAAAATAAAATGTCAATAGAGTACAATTTAGGAGTTGAGATGTTTATTGAAAATGAATTACATCAGTTAAGTAGATCGAAGTTCATATGTTGTCTGTGTTTAAAGTGTGTGAATGCAAAGTCTCAAAATGTGAACAAAGTTAGAGAATATTTGTTTGTTTATGGTATTGATCAAAGTTAAAAGATATAGATTTAGCATGGTGAATCAATACCGATTTAGAGAAAGAATAAAAATGAGTCTGCTTGTGCAAAAGAAGATTATGAAGATGTCAGTTTTGATGACATCATTGGAATGTTTGAGGCTGTACATGATTATTTGGATGGTAAATCTCAATCTTTTCATCAGCTATTAGATGATGCTAGGAAACCATTATACTCCAATTGTAAGAATTTTACTAAGATATCTACTCCAATTCAAAAAATCTTATCATTTCATACATGACTTTTTATGGTGTAATACAAGAAATATGGGAGCTTGACTACTATAGTTTGACATTTATCTTGTTCAAGTATGATTGGGTTGAAAACAAGAATGAGATTAAAATAGATGACCTTAGTTTTATTGTTGTAGACCCTAATCGTATTAGACATTTATTAGATCCTTTTATTCTAGCCTCCCAAGCAAAGTAAGTCTTTTATGTAAAAGATCCAATTGATACTCGTTGGTCAGTGGTTTTATGTAAAAGATCTAATTGATACTCGTTGGTCAGTTTTATGCAAAAGATCTATTTTTCCATTTTTCAAATCTAAGGAATACAGTTCAAGAAATTTGGCAAATAGATTAAACAATTTGAATGTTGATCAAACGGTACTCATCCCATATAACACTATGTAAGTGATCATAATTTAAATTAGTTTAAATTTTCTAATTAGTTTATATTTTCTGATTATGAATATTGATTATTTATAGATGTCATTGGATTTTGATTGTTTTCAATCCCGATGAGAATTGTGTGTGTGTTTTAATCTCTTTATATAGTAAAATGAAAGCATATTTTCAAAGCGTTATAAATATGTAAGTGTTAATTTTTATTTTTCTTAAGTTTTGATTTATTTATATTATTCTTATGTTCAAAACTTATGTTTTTTAGGTTAATCAAAATGTAGCATGCAAGACATATCATTCAACATGCTCGCAAGAAGACAATGTGGAAGCCCTTAAAGGTAAAATTTCATTAGATTTGCATACGAATATATGGATACTTTAATTGAGTTATTTCCATTCTTTTTTACTTGTAGTATCCACACCAATCGGGTTCTATAGAATTTGAGCATATTATGTATAAAAATACATACGAGAAATCATGATAAATTACAATACACACATTACTCAACTTGTAAGTATTATTATTTATCGTTTTATAGTAAAATACTTTTATTTAAATATATTGATTTAATTTCTCTTTTTGTTTATGTATAGTTTAACATCAAAGAAGCCTATACACAAAAAGAAATTGATGAAAGTCAAGTAGAATTGGCGTAATTTGTAGGAAGATTAGTGTAGGTTAAATTTATTGGATTTATTATTTTTTGAATGTTGATGGATGTGTACATTTTTTTTATCTAATCTCTAATTGATGGAAGGGTTGTAGGAAAATTGATAGATATGTACATAGCCTATATAGGAAGATTGGTAGATTGATGTAGCTTGTAAGATTATGTATGTAGATTTTAAGAACATTGATAGATATATGTAGTTGATAGGAAGATTGTAGAGAATTTGGTCATTATTTTGTTGAGAATCTCTTTTGAAAATTGTTGATTGTATCTTATGAAGGGGACATGTGGTTCTATTTATATTATGTGTGTCACATTAGAAGTGTTATATGACTACGTTGTAGGTTGGTTTACCTCATTTTTAGTAAATGTCATGCCAAAATTTTTATAATTTGTTTTGAGTATTTATTAAAGGACTTTTTTTATGTTTTGATCATTCTTAGTTGAGAAAGAGAATATTGTTGGTTAGATTGATACAACCAACAATATTTTTTATTTAAATTAATTCAAAAAAAAGATGACAAGCCTTTTTGGATCAGTATAAATTCTCTTAAATTCATTGACTCAAACTCAACATCCAAGTCTATTCTTATTCAATAAATTAATTGGGCACAATAACATTGCATATCAATTGAAAGATAGCATTAAACACATTGAGATGACTAAATAATACGAATAAAAGCATCTTAATCATGCAACAAAGACTTCAAACTTTAGGCTGAATTTTAGGTTGGCTAATTCAAGATTTATTCTCGGATTTAGAGAGCTTTCATTGTAATTTTCAATTTTAAAGTATTATTTTCAATGTTTTAAGTTACAATTTAGCAAGTGGTCATTACGGTATTGATGGGCATGTGAGTTACAACCCTTCAATTGGCCATAGGTTACTCTAGAGTTTATTTTGAAGGCTAGAAATGGCCATTCACGTTGTTTCATTAGAGGTAGATTTGTTTTGATGATGTTTCAATGAAGTTGAAGTCTTTTGAGCCAATGGCCATGAGCAACTTTCTTTGCATAGCTTGTATTGAGATTTGCATGCTAGGATCATTCAAGTAGCATTGATCAAACTACTTGTGGAGTGATTTGAATCTTGAGTTTGGAAAGAAGTTTTCTCTACTCTTGATCTTGATCATCAAGGTAAATCTGTTCTATCTTCTTCCTTGGGATGAAATCATCTTGATTTGGGGGTTTTAACATTTGAGATCTAAGGGTTTGCATAACCATAAGGGTTCTTAGATCCATTTGGCTAAGGTTTTCATATCACTAAACCAAAACTAATCAATCGAGATAGCTACAATTTAATTAGTTTTGTTTCTTTATTTTTCCAGAGTCTATTATGCAAGCAATGTATAAAGGAACAGTCACATTTAAGCACATGTAAGCCAACTCTTTGCTGTTTTAATTTTAATCATTTGTAATAACTAGGATCACAAATTCATTGATATCGGTAGAAAGATTGAACTTAAATTAAGGCGTCAATTATTTAATTAATAACAATCGTTCATAAAAATTAATAACAAGAAATAAAGACTTCTTGAATTTAAAGAAAATTCATTGAAAGGATCAAAGCCTCAAAAAATTTACAATTAGAATTGGAATTAGCTCACCTTTGAATTAGAAATGAAAAAATTAGCCACTCATGGTGACTAAGATCAAACCTCATCAAAATGAGAAAATTCGCCAAGAAACTCAAAATGTTTACTCTCTACTTTTTTTTTTTGGGTGCCCTCTCTACAATGTTAATGCCTCTCTTTTATAGGCAAAAAAAAGCTAAAAATAACGCTAACTACCAAAAGAATTTTGAAATAGAAAAAAGAAAAAGGAATTTTGACCCACAAAAAATGAAAAGTTCCAATAAATTTTGACTCCCAAATAATATCTAAAATATTTATTTTCTTCCTATACTAAAAATTTGCACCTCCTTCATTGTAGGACGTGGTCATGCCTTATTGCAAAAAATGTTATACATAGACTTCCTTCCGAAAAAAGGACTTTTAAGGATGAATTCTACTAAATCCCTAACACTACACCACCTAAATCAAATTAATCATAATTCTCATAATTTAGCACGAAATCTATTTAAAATATAAAGGAATTCAACACAATAAATGACTAAATTTACAACCTATCACATTTCTTATCCCCGATCTAGCGTGGAATCTTAATCCTCATCTTCGTGAAAGGGAATTATCCTAAATATACCCAAACTCAAATAACTATTGCAGTTCAGAATATATCTAAATCTCAATTGCCGAACAACTACAAGTTTCAATTAAGCAGAATAAAACAACAATTGAAACATGATGCTCAAAGTTAATTAGATAGACTAATCTAACCACCTAAGCTAGGAACAATAATCAAAGCAATAAATAGTTAGGGAAAGAAAGGCGCCCAAATTTTTACTGGTTCATCCAATGTGGGCTGTCTAGTTCTTTGCTATCGTCGCAGGGTCCACTAAATCTATGAGGGGAGAAGTTACAAGGAGATTACAAATACTCAAATGATTTCTTACAATTTTCTCTCTGGAAAAATCGCCTCACAAATCACTCAAGTTCACTCAATTCTCCTTATAGAATAGAGTACAAGAATCACACCCTCACAAACTCACAACAAAGAAAACTCTTACAACCCTCTATGTTTCTATGATTTTTTTTTGTTTTCTCTTTGGGGTGTTGCATGCTGCCGCACACAAAAGAAAAAAAAAGTTTCACACCACACAAACCTAAAAACCAGTAGGTTTATATATATAGAGAAAAAAATGGCAAACTGTGCCTTTTTTTCTTTCTTTCCTTTTTGAAATTGCCTCACGTTCTTTTTTTATTTATTTCCTTTGTTTGTCTTCATCTCCAATACTTCGCCCCTGTCCCCGAAAATTGGAATCGGGGACGTGTTGGGAATGGGTTCCCCTAGGGGATGAAGGAATCGAATTCCCAGCAGCAACGGTTGAACGCTTAATGCATTCAAGATGAATTTGGGAGGAAACATGCATTTAGAAAACGTAAAATACAGAGAACAAGATTACCTTTGAAGACTTTTCTTCACGTAATTCTTCTGGATGATTTTATAGCAACACGAACACCACCACTTGTATACACTAAATATTCTCGAGGATTCCAAAGCAAGATAGATGGTGGGATCAAATTTTGGTGAGGGAGCAGAGGAACCTTGAATCAAAAATTTTGAGAGAGAATTTTGTAAACTTCTCTTCTGTTTCATGTTCCCCTTTTGGTTTTATGTTCTCAACACAGAATAAATAAGAGAAATGAGAGAGAGTGGGAGGGAAGTTATGTTAACTCCCCACTCCCCACGTAAAAAAAATACCTTTTTTTTTAATTTAATAAAACAAAAATAATTAATTAATTATCTCATAATTAATTAACTATATAAT
>JAOANK020000092.1:3624222-3640514 GCA_026257165.2 Telfairia occidentalis | reverse complement strand
AAATCAATTAAAAAAAATTTCCAATTTCATGGTTTATACTCTTTCTTCTTGTAACTTATATAAAAATTTAATTAAACTTTCTTTTCAATACATATATTAAATTTAATTATAAAAACATTATAATAAATTAATTAAAATGTAGTTAATTAAATAAAATTAGCTATTCTAAAACTAATTACATATTAATTTATATACAAAATTTTCTTTAAAATAGTTTAAAAATTACAAAACAAATAAATGAGAACTAATTATAAATAAATTCAATAACATTAAGTTAATTCGATTTGAAACAATTTTATCGCTAAAAGAAAACTCTTATGTTCATGTTCATTCCTAGTAGATGATACCCCCAATTAGTTACTTAGTCTAGAATTTTAGATCCAAATTTTTACTTTCTTATTTGAATTTTTATTTTTATTTTTTTTGAAATTTGAATTGTAATATCTAAAAGAAAAGAGATTTTTGATAGATATATCAATGAAATATCTAAAAAAAAATTAAAACGAACATAAAAATTATTTAACTGATTGACATTCAATAAATTGCAAATTCTTATTATTATTAATACATTGTCAATATTTTTCAGTACTTTAATTTTTGTTTAACAAATTTGTACATTATATTCGTATTCCACAAATTCTGAACAAGAAGCTACCTTCAAATATAAATATTAAACCTTCAATAATGCAAATTTTATACTCGTTTTTTTAATTTAATTTGTAAGAAGAAACTCTCGTCTCAATCCTAATTTACCATTGTTATTGTTGTAAGAATTTTTTATCATTCAAATTTATGATCCATTTAATTAAAATTAAACCTATCAATGAACCATACAAATATTAAGTATTTATGTTTTTAAAAAAAAATTCAATTAATAAATCAGAGAATAGTTTCAAGACCTTACATAATCATCATCTTTGAAAACATGTCTAATTATTAATTAGTCATCGTCTTAGTTTTAAGGGGAAAAAATAAAAACAAAAGGTAAGACGTTATCCTTTTTTCTTTTATATTGACCATAAAGTACTATTTACATCATTGTATGAATACATATCAACTATTGAAATATTTGATCCATTCATGTATAAATATATACATATGGACCTATCGATCATTAAGAAAATATTAATTACGAAGCAATATTTTCTCGATTTTCAAATAATAAATGTAAGAATAGTTCAAAGACTTGAAACGATACCGAAAAGAGTGACAATTTAAGTAGGGCATAGCCTACTTGTTCTTACACAACATTTGTCCCATCCAAAGTAATTATTGTTAGTGAGTCCTATGGACTTCAATTAGATACGATTACTAAGGATAAACTAGCCTATTAATTGAAAGAAAAAAAGAATTAATCCAACATTTAGATCAATTGTTTGACTAAAACCAACTCTCAAACTAACCAAAGCGAATAGAGATCAAACTATTGTCAGCTTAAAATTTTATTGATCAAACCAATTGTACAAACTGAATTCTGATCCAATTTCTTTGGATTCAATTTGAACCCTATTAGATATTGATAGAAAGTTAGTTCCTTCTTTTTGGGTATTTGTTTATTCTAATAAGATTATAAGTTTTTCCAACATTGAAGTCATTCAATATACTTGTGAATGAGGTTGATGTAAATATTTAGCCAAAAGACAGTCCTAAAGCTAACCAATTACCAAGGTATTTAGAAGAGGTCTTACATAAGAGAATTTACATTTTTAGTTCCCTTCCTTCCCCTTGCAACCATTTATACATCCATTTGGGGATGGATATTTTTGTTGTAGTATACAATCTAAATAAAATAAATATTTAGTTGGTTAGAAACGGTAACGGCTTAAACCTGAATCTCAATGCCAGTCAAGAATTCCCGACGCTCTCCGTTGAACTCGGTTCCCTCGGTCACCAGCGAGAAGATAGAGCTAGAACCAGCAATGGTGTCAAAACTTGCTGGTACTTTCCAACCCACCAAAAGGACCTCTGCAATGGAGATTTTGCCTCTGCTTCTTTACAGCTGATGATGGTCTTTTGTCATTCACTAAGCCTCTCATCGACTATGATTTTTTGAAAAACTTGGCAACTTCCTTGTACAGATTTTCTTCCTCAAAGGGTTTCGAGACGTAGCCATCCATTCCGCATTTCAGACACTCGTCGTACGTAGCATGGATCACGTCTGCAGTCATTGCTAATATCGGTACGTGCCACTTACCTTCCACTGCAGATCCTCCTCCCTCATTTTCCTTGCTCTCCATCATCCTGATAAGACGAGTCGCCTCGAACCTGCAGTTTCGACGAAACTATACTTAAAGTTTACTCTAGAACTTATTCTGTAGATCAGAAAAGATAACTCAGGTCTCTTGGGAGTCCAGTAGTCTCAAAACTTTTGACCTAACTTAGTAGTTTGAGTTAAAGTTTCATATTTTTAGCCAAAACACCAAGGGAGAAATGAAGAACTTTGCCATTCTAATCAAAGACCTGCAAGATTCAGAGAAGAAATGAAGAAAATTTGTAAGAACATACCCATCCATTTCAGGCATTTGAATATCCATGAAGCATGCATCAAAATTATGCGGCAGCTGAAGCAACTGCAAGGCAGCTTTCCCACTATCCGCACACTCGACATCTGCACCAAATTTCTTCAGAGCGCCTGCAGCGACCCTACGGTTTACCATGTTATCATCAACAATTAAGATTCTCTTGCCACAGAGAAGGCTCTGTAGGAAAGCGGAACCATTCGCTACGCCCCTTCCTCGTCTCTGATTCTTAACCCCAAGTACTTGTTGAAGACAGGCAGCTACCATACTCGCCCGCAACGGTTTCATGATCACGGTGTCTGCAAAACCTGCCGCCTTTGCCTTGTCTAATTCTGCAATGCTAATATTCGTAGCAAGAAGGATTAGTTTTCGTAACTTCAACCAACTCCCATTCTGTTTCCAATTCAGTTGATGAATGATCCCAAATTCCTCATCAGAACTCAATGCATCTTTTTCAACTAACATCATATCTGGAAGGATTATGTTTCTGCAACATTCAGCCAAATAGTTCCACTAAGCAAGTTGCAATATCAATCATTTGCACAAAGGTCCACTAAACAAACTGACTAAAATAATTGGTGAAACCAAGGAAACAAAAAGAATATTGAGCACACATTGTTTCACCATCTCATCTGCATTTTCTATTCCTAGAAACTTATAAATTTCGTTTTTGGTTTTCTATTAATATAAATTAACCTTATAAAAAACTAGGTATATTCCTAAAGCTTTCTTTGTTTAGTTTTTTACTTTTAAAAAACATGGTTCAAAATTTGATGAAATATTAAAAACAAAAACAGGTTTCCAAAACTACGTTTTACTTTTCAGAAAATTGCTCGGATTTCAAAAATATCTTTGAAATTAGATTAGAAACACTAAGAAACATAATACATAAGCATGATTTTTTTTTCAAAAAAGGAATTAGTCAAATGAAATTTGAGTAATTTTTCAGGAAAAAGAAGAACCAATTATTTAAAGTTCATGAAAGAAAATGAGAGCATAAATATGATTTACACGAACCAAAGTAGCATAGAAAGTGGGCGCAGAGCTGAAAAGGGAAATTACCAGAAAGACTCGTGAAAATTAGGAAGTTCAAACAAATAATTGGTTTAAATCCTATTTTGGTCCTTCAAACCATTTGAATCTTTAAAGTTTCAAAACTTTTGTTTCAGTCCCTAAACTTTGCGTCCAATACTTTTATTCAACAAAAAAAAAAAAAAAAATTATTTTACTTCTTACTATTAATTTTTTCAGAAAAATTATTCAACAAGAACTTGACAAAGCCACATTTTTTGGTTACTTGACGAGTAGATGATAGTATGGATATGCATTTAAAATCACTTGCAGCGGATTCCATACTAGGTTTGGAAACTAATTCAATTCTTTTCTAAAATGATTAAATACTCAACCATAAAGACTAAAATCGAACCATTAAAAGTCAAGAGACTCTAAAAAATAAAAAGGGACCTATATAAGATTTAAACCTACTCCTTTCAATATTCCCAACAAATGTTGAAAACAGAATAAATAAATAAATAAATGAATAAATTTAAAAATAAAAAGGACTTACCCTGGTACAGTGGAGCCGTTATCTCTGCAGAAAGAAGCTGCCAAGTTGATGCTACTGGTGACTTCAACTATGATACCAAGTCTCTTCAAATGATATTTTGTTACAGAAGCTCTAACTGGTTTCCTGTCAACTACTATTGCTTTCATTCCCCGAAAACTGGGGGGAAGTTCTTCAGAGTTGGGTTTTTTCATGTCATTGATTGAATTTTTCTTACATTTTCCAAAAACAGCAGTGAATGAGAACGTGCTTCCAATCTGAGGTCGGCTTATGAAGTTGATCTGACCACCCATTAGTTCAACTAAACATTTGCTGATACTCAAGCCGATGCCGGTTCCTCCATAATTTCGGGAGGTTGAACTATCTGCTTGCATGAAGGGCATGAAAACACGATTTTGGGCATGTAAAAGGATCCCAATTCCAGTATCCTCCACACTTACCATCAAAGTAACATGACCACAACACTCGTCGGTGACTGCTGTGTTGTTTGAAGCGCCATTTGACTGGAAGTTCTCATCAGCAATTAGATGTTTAAAATTATCCCAACTGTTCTGATCATCTGCTGCCTCACGTCCACTTAAAGATTTAAATTCACGACCATCTGAAATGAACAACTCACTGTCTGATATTCCATGGACATATTTTGAGTCAATGGGGCCTTTTGAGCGCTCCGCTAGGTGTACTTTTACAAATATATGTCCCCTTTCAGTAAACTGGGAAAAAAAAGAGAGGAAGAAAAAGAAAAGGCTTTTTTTATGGTGTCTCCAATCATTAGACAATGATACACAACAGGAAAACACTGCACAGGTCAAAAGGAAACTCGAACAATCCAAACTTGCAAGTAGAAGATGGACTAAAAGGTATAATAAGTGTTTATATTGGATTCTGATTCAGAAATATACTCTTTTGGAACTATCCACTCACCTTCACAGAGTTACCAACAAGATTTGTAATGATTTGTCTGAATCTTCCTGGATCTCCAATAACGATTTCAGGGACTTTGTCAGAAACAAACACTGCAAGCTTCATTTCCAAGTAGACGTTTGATTATGGTTGCAATTAACATGGAAAATAGCAAGAAAGTTATCACTTACATGACATGTAACAAACAGCCAGCAGACGTGTACATTTTGAAAATAAATGATGTCTATACGACCTACCTCCAGACCCTTTTGTCTCGACTTCTCAGAAAATAAAGATAGCACATCATCGAGTATTGATCGAATGTCAAATGGAACTGCTTCCAGTTCTAACTTTCCAGCTTCAATTTTTGCCCGGTCAAGAACCTCGTTTATTAATGCTATCAATGCCTTTCCACAAGCCTGAGCAGTCTGAGCATAATCCTTCTGAGTTGAACTCAGATCCGTATCCAGAAGCAGAGCGAGCATTCCTGAACATTGATGCAAACAATGTTATAACAATCTGAGTATCCTCTGCATATACAATTACAAGCTAAAACTATCCAATTGGAAAAGCAAAGCTTGACAGGAAAATAACTCACCGAGGATGCCATTCATTGGTGTCCTAATTTCATGAGAAACAGTTGCAAGAAACTGAAACCAAAATAACAAGAGAGATTTAAATCAAGAGATGCAGCATCATATACAAATATGCAGATTACTATATTAACAAGGGTCGTCTGTTCTTTTTTATGGAAAATGTGAGTGATCTTCAACATGCACCCCAACTAATTCCACGTGACATTGGCATCAGGAAACTGTTTCCCAAAGAGTATTTATAATAGGACTCAACTATTATGGAGGTACATATCCAAGGGCGATTTGAGAGCTTTCCTACTCTCCACATTTCCAAGACTCAAGTGAAACGCTAAAAGATACCTCTCCTACTTAATTGCTAAGTCTATATACTCTCACTCAACTTTTACCCAGGCTTATATATCGTAACTAACTAACTAAATGGGTCTCACACACTTGAACCAACCCTTCTAACCCTCTTCCTATGACACACGTTAATAACAGAGCCTATCAATTAAACCTTTAATGAGGTGGTCATCCTAATTTGGATCCATGATCTTGAAGACATTTGAATTTACAACTTATCCGTCTGACTACTACGTCAAAATGCGGTGATCTGGAAAAGAAATAGCATGGTCATAATCAAGATATTTCAAGTTTATGTTTCTGTATGTTGTAGAGATTTAGTTTTGCGATTATATTGATTTAACCTCCTACTATGCTCTCTGCTCGCTACTAGACACTGTAACAAGGCCATTTTTTACTACAATATACTTCAACTTGAACATAAAGAATCTAATTCACTTGAAACTTTCATCCCAATTAGCCTTTTCTCTCCCCCTAATTCCTTCACTTTCCTTCTCTCTTGTAGTCTGATTTTTCAGTTTCTATATGACCCGATCAAAAGTACCTGAGATTTTGCTACATCAGCAGCTTCCGCTCGAACTTTCAGTTCTTGCATCTCATGAAAATCATCTTCAACCTTCACAATGTGAGTTGCTGCACCATACAAAATGTAGCCAACTAACAACCCGATCACGAAAAATAAGAATGCGGTAGTCAGGGCAGTCCAGGATGTGGGAGCCTTCTGCTGATATCTGCTCCATATCCACATGAGAAAAGCCATAAGTCTCTGAGGCAAACAATCCACATTAGAATTGTAACTAATATAGAAGAATCTCTTACCTACAAATCATCAGATGCTTCCTGAATGGATCTCCGAAATCAAGGCTACTCTCGTGCAAAAGTGACATGTCACCATCTTGATATTGATGACCATACATGACAAGGGGATCAGAAGAGTTTGTGACATCATATACATTTACCAAAATGGCTTGATTCCCTGCAAGCTGCCCGAGCAAGTTCTCCACAAGGGACTCAACATCAAAGGCTCCACCGACGTAGCTGCTTTAAAATAAGAAACGAGTTAACATATCTGGCATATAGACTTTCAACTCTCACATGATGCCAAAGCTCAAGAGATTTGAAAATTAAGGTATATTCTGATGAGAATACGACTTCTGAGCCAAACAAGCCAGGGAAATAATAGAGCCAATAGAAAATCAGCCTTCACCATATTTAAAAGATCAAAATCAGAAAACATAACAACCCTTGAGAATTTACCTAATAAAATAACGAATACAAAGTTATATAGTAATAGTGAAGGACATCCCAAAGAATAAAACAATGGAGGCAATATTGAGAGCCACAGATAATATTTGGCAGGTAATAATTATATATGTTCTTTACTTAACGATGAACAAACAAATCACATATAAATTCACATTCCTAATAAAACTAATTCATATCCAGACTGACCCTGCCGTTGCTTCTATACGTTCTTCTTCAGGTGGTTTAGATGGCAATTTGGATTTGTAAACAGGAAACGTCAAAACAACTCCAAGATGATGAGAACCCAGCAGCCTGAAGGGGCTTGTTAAGACAGCCTTTCCAGTTGCTCTAGCCCTCAAAATATTTTCACGGTCCTCCTGCATGACATCAGACAGAAGAAATCTACCACATGAGAGAGCAAAAACAATATGGACAGACATGCATTTAATCCAACATATAAGCTAGAATAGCAAGCTCCTTTTGCTCTACCTCTCCTGACATCATATCCAGTGATTCAATATAAGAGACTGTTTCTTGGGAAAATATTACTGGTGCATATTCATCTCTAATCGGTGAAGGTTCTTTTTTCATTGTTTTTATCATCCACCCATGTTGCTTTTCGAATATCTCCCTCTCTGAATGAACCACTCTTTGTGCATATGCCACCCCACTGAGTAGAGGCCGTTCGAAAGCGGTTCTGGCTGTGTATTCTGCAAAAGTTTCCTGCAGTGTTGTGTTTCAGGTTCGTTAAACATCCATATCACACGAAAGAAAAAACAGTAAAATGCCAGTTTCTTCAAGAAAATGCAAAGAAATGAACTTGAGCATCTTGCAGCGTTCAGATTTCCCAGAACTATAAGAAGAACGAACCAATGTACAAAGATTGAAGAACAAACCTGATCAATTGCAGAAGGGTTCTTGAAGTAATGAAAGGTGGAAACAAGGACAGCCAAGGCATGAACATGGTTAACACTAACACTGAATTGATCCTGCAACATCCTTGCCCTCTGCTCACACATACTCCCCAACACTTCATTCCTTCTCACCTTGTTATCAGCATCCATTCCATTATAAATTAACATGCTGATAAACGCCATCCCCATAATCCAAAGCAAAAGATACTTTCGAAGCCAAGCCCTGTTAGCTTGAACAAACGTGTAACCCTTCTTTGTTGTTCCCATTTGCTCATTCCACTTCATAGCCACAGAGTTGTGGCTCTGCTGCATTTTCATACCCATCTTCTAGAAAGCTCTGCTTCGTCTTTCACTTTCACTTCCTGTTTTTCTTCATTCCCCTACCAAAAACTAGACCAACCTGAAGACCCAGCAACATTCTTGAGCTCACTTTCTTTCTGAAAATTTCTCTGACAGTTCCTTCTGCAATTAAACAGAAAAGGAAAAAAGTTGACAAGAGGAAGAATGTCACAACAGCATTTGACCTGTTGGATTCAAAGCCCAACCAAAAAAACCCATTTCCCTTTTTACCCGCTCACCAAAACCCATTTCTAGAAGGGAAGAAAGACGATGAGTTGACTCAATATCAATAAAGAAGGGCCTTTCAATTCTCAGAGACCAGCCTGACTCTCAAAAGATGGGTTCTCTCTCCGGGTTTTTTTTTTTTTTTTTTTTTTTTTGTCAATGGTAATAATAATAAATTAAAAAAAAAAACAACAACCAAGGGAGAGAGAAAAGCCCACATTCCAAGGACTCCCTCACATACTTTCTGGTCAATGAGGTCCTTGCGAAACAAAAAAGGAAACTGGAACAATAAAAAATGCGGAGGGGGAAAGCTAATCATGTCCCTCTACTCCTCCTCCAGGCGTGAAGTTCAGTTACCCATTTCACTTCCATTAAGTAATCACACTCACAGCTGAACCCCTCTGCTCCCAAGAAAAACCACACGCGCAGCGAAGAACACAAGAAGAAACACACACACGCAGAGGCAGAGAACAAATAAAAAGAAATGGAAAAGGGAAAGTGGGTTATGAAAAGAAACAATGCTTTTGCAGTTTTGCTCACCTGGGTACGAAAAAGAGGCAAAATGTTTTGCAATGATGCAAACGATAAGCAAAGATAGAGGAGGAATGAAGTAGGTCCTCACGGTCGATCCGGAGTGGCTTTTACATTAGAATTTTCGCATGGAAGTTTTTCTATTTCTCCCTCTTTTCTTATTTCCCTTCTCTTGGTTGTTCTTTGGAGCCGAGGAAATTGGTATCAAATTTTAAAGATATTGAAGGATTTTCTCGGATACTCTCCTGACTTTCCTGTCTCCCTAATCGCTCCCCTTCCCTATACTCTTTTACTATTGCTACACTCCCACTGTGTCGTCTTCTTTCTCTGTTCCTCTCTGGCTTTGTCCCCTTTTTAATATTATATTATTCTCTTCCTCACCAAACTGTCGCACCTCTTTCTCTCTCCTCTGCTGTGAGCTTGCTTTTTATACTGAAGATTATTTAGAAGTTTGGCCTCAGAAGAACCTCCATTAAAAAATAATGGAAAATACCTTCAAACTGAATGGACCCAGAAGCAGAAACCCCAAAATTTATCTCTCCGCAGATTTTCTAAGCTGAAATCATAATGAAGTTAGATAAAAATCATCCCGTTTTCCATCTCTTTCCAGCTGGGTTTTTTTTTTCTTCTTCTTTGTTTCTCTTTTTCTTTTTGGTTTTTTGTTTCCTTTTTTTCTCTCTTCCCTGTGGGGGAGAGAATCGAATTGGTGGGAAGGCGAAGACGAAAATCTCCATCGCAAATCTGTGTGATAATGACATGGCGACAATGCTCGGATCTCATTCCCTGATAATTTACCTATAACTCCCTCTCTTTCCAACCAAATTTCCAAACCCATCTCTTTATTTTTTTTTTCCCAATTAAGATCAAAAAATTGTCCTCGTTGTCTACTTAGTTTATGAACTTTTAACTTTGATTAATGATATTGTTTATATTGATATTTATAATATCTATTCACATATGAGTAATAATTTAACATGAGATGAGTGGGTTAACTTTGTAAAAGAAAAATAGACATAAAAAAAGTAGTTTAAAGTATATTCTTGTTTGCCCAATTGAGTTTAAGATCTCTCTATCTTTATTTTATAAATTGACTTACTCTTATTTGTCACTAATCATTGTTTATTAGTTTAATCAACATTGATATTTAAGTAACAGTGTTAATAACAAAAATTAATTGTGATTAATATCAAATATTCAATGAGGCAATTGAAATTTTTTAAAGTTGAGAGAGTAAATAAACCTGCAAACATTAAAGTTCAAGCCTTTACATTCTACTAATGTTTTTCTTTTTTAGTTCAACAATAACATGTAAGGATAAAGATTCGAACTCATAATTTTTTTATCGGAGTGATATATCTTAATCAATTGACATATATTGAGTTTAGCTTACATTCTAATAATTAAGTTAGATTGAAATTTCAAATCCAGTGGAAACAACTATGTAGAATATAAAAACTATTTAAACATAGTAGGTTAAACCATTGTCTCGAGTGGGAAGCTCATAGTTGTAAATAATAATAACAATAACAATTAAATCTTATCATTTTTTCGCATTTGGAATTCGTTAAGATTACAAATTTTCTTTCCCTCTTTAATGAGATTTTTGGTTAGTTGGTCCTTTCACATCCTCTTTTTGGGACCCACATTTTGATTTTGTAAATCAAGGCCGTCCAAAATCATCAATAGGCCACGTGTACAAATGTACATTACTCAATTAATCAAGCTTAGAGTATGGCACATTTTTTTTTTAATTTCTTGTTGATTAAAGTTGTGGCAGAGTCAAGAAATTATTTTTCTTTAATGGGAAAGAAATCTTCCTTTTTGTGTGAAAAAATAAATAAATCAGAGAGGATCTTGACCAATCACTTAAAAATCTTTTAATCTAGATGATATTAATCATATTATTATCTACTCGCTCTTGACTTTACTGATTCTCTTTAAAATCAATTACAGTCTAATTGAATGAAATGAAACTTGGATTAAGTTCAATTATTTGAACTCTAAAGGAATCTAATGTTACAAGTTTGATAGATAACCAACAATGAAGGATTAGTTTATTCTCTATTAAGAAATTAAGGAGCTGAAGAAATATTTTGAAAATAGTTATTTTTTTTCTTTAAAGAAATCAATTGTAAAGCTCTAAGGTCCAAGATTTGAAATCTGGATTTTTCCTACGACTTGGCCATGCTACTAACCTGGAGCACTTTTAGGATATTTCGTTCTCACTTACATGTTTCTTAGCTAAACTTTTTAGGAGGTCACCCAACATACAATTATTTCAAACCAAGCACGTTTAACTTTTGAATTTTTATGATTGGGCTATAAAAAATATATATATATTTTGTCATATAAATAGTCGCTATCAATTATTTTAAGGAATTCTTAACCATGCTTGCATAGTGATAAAATCTCTTTTAATCGGATGTAGTGTCGATATGCATCCCTCCTCTATTTGGGTGTTATGTCAATGTACACAAATCTCTCGTTTTAAAATGAATAACTCTTTTTTTTTTCTAGAAAACAAATCATTTGTAGGAATACACTAAAAAAGGAAAGAAAAAAAAAACACAAGTTTGAAAAATATAATTATTCAAATATGTTTTACAAAATTTTTATTTTGAAAAATAGAAAATTGTTTTGAGAACCATTGTAGAAAAACCATGAAAATCCAAACCGATTGATCCAATCCCAGGTAATGTATAAATATTAAATGATGTTTTTTCCCCCTGAGAATCTTAAATGAGGCTTCTGTATCCTTGTAGATTTGTTCTTAGTTGAACTCAAATATATATATATATATATATATATATATGTTCTTAGTTGCCTCCAAATCACCAATAAAGTACTCTTGGACATTTTTAATTAATTATTTACTTCGTTCAATGATTTTCAGATTTAAATTAATATTATAAAACATTCCGTTTTTTTTAATTTTTTTAGTTCAACAAGTTGGTAAAAGATTCAAATCCATGATTTTTGGATTGACAAATATGTTTTAACCAGTTGAATTATCTTCAGTTAGATAAATTTTTTTAATTAAATAATATGTGTGATGGGAATTCGAATCTTGAATTTTCCATTATTTTCATGACACATTAAAAGTTATTCGTACTCAACATAAATTTAAGGAGACTTGTTTAGAAATTTGTTTACCAAATTTTTTTTTTATTTGAATAAATCTTGTTAGAATTATATTTGGATGATTATTTTTTTTATATTAAAAAAAAAACTAAGTACTTATTTGAAATTTTTTTTCAAAATAACTATTTTAATTTATAAACATTAAAAAAATAATTATTTTAATACTTAAACTTTTAAAATATATTATAGAGTTTGGACTTTTAAGAAATAACTATTTTAGTCTTTGCTATTATTCTGCCACTTAACAACCGCCCACCTAATATTTGCGTTAGCCAGCCTATATAGTTCTAGTACATGCTCATATCAACACGTTAATACACATATTAGAAGCTCAATCACAGTATTTATATGTTTAGCAATTAATGACAAAATAATGATGAGAACCTTTACTGGTCGTTTAAAGCTTAGGAAGTAAAATATACATTTTGAAAGTTGCAAATACCAAAATATTATAAGTCAAAGAGTTTAAGAACTAAAATAAACATATCAAAGGTTCATAGATAAAAATGAATATAATTAAAAAAATTTAGAGACAAAAATAGAATTTAAATATATTTATAGTTACTTATTATAAGGTACTATTTCTGAAATATATATTTTGCATTTAATCATAACATACAAACACATTTTAATAGGCTAAGAGTGTGTTTAGTATAACTTTTAAATTGTTTATTGATAGAAAAAAGTGTTTTTTTTAAAATTGACAGTGTTTTGTTAAAATTTTGAACACCGTTTTTAACTAATTAAAAATGCTAATTAGGATTTTTAAATAATGAAAAATGAGTTGAAAATGTGTAAAAATATATTAAAAAAAATACATTTGAAAATTTTTAAATTAAGTATTTAATTAATTTTATTTTTAAAAAAAAAGTTTATATAATAAATATTTTTCTTAAAAATATTTTTTTTAAAAGTTATACCCACCATCCACTAAATAGGCTATGGGTTGTAGAGGGCAAATCTTTGTAAAGCATTTACACAAATTGGTAGAGAAAAAGTTTGGTCTTATTTGAAAAAAAGGTATATCTTAGTGGAAGATTGCATGGGTCCATCAAATATTGGTATTCATTTTCACTAATTAAAGATAAGAAAGCCAACTACCCCAAGAATATTTTTCTTATGCGCTTTCTATATATATATATATGTATGGTTTCAACTATTTATCGGCATGCTCTTATAATTTAATATGTTGGATAACCTTTTTCCACAATATTTTTCACTTAAAACTTCTTTCAATAAAATGAGAGAGAGAAACTATTGATACCATTTTCAAAAAAAAAAAAAAAGGGCATAACCTATTAAAAGGTGAATTTAATATGTCAGATAAAATAATATATTATCAACATATGAGAGGAAGAGAGAATTTTCTATTATTCATCTCATCCCGAAACAAAAATAAAACCTCTCAAATTTAAATTCAAGATCAGTTAGTCAACTAGAATAAACTAACTAACTAAATATATAAAAGAGGTAACTAGAGTTACAGCTAAACTCAAATAATACAGGTGTACTCAAGATGGAGTGTGAATATTAAAAACACTCATCTTGGACATAAAAGAGACCAAAACAGAAGCGGAAAGAGGCTTCGTGAACATATCAGCAAGCTGCGATGAAGGACGAATGGACAGTAGCTTCAAAAAACCAGCAAGAAACTTATCCCGAACAAAATGACAGTCAATCTCAATATGCTTCGTACCCTCGTGGAAGGTCGGATTGGATTCAATAGCAATAGCAGCCTGATTATCACAAAAAATAAGAGCAGGCAAAGGATAGTCAATGCGCAAATCAGTAAGAAGATGAGCAATCCAGACGAGCTCACTAGAGACACCGACAAGGGCACGATATTTAGCCTCCACAGATGAGTGGGATACAGTAGGCTGCTTCTTTGATTTCCAAGATACCAAAGAATCGCTCAAATAAATACAAAAACCAGTCACAGAACGACGAATGTCTAAACATGAACCCTAATTCGAGTCCACAGAGTCCTTCAATTGAAAAGAAGAAGAAGAACGAAGCAAAATATTTTGCCCAGCAAAACCTTTAAGATATTTCAGCAAGTGATAAACAACATGCAAATGAGTAGTGCAAGGCCGTGAATTAAACTGACTCAAACAATGCACAGAAAAAAAAAATGCCAGATCTTGAAATCTGAAGATACAATAAATGACCAATCAATCGACAATATAAAGTAGCATCTTCAGAAGAAAGAGGAGTACCAAAGGTGGATGAAAGTTGAAGATTCTGTGCCATGAGAAATTTAGTAGGCTTGAAGCCAAGAAAACCACTCTCCTCCAAAATTCGCAAACAATATTTCCGCTGTGATAAATATATCCCATCCTTAGACAGAGTTAGTTTGAGGCCAAGAAAATACTTAGCTGAACCAAGATCCTTGAGCATAAAATGAGAACTGAGTATGCCCTTGACCTTAGCAAGCTTAGAAGGAGAAGGTCCGGTAATTAAAATGTCATCAACATACACAACTAAGGTGACAAAAGTGGATCCAACACCGTGTGTAAAAAGAGAATAGTCAGCCTTAGATTGAGAAAACTCATTAAGCAACAAAGCAGTAGAAAACTTAGAGAACCATTACCTCGAAGCCTGCTTCAAACCATAAACAGATTTGTGGAGCTTACAAACCAAAGGGTCATCAGAAGAATGAGAAGAAGTTTTATAATAACCCATAGGTAACGACATATAAACTTCCTCAAATAAATCCCTGTTAAGAAACGCGTTATTAACATCCATTTGCATCAAAAGCCAAGTGAAAGAAGCCGAAAGAGTTAGTAAAACCTTAACAGTAGCTATCTTAGCAACTGGTGAAAATGTATCAATGAAATCAATACCTTCTTGCTGACTATACCCTTTCGCTACGAGAAGGGCTTTGTAACGATCAACCAAACCATCAGCCTTGTATTTGACCCGATAAATCCATTTGCAACCCACAATATGATGCCCATGGAGAAGAGGAACTAAGCTCCAAGTATTTGTACATTCCATGGCAGCAATTTCTTCATCCATGGCCTATCTCCAATGCAAATATGGAACAACTTAATGATACAAAATAGGTTCAACCTCACTAGAAACAACAAGGGTAAAACGTCTATGACCAGTAGTGAGCTTATCATAGGACAATACTTGGATAAAGGATAAGCAGTAGATGTAATAGGAGGATGCAAATCAATATGTAATCAAAGAAGATTACAATGAAAATTCCTTAAAAAAACTATGAGGATGTCGCTGCCAAGTGGATCTACAAAGAGAATCAGAGGGGGGTCATGAGGCCGCAGCCGATTCATCCACAAACACCCCAGTATTCACCATGGGTGGCTGTTCAGAGTTTAAAAAAATTTCAGGAGCATCAATCGGTATTTGCTACAAAAACTAAGAAGAAGCATGAGAACAAGAAGCTATGACTACCGAAGATAAGTCCAAAACAAGGCAAGGAGGAATAACATCAAAAAAAATGTCTTCCATTAAATCCACAGAAGAATCCGAAAGATTGTGAAAAGGAAAAATATCCTCAAGGAAGACCACATCTCTAGAAACAATAATCTGGCGTCGAATAATATAAAAAAGTCGATAACCCTTCATCTTAGGTGGATAGCCAATGAACACACAAGGCGAAGCACGGGGATCAAATTTGGACCTATGAGATGACAAAGTAGAGGCATAGGACAAACAACCAAAAACTTATAGAGAATGATAATTAGTAGGTTTATTGTGCAATACAATGAAAGGAGTAGCATTAGACAACAAGGGCATGAGGGTTGGATTAATAACAAAAGTCGTAGTCCAAAACGCAATCCCCCTAAAAACGAATGAGAATTAAGGACTGAAAAAATAAAGCTCAAGCAATTTAACAAATGCTGATGTTTTCGTTCAACCACAGAATTCTGTTGAAGATGCTTAACACAAAAGATCGGTGAAAAGTGCTCGTGTAAGGAAAAAAATTTGTAAAATGGAGTTCAGAGGC
>JAOANK020000092.1:3566644-3589098 GCA_026257165.2 Telfairia occidentalis | reverse complement strand
ACTTTTAATTAATTAAAAAAAATTTAAAATTTTTTTTAATAATAAAAAATAGTTTAAAAATGTGTAAAAACATATAAAATATATTTAAAGTTTTTTTTTTAAATTAAGTATTTAATTAATTTTTTTCCAAAAATACTTATATAATAAATATTTTACTTAAAAAAAATTATATCAAACATGCACTTATTTTACATGTTTTTACACATTTTCAAACCATTATTTATAATTAAAAATTAAAAAAAAAACATTTTTAACCAATTAAAAATACTTTTCAAAATTTTCTATTAATAACTAATTTAAAAGTCATTCCAAACGCACCTTTTAAGTTTGGAGAATTTAGAGAAGGGCAAGTATTGCAATTATGGGAGTAGACAAAGAAATGAAGAATATACCAAAAAAAAAAAAAAAAACACACAGTATTGAATTTGGTTTTGTGGTGTTGAGGGTGGGCCAGTGGGGGAACTGGCTTTGGATTAGGACATGTTTTTCAGATAGACACATCTCCCACCTTTGCTGAATCACCACTTTTTCATTCACTCTCATCATTTCATTTTGCCAACCACACATATATACCCTCTCTCTCTCTCTCTCTCTCTCTCTCTCTCTCTCCAATAACCTTTTCTAATTTCTTCTCCCCAAATTCCCTCAATAACTCATCTAATATATATTTCTATAACATCAATTTCATAATGCTCCATATATAACATATTAGGATAAAACTTTTTTTTTAAAAAAAAGTTTTGTCTTTTTTTAGTTTCAAACATTAATTAATTATTAAAAAAAAGTTTTGTCTTTTTTTAGTTTCAAACATTAATTAATTATTATTATGTTGCTCAACTGTTATAGTGTGTTTGGTATGACTTTTAAATTATTTATTAATAGAAAAAAAATATCTTTTTTAAAATTGATTGTATTTCGTTAAAATTTCAAATAATACTTGTAACTAATTAAAAATGTTTTTGAAAAATTTTAATAACAAAAAATAATTTGAAAATATGTAAAAACATATAAAATACATTTAAAGTTTTTTTTTTTAATTTAAGTATTTAATTAATTTTCTTCCAAAAACACTTATATAATAAAGGTTTTATTTTAAAAAAAAATTAAAAAGTTATACAAAACATGCTCTAGCTAACATATTAGTACTACTTTTTCAATTGATTTGATGTTTCATCTAAACTTCATAATCTTTAATTCCATCTCACCGATATATATATATCTAGCTAAGTAGTTAGCTAAAATTAGATAAATTTAGTATGATCAAGTAGCTAGCTCAATCTATCAGGGCAGGGTGTTTTTCCAATAATTAGAGATGAAATCCTATTCTTATCAAATTTCCAATATCACTTTCTCTAACCCATAAATAGAATAAGCTTAATAAAACACCAATTGCAAATTTCCAATATCACTTTCTCCACATAAACCAAAACAAAATCAAAATTTTCCAACTCACACAATTTTCTTTCTTTCTTTCTTTCTTTCTTAAAATCTCTCTCTCATTTTTGCCCTCTCAACTAACCTTCATCCTTCATTATTTCATTTTCAAATGTTCTCTCCAACATCTTTCAACATAGCAAAAAAAAAAAAAAACTATTTTAATAGTATGCTAAATTATTCAAAATGTCCCTTAATGTTTTTTTATCCCTTGTTTCAATGTAAAATTGTTTGGCAACATATATAGTTGAATCAATTTTAATGATTAACTAAAGAATAGATGTTTTTTTAAACAATAAAGACATAATTGAAACTCATCTTAAAATTCAAGGACATTTTGAATAATTTAACCTAAAAATTATTGATACTCTATCAAATTTAAAATCGAGAGGATTAAAATTTACATTAAATACAATACAAGTACTTAACCATAAGGATAACATGAACTAAAATACGAACCTACAAGGAACATAAAAATAAAAATAAATAAATAAAAGACTTTTGAATTATTAGATTGAAAAGAAAAGGAAAACTTTTAGGTGAGATTTCATGTCAATCATATACATTATACTTGGAATGCAAGCAACTATACCTTTTTTTTTTTCCCAAAATTATTTTTTTGAAAAAAGATAAATATTTAGTAATATAATATCCATCACCCTATCATGTCTTGATTTTATGCTCTGTGTATTTTCTGTCGGAAATGAATTATATGGATAAAGTGGGCCTTTTTCCAAAGCCTAAGGTAGTTTTGTTCAAATCCGAAAATAAATTTAAAAATTAATATAGGAAACTTTGAAACCCAACCAAGTAATAAGAAGAACAAATATTCTAAAAGAATTTTTTTAATTCAAAATTCTAAAAGAATTAATAAGAGGAAGGAGGATCTACTTTTATACTATATATATCAAAGTGTTATGTATTTTAATCTTACGTAGAATTTCATTTTAGTCATTATCATTTTATATATACATATTTAATACAAATTTAATATAAAATATGTATTTTGTTCATTTACTTGACAGGGATAAAATATTTTAAGTTGTAAGTATTAGGTTTGAAATGGATACAAACGGTATGGTATTAAATTTATTTTTATAAAAAATAATTTTATTTTAATGCAAAGTTCAAGGACCAAAATAAAATATATGAAAGTTAATAGACAAATTAATCAACAACACTTAAAAGTTTAAATATCACCACCAATTTGTCGTGGATAAGGCATATGTACTACCATCGCAAAGGTCGATTGTTCGATCCTCCAACTTCACAATTGTTGAACTAAAAAAAGAAATTTTAATACTCCTAGGACCACAACAAAATATGTATTGAAAAAAAGTTTATGAACTAAAATATGATTTAAACCTAACTATACATGTCAAATCGAGCATAACTCAATTAGCTAAAGACATAACTCCCTGGCCAAGAGGTCATGGATTCAAATCTCCTAACCCCACATGTTAAAATTATTTTAGTTTGTCCCGTTAATTTTTATTTATTTTTAAATATAAATCTATTTCTATATTGAAATTCAACTCCGAGGTACATAAAAAATAAAACATGTGCCTATATCAAACTTTCGTTTAATAATGTGATTTAATTTGATCATACCTCAACTAGGGTAAGACATTACTTATCTCTCTAAAAATGGAATGTTTCAAATCTCTTCATCTCTTTGTTTGTTAAACAAAATAATAATAATAATAAAATAATGAGTTTAAATACTATTTTGATTGATGTACTTTCAAATTTAGTTTATTTTAGTCGTTGTACTTTCAAAATATTCATTTTTGTCTCTATATTTTAAACTTTTGTTCATTTTAGTCTTTATAGTATCAAAACGTCCATTTTGGTCATGTACGTTTTAAAAATGGACCATTTTGATCTTTATCTACAAAATTTTAATACAATTTCTATACATAGAAAAAATTATTTAATACAAAGTTATTGCTATATTTCAAAAAAAAATTATTAAACATATTGTTGTTTGAAATTGTAATAGAAAAGATGAGATAAAAAAAAAAAAAAAAAAAAGACCAAAACTGTCACTTTTTAAAAGTACATTGACTAAAATAGAAGTCTTTAAAACTACGAAAATTAAAATCAACAATATTTGATAGTTTAGGGGTTAATATGAACCTTTTGAGAATACAAAAATAAAAATAGTATTTAAATCTAAATAATAATAAAACTTATAAGGATAAAACTGTAATTTTACTTGAAAAAAAAAGGAAGAAAGGAAAAAAATCTTGTAATGCCCTCGCGACTCGCGAGAGAGGCGATGGAAATTGGCCGCGTACTTTAAGTTTTAAGTTTTAACTGAAAAACGATAACGCCAAATCCGCCAATCGACACCGCCTGTCCGCCGCCGACCACGGAGATTGTGGACCCCACGTCGCCGGAGATTTACAATACACGTCATTCCACCGAAATATACGCCGTCTACCCATTAGTATACGGACACGTGGCCATTTTCGTGGGACCCACCTTATTTTAATGAACATTCTCTCAAAAAAGAAAAAGAAAAAGAAAAAGAAAAAGAAAAAGAAAAAGAAAAAGGAAAAGAGTGTTTAATTATTAAACGTCAGGCAAACATCCCTAACATTAAAAATAAAAAAAAATAATAATAATAATAATAAAAGGCAATGCAGAGGATTTTTTTTTTGTTGAGAATTTGTGTCTTTTTTTTAAAAAAAAAGTTTTCTTTTTGTTACTCAATAAAAAGACAGAGAAGTTATTTTTATTATTTTTATTGTTTGTTGATGAAATGATATTTCTTTTTAAAGTATTTTTTATTATTATACCCTTAATGGAAGACAAGAGCATCTTTTGTGTACAAAATAGGACAATATTTTTGGTAGAACATAATCTATTTAGAGATTCCAAAGTTAATAAAATTATTTGAAATTCATTCTTATATTTATTTCTTTAAACTAAAGCGTCAAACAATTCAAAAAAAAAAAAACATCAAACTCGTCTAAATATTTAAGAATAACCTTGTTTTTTCTCACAATCATAAGGTATTTATATTCACACAAAAAAAAAAAAAAAGTACTTACTTATTTCATTTTCAACATATGTGTAAAATGATGTAACATGTCTTAAATTACTCAATTGAGATGATGTAAATTAATTAAAAAGAATTATTTATCCCTTCAAGAACTACAATTAAATAAACAAATACATTGACAATCCAAAAATTATTGTTTCACATATGTTTTTGTTCTTGAAATTTTTCTTTCCCAATTTCATTTTGGTCGTTGGATTTTTACATCTTTTGATTTTACACCTTAAACTTTTATTGAATGCCATTTTACTCCCACCAATTATGGCTACTTGACTTTTGTTTAAAATTCCATTTAATACGGTGTGAAAGAGAAGATTGTGTCGTATCATGTGTATTTTTACACACGGTTGATTTGCCATTTTATTTTTTATTTTCTATTTTTTGTTTTTTTAAAAACAAAAATAGAGTTTAGTAATCTATTCTATTTTCTATTTTTTTAAAATGTTTTTGAAATTATAAATAAATTTAAAAAATGATTTAAAAAAAGTAGTTTTTTGTAATTTTTTTTCCTTTTTTGACATATCACTCCATCAAAATTTTCTCTCTAAAAATTTCTACTCACCCAAATTTCTCTCTCTAAAAACTTTTTTTTCTCTCGAAATTTTTTTTATAACTTTCACTTATCTTTCTCTATCTTAGTATAAATTTCATTTTTCTCACTCTTTTATCATATCCCAACTTTTCTCTTTTTATAAATTTAATATTTCTTTCAAATTTTTCTTTAACTAAATTTATTCCTCTCTAACATATTTATCTTTAAAATTTCACTTTTTTTTTCTCTCTCACATTATTTTTATTATCTAACAAATATATCTCTCTAATTGTTTTTCTAACGTAAAATGTTTCTCTTTTAATTTTTTATCACTAAAAATATTTTTTATCTTTCTAATTTATCTTTGTTTCGTATCATATATTTTACTTTCAATTTTATTGTTTCTCTACAATTTTCTCTTTTCTTTGATTTTTCGCCTAAAATTTCTCAACCTTTAATTTTTTTCTCCTTTTGTAACCACTTTTTTAAATAACTTTAACTAACATTCTCCTTCTAAGTTTTTTCTTTCTACATATTTTTATCGCTCTAAAATTTCTCTCACTAATTTTTCTCTCTAAAAAATTTATTATATCCATATCTCCACATATCTGCTCTCTCTACCATATCTCTCTAACTTTTAAAAAAAGAGAGAACCAAAAACAATTATCAAAAGTTTGGTTTTATGTATTTTAGAAATAAAAAATAACAATCAAACATATATGGTTTTTGTATTTTAAAAGCAAAAAACCAAAAACCAAAAAACAAAAAAAAAACCAATAACCAATAATAGAAATGCTTATCAAACAGAATCTTAGCAATATAAATTTTATGGTGGGAACGAAGTTTGGGTTTAATAAGAGCTTATGAATTTTTACCTCTAAACGTGATAAGGTATATCAAAGTTTCATACTAAATTTTTAATTTCATCAAATTAAATTCTAGACTTAGACAATTATTTCAGCTTTATCTTTTTTTTTTTTTTCGCTAAATTAACCACCAATTTTAACTAAAATCAAGGTAAAAATCCCTCAAAAGTCATAAATTTTAGTAAAAATCAACTTTGAACAAAATTAAGTCTCGTGAATGAACAATAGTGACCATCTAATAACTCTTTTAAGACTCACAAATTTTCTAACATCACTTTTCTCTAAGTATCTACCAGACATGTTTTATAATTAATTAGTTAAACACACATGAATATTTTTTCTTACGATTCATCAAATGAAAGTCATGTCAAAGGGTAAAAATTACAAAAATTGTTTAGTTTTAATTAGGTAAAGATTGCAACAACTCGTCCAAATTTAAGGTATAATTTGATGAAATTGAAATTTTAAGGTAAAAATTGATACGCATTACCAAGTTCAAGGGTAAATTTTAGTTTTTCGGCCCCGTAAAGTTAGAACTAAAATTTAAATCTTAAAAATTGAAGAATCATTATGATAAAATAGGTAGAAATTAAAAACAAGAATTAGGGTTTTAGAAATTTAAGAACGAAACTTAAAAAAAATAAAATTAAAGTTCAAACACAAAAATTAAATCATATATAATATAATTATACGTGTTAAGACTTGTAAATTTAACAAACAATCATTTTTTTAGTTCAACATTTGTGGAAATAGGAGATCTAACCATTGACCTCTATGATAGTAATAGATGTCTTCGTTAATTGAACTAGGCTTGGATTAGTGACAAACAATCTGATGTTGTTGTGACTCACAACGAAAACAATTTTGCTATTCATAGGAGAACTTTAAAAGCAATTAAAAAAAATACAGGGATATTTGAATCCTAAATAAATTTAATATGGTAGATTGTCAGTTAAGAGGATACCAATGGATGGTTTGAAGCGGTCAAAATAAATGAAAAGAAAAGAAAGGTATAATCAAAGGTGATTGAAAGTCAATAGAAAGCCTTAAATGTGCCATAAATTTTCACAGCTAAATTAGACAATCTCACCCATTGCTTGGACGCCCAGTGGATCCAATGTCCACATTTTTCAATTGCGTATAATTTGAGTCTGCATAAGACATATATGTCGATTCAAATATAGTGCACAACTGAATAATAGATATTAATAATTATTATATGTTAGTTTGTTCGTCTAATAAAAGGTCAATGTAAATAGTAAAAAGATTTCAAAAGAATGGGTTTAAGTCATGGTCTTGGTCGTGATCCCATCTATCTAGAATTTAATACGCTATAAGTTTTATCTATACAACAACTAAATATAGTAGGGTCAAACAATTTTCGTGTGAAAATAGTTAAAATGTGCATATGTTAATCTAAACACCCATGAATATTAAAAAAATAACTAAATATTAATATTTTTTTCTATCAACTAAGTATATCTTAGTAAATAAGACAACCTATTGTATCATCCTAAAGATTGATAGTTGGATATGACTTATGAGCCTTAAATTTGTATATCCTCATTTTATTTAAGATATAATATTTTGTAAAATAAAAAATACACTGACGAAATAATAAAACTCAACTTTTGATTCTTTTTTTCAATTTGCTTCTGCAATTTCTTCTTCCAACCCTTAAAACGATATTTCGCTAAATAATAAACTTTATCTACTTTTAAAATCCTTAAAATTCATTTTATATCACTGTGTTGAATAATTTTTTAATATTCATTATTTACATCAACCGCCATTGAGTTCTATAAATTAAAATAGATTGATTAAATTGATTTTTTTTTTTTTTTTAGTTAAAAAAATATGTGGGGTGAAGGGATTCGAACTCATGATCCTTTTGATTAGAGAGATATGTCTTTAACCAATGTTTGGCAATTAAATTAATTCAAACGAGCAAAAAATACAAGTTAAAAAAAAGTGCCAAAAAATACATAGATGAAAGATACCGTATAATTTAAACACCTAAAAATAGGCAACTACAATCAGTGGCAAGATCCAAAATTTTAAATCATTTTTTTTTTCTTTTTTAAGATATATCTTTTGATTTTATTTTAAGATTACAGTAAAAATTTTCAATTTGGAAGGGAGACAAACTTGAACACAGAACATATATAGAACGACACCACCCACGCATGAGCTTAGAAACGATTGCCAACAAACCAAATAAATTTTTTGTTAACTAAATAAATTGAAATATAAATAACACATCGTTCTAAAGTTGAGAGGAGTATATGCCTCTCTAATCTAATCTCTACATGGATATGCTCTTAGCCACAATAAAAATATCCAAGAGTGAAGATATGGACAAAAATACAAAATATATACCAATAGGAGATAAATATAAACTCGAAAAATACATAGATTTAAAATATGACTCGAATGGCTTAACTTTAACCACTCGAATTTTACACATCGCACGAATGAAACATTAAACAAGTTTTAGGGAGAGTCGAGTGAAAAATAATTTACACGAACAAGATTGATCACTGTTCACTAAAAATGAGAAGTAATTAATTGTGGGTAATTATTAATTAATTCTCAATTCGACAGTAATATATTATTATTATTATTATTTTGCAACGTTTTTTTTTTTTCTAAATATTTGAATTTAAGAAAAAAATGTTTGTTTTTGGATAAATAATTTTGAGCCACCCGCGGGTGTGAAGTCTCAACCACCAGTTGCCAAAGCATTAGGCGCAAAATAGCGTGAAGAATGAGTGAGGATAACGTGCGCTGATAAGCATGGCCGCCCGTGAGTGCCGCCTGTGACTTGACCTTTCTCATGCACGAGCACACGATCTCTTAAAAAGATTAAGGATTTGTTTGAAATAACTATAGAAAAAAAGTTAAGGATGAGTTTGGGATAACGATGAAAAAAATACTTTTGAAATAAAAATATTTTTTATATAAGTACTGTTGAAAAAAATTAATAATTTAAAGTGTGTTTAATACAGTTTTTTAAATAATATTAAAAAATCAAGAATGTTTTATAAAAAATTATTAACAAATAAAATGAACTATAAAAAAATAAATTAATTTAAAAGTTATTTTTGAAGAAATATAAGAAAGATTGATTAAAATGACTTGATTAATCGAAATTCTTCAAAACATGTAATAAGAAAAAAAAACATATTTACAATTAATAATATCGCTTTTGAATATAATGTAATCAAATAAATGTATTATAAAAAATACTTTTAAAAAATATATGATATAAATACTATATTTATCGATATTTCTTTATAAAAAAAAAGTGACAAAATTATAAGTTATGCCAAACAAAGTCTAAAAAATAATTAAAAAACATGTTTTTTTTCCAATTAATAGTGAAACAAAAATTATAATTTTTTTTTTGTTTAAATATTATTTTGTTCCTGGAACTTTCAAATTTGGTCTCTAAATTTTCAAAATGAGGCCAAAATATTTGTTTTGGTTTCTGAACTTTAAAAAAATAACTATTTTTGTCCTTATTTTTATTCTAGTTTTAACAAACTAATGACATGTCTTCAAATATATATTTAAACAGTTAGTATGAACATGTAATTAAGTCATAGAGATTTAAGAGGGACATTGACAATAAATATTAGATGAAAAAATTATATAGTAAAGACCAAAATAATAATATTTTATAAGTTTAAAAATTAAAATAAACATTTTAAAAGTTTAAGAATCAAAATAGAACAAACCTAAAATTTTAAAAACTAAAATATACATTTTAAAAATTTAAAGAATAAAGTAGAAAAAAATTTAAAAGTTTTAGACATCAAAACATGATTTAAACTTTTTTTTTTAATTCTTTTAACGCGTGAATGGTGGATCCCACATTCCGGTAAGTTAACAAAAAACGGTAACTGCTTTCTTGACGGACGTTATGCACGCGAGGGTCCACTCCGCGGAAATAGATTTATGCAAATTAACGGTGGTTAAGTCCACAATTGACGGCGCCAACTTCGCTGCCACACGGCGACAAAATCTCTCTGTCCTCTTTCTTCCTCGGAGAAATGTATTTTTTTAGACTTTGTAATAAATATATAAATAAAAAAATGTATAAATTTCTGAAATTTCGGTGACTTTTAGATACTCGGTGGGGCCCATCGGCCATCATCAACTTGTTCCATAGTGGATTGATTTTCGTATTATTGTCTAATTTTAATCTTTTTTTTTTTTCTAAAAAATGTTGATACTCATTACATATTATACTTAGGTCGAAAAAAAAAAGTCATTCTTAAATTAATTCAGGTATATCAGTTTTTATCCTAAATTTTTAAATTTATTAAATTACCACATAAATTTAGATGGATGTTGAAATTTTTATCCTCTATATAGTTTCCGCTAATTCACCTACTAAATTTTAAATACTAAAAAAACTCACGAATTTAATAAAAATAAAGTTTTGTATAAATTTAAATTTGATTAATTCATAAAATTAGCAATAAATCAACTCTCTCTAAACTTACGAATTTCAAAAAAAAAAAAAAAAAACTAGCCATAATGTTTTTTTTGTCTAATTCTTATCAATTTCATACAAAGTTCCTTTGATGTACATGAGAATACCTTTGTTTTACAATTTTTTCGAACCAAAATCTACCATAAAGTAAAATTTGCAACACTGCTTAAAATTTAAGGTGAAAATTACAATAATTATCAAAGTTTAAGGTGCAATTTTATGAAATCAAAAGTTTAAATGCAAAAATTGATAGACCTTGCCATGTTTTAAGATTGAATTGATCTTTTTCTTTATATTTACTATCACACCCACCTAGTTTTGTTTATTTTTTTGCAAAATCATATTAATTTTGGTAGTACAATAAATGTGAATATGAGGATTTAAACCTCTAACTTTAATTTTATTGGCAAATGATATTCATCTATTTTAAAAATTGTTATAGAAAGTCAATACTCCCTTACTAATCTGTTCATTTTTTACCCTAGGCATGTTTCTTTTTATTTATTTATTTATTTATGTTTTTATTTAATACGAACGCGCTTGGTTTTGAAACTAGTTATAAATGATGGGGATATAATTTGCATTCTTGCCTAGTTTCTATTCCATCTTTTAGAAAATAACCAAATACCAAATATTGGATTTTTGTAAAATTTTTAAATTTATAATTTGAATTAGGAATATCAATGGAGTGAGATAGGGATGAGGATGAGTTTTTGGTTCTCTGTCTTTAAAAATTCTAGTTGAGTGGAAGTAGTAATGAAGAATTTAAAAAACATATTGGAATCGATTACGGTCCGACAAAAATATTCATATGTTTTTTAAAACAATAATAAACACACCATTTAATTAAAGCATAATAAAAATATAATTTTTAGTGGAGAATTCTTTAACCAATTGAAATATGTTTAATTTAACAATAAAAATATGATTATACTCAATTAAAGTTTAGGGGGAAGGATAAAGATGATATGGTCGGTTTTCTTGTCTTCGAAATAAAAATGAAGAAAAAAAAATTCCATCCCTATTTTCGAGTCCATTTAAAATAGAGATTTATTGCTCTATTTCGGGGCAGCCCCACCGAAAAAATTGACAAATTTTCGAGTCTCAGTATCCATCATCTCTTCCATCTATCGTGTTCTCTTAAAATTGACTTTTTTTTTTCTTCTGTATATTGTATTTTTCTGGTCCAATTTTAATTAATTATTTATTAAAACATTTACCAATTCTGATGGCGATGGCATTTTTGAGATAAGGGAGAGACATGTCATCTTTCTCCGTCGTTTTTATTTTTTTTATTTTTATTTTTTTTCTTTTTGTTATATTTTCTTTTGAAGCATGCCAATCTCTGAATTCTTCTAGACTTTTAATCGTAATTATTATCATAGAGTGATTGATGACAATTCTAATTACGTTCCTTTTTTATCCATTGATTTTAGGATTTAGACTATGTTTCAACTCAAAATTTGATCAGAAATAATTTTAAATTCTAGGATTTTAAAACTAAAAAGTTAGAAATGATTTCAAATTCTTTTGTTTGGAATCAAATGAATTTCAAATTAAATTCCCTTGTTCGGATGCTCATGATAAATAAAAAGAAAGTTTAACATTGTACTTAATGCACTTATAAATTTAACATTTTTTTTTTGGTAAACATGGATAAACATTGGTTTTTCTTCTTTCTCCAACTAGCGTCGACTTGGTCTTTTCTCCTTTCTTCAACCAACATCGACTTGATTTTTTCCTCTTCTTTCTTCAACAAGTGTGGACTTGATTTTTTTGAAATACTAAGGCTCCGTTTAATAACCATTTCTGTTTTTAGTTTTTCTGTTTTTGGGTTGCTGTTTTTTAAAAACAAAAACCATATATATGTTTGATAACTATTCTTTGTTTTATGTTTCTAAAAAATAAAAAACTAAACTTGTTTGATAACTGTATTTGGTTTTCTGTTTTTAGAAAGTTAGAGAGATATGTTAGAGAGAGAAAAATATGTGGAGACCTAGACAATAAACGTTTAAAGAATAAAATTTTTAGAGATAACATTTAGAGAGATAAAAAAGAATTTAGAAAGAAAAAGCTAAGAAAATTTTTTTTAGTTAGAATTATTTTAAAAAGTAGTTAGAAACAGAAAAAAAAAAAGTTAAAGAAAGAGAAGTTTTAGACGAAACAATTAAAGAAAACGTAGAGAGAAATTACAAAAATAAAGAATATTTGTAATGAGAGAAAACTTAGAGAAAATTTATTTTGATTGAAAAATGCTAGAGAGATATATTTGTTAAATAATAAAAATAAATGTGTAAGAGAAAAAAAAGTGAGAGAGTAATTTTAAAAATATATTAAAGAAAAAGATAAATTTGGAAAAAAAAATAAATTTGTAGAAAGGAAAAAAATTAGAATATGGTAAAAGAGAAAGATAAATTTATACTAAGATAAGAGTTTTAGAGAGAGAAAAATTAAAAACAAAGTTATATAAAATTTTATAGAGAAAAATTTGGAGTGAATATAAATTTTTTGGAGATAAAAATTGGTTGAAGAGACATGTCAAAAAGGAAAAAAAATGTAAGTTTTGAGAGAAAAAAATGAGTTTTGAAAAACGGAAAATTGTTTTTGAAAACTACTTTTTTTTTTTTAATTTCTTTACAACTTTAAAATCATTTTTTAAAAACAGAAAATAGAAAACTGAATTGGTTACCAAACAACTCTATTTTTTTAAAATCAAAAACCCAAAACAGAATACAGAAAACAGAATAGTTACCAAACGAGCCCTAATCTACCAGAGTCAATATCTTGATGACATATGTAGTTATCACAATCAAAATAAAGAAAAGAAAGAGAAAGTATGTTAAGAAGACATAACAGCTAACATGAAATTTGTTTGAATGGCGAACCAAAAAAATTATATAGCCAAATTAGTAAAAAAAAAAAAAAAAAGAGAGAGAAAAGTAAACAAATAAAATGGAACTAAGTTGGCAATCTGTAGAGGAGGGTACGTTTATGAAATTGTAGAGTTATGAAGGTGTGTGAAGAGTGTAAATTTGAAAAAAAAAATGGAAAAGTTTTTTTTTTTTTCAACTAAAAGGCTAAAATTGAAATCATAAATATTTTAATTTAAAATTTTATCAAATATAACCTAATTGGAACATTTTTTTTTTTTATAGTAAAAACAGGATTTCAAATCAAATGATACTTTTTTAAAGTTTCTAAATGCAAGAAATTATTTCAAATCTGCTCAGATTTGAAACCTTTCCAAATCCTTGGTTCCAAACGTAAGGTTATAGAAGTAAATTTGAAATATGTGTTATAAACTAATGGTTAAAGTTGTCCATCTAAACATAGTTCAAAGTATTCTAGTCATGTGAACTTACATTTATTTTAATTCAATAATTATGAAAGTGGAGAATCACTTTTGAAATTTGTAATAGGTACCTTATCTATAAAGTTATGTTTGAATTGACATGTAAACTGACATTTTAAATCACATGCATGTAATACATTTTGAATTAAGTGACATAAGATTTTTAGTAACCATAGCTCAATTGGTTAAAGACACTATGCATTATCAAAAGATTCGAAATTCGATTGACCACTTTTACTTTGAATGTTTTTGTAATTATAAAAAAGTTAACAAAAAAAGAATAAAATAAATAATTTATAGAAAATTTACATATCCAAACAAAATATTTGAAACAATAGGAACGAAACAAAATAGATGAAAAAGATAGGACCAAAATATTTAAGTGCATTTTTCTTGTTTCATATCTCTTGCAGTTCTATAAAATCTATTTTAGTTCCAAAATTTTAAAAATTTGCCATGTAGTTTTTGTCATTATCTTTTTTTTTTTTTTTTTCTTATGAGTTCAACATATGGAAATAAAGAAATTCGAACCCATGACTTATTAATTGGAGAAATATATCTTTAATTAGTTGAACTATGCTCGATTTGACAATTCTTTTCATTATCTTGACATTAACCATTTAGGAAATGAGTAAAATGACTTAAAATACGTGCTATTACTAACACATGGAAGTGGAGATGTGTTGGACGTATATAAAATTAGATGAGATTGGTATGAAGTGGATAGATTAGATGATAAAATTATATGAAAGACAAAAATGGTTAATTTTTTAAAAGTCCTCTAAACTAAAACAAACCTTTCAAAAGGTTAGAAAGAAAAGAAAAGTAAAGAAAAAAAATGATATACGAAAAACAAAAGGAATTAAATGTAATTTGTATGTTACATAAAAAAGAGTAAAAGAAAATGATGAATTGGTAGGCTCCGTCCACGTAGGAGCGCATGTACAGTTTGAAAGAAGAAAGGCGCCGAATTTTAGACGGTCCCACGCGATGCTCGTTAAAGCCACCCTTTTACTTTTCTCCACCAATCAATAAATGCCACTTTTCCCTTTCCCTCCCCCCATATTCACCAAACTGCCATCCTCATTTTTTTCTTTTTGCAAAAAATTATATATTAACAAGAAAATAAAAAATCTAACACCACAAAAATAATAAAAACTTACCGAGAATAAACACTGCACCTAGCATGTAACTAAGAAGAAAAGAACAAAGAAGGAGTTAAATAATTAAGCAGACAAAATTTTATCCAAAGTTTAAAGTAATAATATTTATGAAAAAAATATTCAATTTTAGTCATAAACTTACTTCAATAACCATTCTTAACCTTGACTTTTTAATCTCATCAAAATTTCAATCAACTAATCGATAGGTTGAAAAAAATCAATTGATAAAATATTTCGAGTCAATTTTTTGTTTTTTGAGTTCAACAACGTATGAGATGAGATGGGAGAATTCGAACCCATAAATTCTTGATTAAGAAAATATATCTTGAACCAGTTGAGATATGCTCGATTTGGCTATTTCAAGTCAAGTTACATCCATGTTTATATATAAGTTTATGAAAAATACTTAAACTTAGACTACAAAATCAAATGTATCAAGAAAATGTTAACTTACGAATAAAATACCAAATCTTACCGAATATTATTCAATGGAATCATGCAAATGAATACTTATCAAATGAATTTCCTCTAACTACAAAAATGCTTATGTCTACTTACAAATTAAAAAAGAATAATCATCAAAATATATAAAATAAAAGGTTTTGTGGATGATAAAGTTTATTACGTATGAGATGATATTATTATTATTTTATTTAGGAAATATAATCCATTTTTATTTTATGAAATTTTATATTTTTAACAAATAAAATAATAATAGAAATAAAAGGGAAATAAACTGAATTGGGATTTGGAGAGTGGATGTGGGGCGGTTGCCTGATGATGGACGCAACTAGTTGATTCCTTTTTTATTTTTTTGTTTGTTTTTTTTTAAAATTTAAATTCTTATATTTGTTTATTCATTTTTATAATCAATTATTTAATTTTCTTTTAATAAAAAAAAAAGCAGAACCACTTTTCATAATCAGAAAGGTTTCGTTTAGAAAAATTAAATGTATATTTATACCCAATAATACATGCTTTGTATTGTAGTGCCTCTCTTTAATTTTATTTTATAATTTCAATTTTTACAATCCTTGCCACTTTATCCAATTTTGAAGCTTTGAAAGCCTTATCTTTAAAAGAAAAAAAAGAGCTTTGAAAGTCTTATATTTTATTTTTGTTTGGATAAAGTGCCCAAAATTACTTGTAAAAATGGCGTTCTTTTATTTGTGGACAGATTTCATTGGTGCTTGAACTAATTACATTCCACCAAAAACTGTGACAAAAATAAAATTAAATCTTGGATTACGATAACAATGTAATTCGATAATTTTGCATTTTCAGGTTTTTTTTAATTTATTTTGAAAATCGAGTCTCTTTAAAGCTCGAGATCAACTTTATAGCATAGAGCTTAAAAAATTCTTGCTGAAGTATTTTTTTTTTTTTTTTAAAGTTCAGCAATATATAAGGGCAGGAAAAATCGAACACATAATCTCTTGATCAGTAAGATATGTCTTTAACCCATTGTGTTATGTTCGGTTTGCCTAATATAATACATATTTCTAAACTAAAAAAACATAGAGTGTAGAAATTTAAACCTCCAACTTGAAAATGGTTTGTTTCATATGAATTTTAATTTAAACATTTTTTTCTTAAAAATGTTTATAAATATAGTATTTATATTTTATAATTTAAACAAACACTTTTTAAAATAAATTTGTTTAATTATACTACATTCCACTATTAACTATAAATATATTTTGAAGAATTATGACTAAACACTTTTTAGATAATCTATTTCTGTTGTCTTTCTTTAAAAATAACTATTAAACTAATCTAATCTTTTTTAATGTGCATTTTATTTGTTAAGATTTAAAAAAAATATATTTTTAATGATCTAAAATTATTTAAGAAACTATACCCAATACACTCTAAATTGTTAATATTTTAAAAAGTACTTATAAAAAAATAATTTTATTTAAAAAACATTTTTTTAAAATTATCCCAAACACCCTTATTATAGTTAACTATTTTCGTGTTTGGCAGTTTTTTGTTTCCTCTAATAATATATTTATCGAATTAAAAGAATCTTGGATGGAACAAAACATTCAGTCAAACCAATCACGGTTGAAAATGTGTAGAAGAAAAATAAGAAAAGAAAAATAAAAAAGAATGGGGATTAAATTAGAGAGAATGCAATTAATTGAACCAAATTTTCTCTCTGAAATGTGTCTACATAAGAACAGCTAGACAGCTTCTGCTCTCTACTCTCTACTCTCTCTAACATGGCCTTTCATTTCCTCTGTCTTTCTTCACATTAACACCACTTTTGGCTCTCTCTCTATTTCTCTCTCTTCCCCTGAATTTCAAAACACCCAAAAGCGAGAAGAAAAGGGAAAACGATTGTAACCATGGGTTTCTCTGAAATGAAGCTTCTATTTGCTTGTCTTCTCTGTTTTTTCTTAGTTATTGCTTCTGGGTCTCGAAGAAATTTTCCGATACTTGACTTTGAAGAAGGCTATAACCCTCTGTTTGGGGATGACAATCTTGTCGTTCTAAAGGACGGGAAATCCGTTCATCTTCATCTCGATGAAAGGACTGGTGGGGGCAAGCTTTTCTGTAATCGATTTGGGGCTTTCACTGTTTTGTTTCTTCTGAGTTTGTTCTGATTTTTGTTTTTGTAAACGTTTTCCAGGCTCTGGGTTTGTGTCTCAAGACCTTTACCTTCATGGGTTTTTCAGTGCTTCCATTAAGTTGCCTTCTGATTACACTGCTGGAGTTGTGGTTGCCTTTTATGTGAGTTTATGCTTTTTTTTCCCCTTTCGTTTTCGAATCTGTTTATTTGAGGAATTTTTGCTAATTTTGTCTCGGGGCTGTTTTATTAGAGCTTAATATAGTCCGTGGTCGATGAGTTTTTGATGGAACAATTTCAAGTTCGTGCTAAGAATTCATGGTGGTTTAAGTTATTTTGAGTTTAATGGGGATTAGATTTCTTTATGAACCAACTTACTCCTCATGAAGTGAAACCCATGAGCTATTAAATTGGATGAGAAAAGGAAAGAAAAGAAGGGGCAAATTTGACTGAACTTGGTGGTTGCAGATGTCAAATGGAGACATGTTTGCGAAGAACCATGATGAGATAGATTTTGAGTTCTTGGGGAATATCAGAGGCAAAGATTGGAGGATTCAGACCAACATTTATGGGAATGGAAGCACAAGCATTGGCAGAGAAGAAAGATATGGACTCTGGTTTGACCCATCCGAAGATTTTCATAACTACACCATCCTCTGGACTGAATATCTGATTATGTAAGCCCTAAACTCTCCTTAAAAACTATATTAATCCCATTCATTTGCACTAATATAAATTCTTGTTATTCAGAATCAGAAGCTGCTTCTTGTTATATGTATATTTATTTTTAACGTTCTTTAGGGGCTTTGATATGATGCCTCGATAACGGTACAGCGTTTAGAGTTTCCCCTTTTAAGGAAAAAAAAAAGGAAATGGGTGTGGATTCTGTATTTTTCCTCAAAACTGAGTCCCTTGTTTTGTGAAAACCACCTTTTCCCATTCTAACAGGATGAAGGGCTGTTTGGGTTTCCTGTGAAAGAAGATAAAAGAACCAAAAAAAAAGAAAAGAAAAGAAAAGCCATTTGAAGATTACAAGGGAAACATGTGACTGGATTGGACCCAGGAGGGTGTGCTGTTGACTGGTGTAAAACAATTTTATGGGGAAACTAATACAAAACTCATTTCATTACATTAAAACAACCAGCTTGTTTCTTTTTTTCCATTTGGTTTTTTGTCTTTTGTCTTGAGAAATTACAAAGATTTCTGAAAAGCACAGGGAGGATGAGCAATTCCATGGCTGCAGTTCATGTCTAGAAAAATACTGACTGTGTTTAAGGAGGGATTAGTTTGACAGGAGAAGAAGAGAGAAGTTGTTAAAAGCATTTACAGAATATGGGATGGATGAAGGGATTTTGATTTTCAAAGTTGGTTGTTTTTGATGTAGATTTTATGTGGACAATGTTCCGATTAGAGAGGTGAAGAGAACAGCAACAATGGGTGGTGACTTCCCTTCTAAACCAATGACTTTGTATGCCACAATATGGGATGGATCTACTTGGGCTACCAATGGAGGCAAATACAAAGTAAACTACAAATACGCTCCTTACATCGCCGAATTCTCCGATTTCATCCTCCATGGCTGCGCTGTCGATCCAACCGAACAGTCCTCAAGCTGTGACCACTCTCAAAGATCCGAACCAATCCCTTCTGGTGGTATCACACCATCTCAAAGAGCTAAAATGGAGAGCCTCAGGAAGAAGCACTTGACATACTCCTATTGCTACGACCGCATCCGCTACATGGCCCCTCCACCAGAGTGTGTCATCAACCCCGAAGAGGCCGAACGACTCCGAGTCTTTGACCCTGTCACGTTCGGTAAAGGAAGACGCCATCGCGGGAAAAGACACCACCACAGCCATCCAAGCCAGGCAGAATCTGCTTCTGCTTGAGCCATTTTCTTTCGTCGGGGTCATGTTCTTGTGTATAGACGACGATTTCTTGAGGGTGATTGGAAAGGGAAGAAGGTGCCATAGGAGATCCACATTGAAGAACATCTGTATAGTTTAATTCTTTTTTTTCCCACTTCACAGGTTTATTAGATTCTTGGTTTTTCTCATTACGAAATTCACTACTATTGATGGGTTGGTTGTTTGGTTTTTACCATATTGAATTTGGTTGCAGATGATATTTGTGTACTATTTTATTACACCCTCATAAATTTGAATAAAAAAAAGAAAAAAAAAGACATTTAGCAGTTGTTTTGTCTGTTGGTAGCCATTGTTGTTAAGTTTGAAGGTTTTTCTGTGGATATGTGGAAAGGGTGTGTGAGTAAGGAGGGAAGACAGGGAGAGGCAACTTGTGAGAACTTCAAGGAGAAAATGTCCAAATGAAAACATTATAGAATTTGTTTGTAGGGAAGAAGGTGAGGAATTGTCTTGTTGCAGAGGGCTTTCTTTTGGTTTTTGTTTAGTTTTTAAATTCAAAGTTTCCATTGGAATCCAAAGTGGGAGCAGATGGCAGTCTGTTTGAAAGCCTGAACTTTCAGAATGAATGTTGAAATAAGAAGAAATACATGCTCAAAGGGGATTCTGGGAAAATTTTTGTATTACTTTTCTATTTCTCTGTGCTAATGCTTTATTTATTATGTTTTTGCAATCACAGAGTGGAAAACTTTTTAAACATACATTTTATCATTTTTTTTCCGGGTGCAATCCAATCTTTTATTTTATTGAGATAAGTGAGTTTATAAAAATTTTTACATTACTTTTTGTTAAAATTAATAGGTGAATTAATAAAAATTGAATAGAGTATTAAAATTACAACACTTGTCTAAGTATATGGTCAAATTTGATGAAATTAAAATTTTAGGATCAAAATTGATATAATTTGACGAGTTTAGGAGTCAAAATTGATTTTTTTTCTATATTTAAGTTTTCAAATTGTAAAAATTTAAATGTAAAAATTAGTAGGTATATATATATATTTAATGAGGTGACCCTTTTTTTAGTTCAACATTGTAGAGTTGAAAGATCGAACAATCAATCTTTGCAATGATAATAAACATCTTATCCACTCAGCATAGTAACCTTCTTAAAAATTTTACGTTTTATAGCAACAATCATTTCAAGTGAAGTCAAATTTATTAAATTAAAACAGAAAATCAAAGTCTAAAACAAGTTAAAAAAAGTAAAAAAATAATCATTTTTTACTCATGAACATGGCAAGATATATCAATTTTTACTTTAAACTTTCAATTACATTAAATTGAATACTATTCTTACACAAGTGTTGAAATGTATATCTTTTATTTGATTTTAGCATAATTCACTCACTCATTTAAACGGAAAGTAAAGTAAAACCCTCCACAAACTCATTGATTTCAATAAAATTAAGTTGTGCACCAAATTAAAGATGATCAACCATTAAAGTATCTCTCTTTACTCAAAAAGAGTAACTCTTTGGAAAATCACAAGTTTCAACAAAAAGTAGTTCTAATGTCGTTTGACTCTAAAGTCTCGTCAATTTTCTATCAAGTATATGATTTACCATTCATCAAAAGCACATGAATTTTTTTTTCTTAAATGATTTCTCAAATAAAAGCTAATTAGAAAGGTAAAAACTGCAATATTAATTCAAGTTTAAGACATAAATTGCAATACTTATTTAAGTTTAAGATGTAATTAGAAGAAATTAAAAAATAAAAATGGATACACTTTATCAAGTTGAGTGTATATTTTAATAATTTCTCAAAAGTTAGCTTGGTTTTTTTTGTTTTTTTTTTTTAAACTAAAAATAATATGAAAGCAGGCCTTTTTTTCAACTTACTAGATGCTAACATGGAATATTTTAATCTTAATCAATAAAAATCACATAATCACTTTAGCCAGTGAAGTTTTAATGTTTATAAATTATTTAAACTCAATTGAAAAAACTTAAAATGCTTGGAGGATGTAAGTATATATTTATTTATTTTTTAAAAAATATAGATGTCACAAAGATTAAAGATAGAATTCTATATTTATCTTATAATAAATTTAGAGCTTGACAAATTTTTTCTTAGTTCAACAATATAGAAGTGAGAATTCGAACATCTGATCTTAACAAACGTATAATGTCTTATATTGATTCCAAAATTTGTAACACACACTTTAGCGCTTTAGAAACTCTACTTTCTACTAACTTATCCATAATCCCATGGTTGAAGACTACTAAGTTATCCATAATCCCATGGCCGAAGAGCCTCCTCGACCACGAGCCTTGTTCATGTGTGGTTGAGGAGCCCATGATAGGGCCGAGCTGGTCCTTAACTCCTATAGATGTTGGTCACCTGTAAGTTGAATGACCCTTATGAGGTCTGTCTCTCTTAGTCCAATGAATGATGATATCCATCGTGTGCAAGGGATCTCGTGGTTCACAGAATTTGTCACTAACAAGGTGGACATCAAATTCCTACCCGCCACAAGAAACTTTAGGCCAAACTCTAGGCCAAATTTAGGATCAAAATAAGAGAAGATGCCTCATAAGTAAGATATGCAACTAAACTCTAGTTTTATCCTAAGTTATTCATAAATTCAATCTTAACTTGAGCATTGAAGTGTGTAGCTTAGCACCATTAGTACCATTGGTGTGCAGTTTCTCTTGAATTTTGCATGTAGTGTCGAACGATCTTCCGACTTCAAATCAAATTTATTGTTAATCTAAATTTTGTCACCCACACCTTAATTAGCTCAATTTGACATTATTTTCTTTTCTGGTAGACCAAAAATATAGATTTGAGCTTTATTAAAGTAAAAGCCACATAAGAGAAATCTCTAAACTAACATTTCTCTTAACCAACATATAGTTAAGTACAACTTGCCTCATTTTTAGGAACAACCTCATCAGTTCTTTAATACTGTGGGCTTTAAGATTACTCTTAAAAATAGTACAAAAAAAAACTTTAATTATTAGCAATTTTTTTTGTGAAAAAAAAAAGTACTTCCATCAAAAGTATCTTCATTTAGAAGTGTATTTAAAGGTCTATTTTG
>JAOANK020000092.1:3534084-3549608 GCA_026257165.2 Telfairia occidentalis | reverse complement strand
AAAAAAAATCCAAAATCAAGAGCCACCTCTGCTATTTCATACCCACGCGCCAGTTTAATATTTGAAACGCACTCATTCTTATGATTTGACAGTACAAAGCACGCGGAAGGTTGTAAAGTGGGGGTCAAATCTCAGTTATTTAATGTAATAAAAAGCTGCTTCCTTTTTCACTCAAACAAAATTGAAGGTTGTACTAAAAAAAATAAATAAATAAAATTGAAGGTTCACTTTTTTTAAAAACAAATTTTCAAGTGCTCTCTGACTCACCCAAAAACAAAATCCCTAGACAACACAATTTAGCTAACATGCGCCTTGCTGATCTGTTACCGTTAATTGCCACGTTGGCGCAGTTTAGCACAGCCTCCAAATTCCAAAAAAATTCATTTTGTTTTTTATCCTTTTCCCATTTATTCACTGTTTTGCTTCTTCTTCTTCTTCCTCAGCTTCTTCTCTTTTTATTTTTAAAAGCTCCATCTTTTTCTGCTGCTGTTTCCCTTTACTTGTATATATATTTTTCTAATAATGATGGCAATGATTTCTTTTCCCTGATACTTTACCCATTTCTCTTTCTGTCGTTTCTCTCTGTTTCTTTGAGCTCTCCCTTTTGGGTGTTTTCTTTGAGATTTTCTTTCTCATTCTTTGTTCAGTTTCTTGCTGGAAACAAAGGGGTTTGTGAAAAGAGAAGGAAATTTGGAAGAGAGATGAAGATGGGTTTTTTGGTGGTGGAGAAATGGCTTTTGGGTTCTCAGATCTGAGGGAACAGAGGTTGTTTGAAGCAGAGTGGACACTTGAAATGTGTCTTGTTTGCTTGTTCTGTTCTTGAGTTCATTCATCAATCAACACAAACTTATCATGCTAGTCTCTTGGTAGCTCTCTTTGTGGTTTCAGCTCTGTTTGCTAACAGCTGTCGAGGACTTTCTGTTTGTGAGTTCTGTTTGGTGAAAATTCAGCTGCCCTTTTTGGGTCTTGAGCAGTTTGGGGGATTTATTGATCGGTGGAATCGAGATCTGTAGAAAGAAAAAAAAAAATGTTGGCTGTTGGTAGTCCTTTTGCCAGTCTACGCACGAGCTCTAGTTGCAATGCTTTACTCAGAGAACTTCAGGTCTATCTCCTTTTTTTCTACTTGGTTTCTCTCCCACCTTTCTTTCTTTTGCTTTCTTCTTTCTTGTTTCCTTTGTAATCTGCCTCTCAATGATGGGTTTGTGAGAATCTTTCATTATGCTTCTTTCCAGTGAGGTTCATGATGAGTTCTTTGGGGGCTATAAGTTAGCTGCTAGTGCTAATGATTCTTTTGAAGACTTTCTTCTGAAAGCTCTTTTCTGAGCGTTCGTTAAATTGATTAGCTTCCCCTCTTCTCGCTCCCTCCCAATTTTGCTCCCTCCCTCTCTCTCTCCCTCTCTTGTTTAGCTTTGTCCTAAAATTGCACTGTATCAGTTCTTAAGTTGGTTGGGAGGTGGTTTGCTTCCATCTCCTTATGATGCTCAGTAAGAAGCATATTGTGGAGTCTGATGTATTTACGTTGGTTCTCTCAACTTGTTTTCCTTAACTGATTCATCTGTGGTTTCCATTTGATGGAAGTTTACTGAGTCGCTGACTATCTCTCAATTCTTATGATATCAGCAAATATGGAGCGACATTGGCGAAAGCGAAGCTGACAAAGACCGCATGCTCCTGGAATTGGAGAGGGAATGCTTGGAAGTGTATCGGAGAAAGGTCGAAGAAGCTGTGAATGCCAAGGCACGACTCCATCAATCCGTTGCATCAAAGGAAGCCGAGGTTGCAACATTGATGGCTGCTCTAGGTGAACTAAGCTCTCCGGTAAAGATAGAAACTCTCTCACGTATTCCTGCATACTTGTTTCTCATAGCTTGGAGAACATTTAGGTTTATAGTATCCAAGGACTGGTTCGTGGGTCCTCACGATTGTTCTTACTTTTTATTCTCAAGAATTGAATTATGTTCCATGTTCCATGACCATTTTGGTGGCTCTTGTGTTTTTAATCTGTTTCCTGTGGTGACAGAATCAGATTGAGAAGAGGTCCAAAACACTGAAAGAAAAGCTTGCTTCTGTCACTCCCCTAGTAGAAGAGTTGAAGACGAAAAGAGAAGAGCGTTTGAAACAATTTGCAGATATAAAAGCCCAAATCGAGAAGATCAGTGTCGAGATTTCGGGATACAGCAACCATCTTAACGATCCAATGATCATCAATACTTTAACCCTGGAAGAAACAGACTTGTCTATGAGAAAGCTTAATGAATATCAAACACATCTTCGCACCCTGCAAAAGAAGAAGGTTCGAACATACAAACTAAATGATATCTTGTGGTTGAGGATAATGTCTTTTTATCAGTAAAGGGATTTATTTTAAGTTGAACAATAATTGACCAGAAATATTGTGGTTCTTTGCAGTCTGACCGACTTCACAAAGTTTTGGAACATGTTAGTGAGGTTCATTCTCTCTGTGGCGTTCTTGGTTTGGATTTCGGCCAGACCGTAAGTGATGTGCATCCGAGCTTAGAAAGAACGAGTGTGGAACAAGCTACAAACATCAGCAATAGCACATTGGAAGGCCTAGAACAGACCATTCTTACACTGAAAACAGAGAGGAAAGCTCGAATCCAGAAGGTAAGCTTGTGCAGATCCTCGTTCAAAATTTCCTTTCATTTGTCTTTTCTTCTAATATAGAACCTGCTTCAACCTGCAGTTGAAGGACATTGCAACATCATTATTTGAACTTTGGAATTTGATGGACTCTTCACATGATGAGAAGAGTAAATTTTCCCGGATTACTTCCATCATGCGTGTATCTGAAGCAGAAGTCACAGAACCGGGTCTTCTCTCCACCGAGACAATTGAACAGGTTTGGAGCATTCCCAATATGATTTTCATGCTAACCTTTGAAATGAAGACACTCATGTAACCATTTTGTCATCCCCAGGCATCAGCAGAAGTGGAGAGGTTAACTAAACTAAAATCGGGTCGAATGAAACAACTTGTAATGAAGAGAAGGTCGGAGTTGGAGGAGATTTGTAGAATGACTCACATTGAAGCTGATCCTAGCACAGCTTCTGAGAAATCAAATGCTTTGATAGATTCAGGTAATCAAGTCCTAGATTATTAAAATGTCCATCAAGTCACTTTCCTAAGTTACAACAATCGACCGGTGACCGCTCAATCTCATCTCGTTCGAGCAAGCAAGAAGCTTGATTCTGTTACATGCTTTGCATTCTTTTAGGTCTAGTAGATCCTTCTGAGCTCCTTGCAAACATTGAAGTGCAAATCGTCAAAGTAAAAGAAGAAGCCACAAGCCGAAGAGACATAATGGATAGAGTAGACCGCTGGCTATCAGCATGTGAGGAAGAAAATTGGCTTGAAGAGTATAATCAAGTAAGCTGAGTATTTTAGTTTTGCCTACAGCATCTGAGAGATGTTAGATTACATTTTATACCATGTGCACGAAAGTTGTATGCCTCCTGTTTGGGTAGCTAGCCGGTTTCCCAAACTGTGCTACTGGTTTAGCATAAACATTAAGAGTCCAAGAGATGATTTTGGCTTGCTCTGTTGCATTTACATCTTGTCCTTCAAATTGCAGGATGAGAATCGTTACAATGCGGGTAGAGGTTCACATGTTAATCTGAAACGTGCGGAGCGAGCTAGAGTGACTGTTAGCAAAATCACAGGTATTTTTCTCAGTAAGAAATTTCTCTTCACCTCAGCATGGAAAAATTAATGGAACATTCTTTATACTTGTATTTTAGTTGGGTGGGTCAATTTTAACATTTAAGTTTTAATTTTATCAAGTTAATTTTTTAATTTGAACAAATGGTGGTATTGATACTATCCACCACCAAACAAAGCTAAAAGATTAACCAAAAACTAAACAATAAATCATTTAAACTCTAACCAACAAAACATACATCAACACATGAAATGCCCACACTCAACCACAAAATCAAATAGCAAAAAAATAAAATTCAAACACAACACCAAAATACTATAACTCAGTTAAAACCAATCTGCAATACAGCATCCAAAATCAGCTTCCACAAAATTTGTCTAGCTTGACTTCAAGAATGCCCATTCTTGCTCTCAAATCTCCAAAGCAACAATTGGACCAAAGGACGGTATTTGGATCACTTACACCATTTGTTCAAGTTTAATTTTTTTTTTTTTTAACAAGAAACTAAATTTGTTCAAGTTTAATTTAATGATGTAAAAACTCTTAAGGTATAGCTAATGGTGTTTGTTTAAGTTAGGAGGTAGAAAATGAATTCCCTTCAAAAATTGGTATAGCAGCTATAGCTAATGGTGTTTCTTTTCAGCTATTGTTGATAATCTGATAAACAGAACTCTGGCCTGGGAAGACGAAAAGAAGACTATGTTTCTTTATGATGGGGTAAGGTTTTTCCCCTGTTTCTTCTGTCATCTGCATCTTTTGTAATGGGGAGTTCATTAGTTCCATCTTCTTTCAGGCAAGATTGGTGACAATACTTGAAGATTACAAATTAAGTAGACAACACAGGGAAGAGGAAAAGAAGAGATACAGGGTACTTTAATTTATGTTCTAATCTTTTTTATTTGAAATTGTCCCATTTAATGTCTGACATGGTTTGACTCCAACCCCTTTCCCCTCTTCTTGAATTATGAAGTTATTCACTCTTTACTGTCAATTTCTGGAAAAAAAAACATCAATCTACCGTTCTCAGGACCAAAAGAAGCTCCAAGATATGCTCCTAACAGAGAAGGAAGCTATGTACGGATCTAAACCCAGTCCAAGGAAGAGCAACAGCTTTAGGAAGACTAACGGATATCGCACGAATGGGAATGGATCGACGACACCCACGCCTCGCCGAAACTCTGTTGGTGGTGCGACCCCAGAGCTCCTGACTCCTAGATCCTATTCCGGTCGCCAAAATGGATACTTCAAAGAAATGAGGAGGTTGTCCACTACACCATTGAACTTTGTGGCCATATCCAAGGATGATACTATGTCATATGCTTCCATTTATGGATCTGAGCCAGGTTCTCCTCCCCAGGGTTAAACCTGAATGCTCCCATCATGGTATGTTTACTCACTTCTAATATATGGTCAAACTAAAACGTTTGCAGTTTTAAATTTATATAAAACCAGAACTACCAAACTGAGGTGGCGGGTTTCTTCAGTTTTAAAACTCAGCACTCCTTTTATTTCAATTTGGCTGTTTGTGATTGGTTTTAGCTTTGAACCAGGAGCTTGTATATGTCTGCAGGACGGGCGCAACAGTCACAAACTGGATGTCTGTATACATGGAATTAATGCAGTATGAGCAGCAACTTTGTGAATAGGAAACGAATTGTAAACTAGTTTACGATTGTGATTCAATAGGACGACTTGGAGGAAGGATTGCAACTAACAGGTAAAAAAGACGTAAAAGTTGGTGAGTAGCCCACTGTATGGTATAAAACAGGTAGTAACGATAACAGATACGTAGCACGAAACCATGCAACTACTTTATATGTTGAAATAGGAAGATTGATATAAATAGGGAGTGCCAACCACAATGTTGTATGTTGTGGATTTTGTTGGTGTTTCTTGTGTTGTATATATTTTTCTCAAACGAAAGCAATCATTTGATTTTAGGCATATTTCAGGTGTTTTTCCATGAATATTGAGTGTAATCCTTTTCATCATGCTGTTTGAATCAAACCCCCGAGCAATCCGAGTCACGCCCCAACCCCGACGAAGCTGGGGCAAAATTGCAGATAAATTGATCAATGATAGCATACTGGCCTTGCTAAAATGCTAAAGATTTATATCTACTCCCAGTTGATAGAAAAAATTTGATATAAATTTTGATTTTTCTTCATTTCCACTTTATTTTTATTTGTTCTTTTTTCTTTTCACAAAAAACGAAAAAGAACAACCAAGAGGAATGAACGAGCAGATTCTCTGTTTTTTAATAAGGTTCCTGAAGCACGTACTACATTGAAATGTCCCCGAGGTTAAGAAAATTTGGGTAGACGTTGTGAGAACGGGCCCAAAAAATCTCAACTTAATCTTTCAGAACACTTAAAAAATGAGTTTTTATACCTAATGACCACAGCAAACTTTTCATCATGATAACGTGAGATTCCTTGGTATGGGAGAAAGACATATAAAGCAGGACTGCTACTTCGCTTTTAATGGAGGATATATGGCAGCCAAAATAATCAAATCCAGAAAAAAGCAAAGCAACAACTACCGTTGTAAATAGCTTTAAACGTCTTCAATAATTTCATGAGAAAGACAGTTATTGCAACTTTGCTTCTAATGGAGGATATGTGAGCCAAAATAATCAAATCCAGAAAAAAGCAAAGCAACAACTTCCATTGTAAATAGCTTAAAATTTCTTCAATAATTTTATGAAAACGACACATGGGTATTGCAACTTTGCTTCTAATGGAGGGTATGTAGCAGACAAAATAATCAAATCCAGAAAAAGCAAAGCAACTTCTATACTAAATAACTTAAAATTTCTTCATAAGTTTTGATAAAAATCATAGTTATAGAAGCTATTCCAAAATATCTAAAATGAAATCACCTTTCTAAGAAAGGATCTCACATGAACGAATGTGAAATCACCCAAATGTTGAGTTTCAGAGTCACAGAAAATCATATCTCAAAGATGTTTCATACTATTTCAGGACTTTACTTCGTGAACCACCAATACATGGCCTTACCTGAAGCAAAACAGAAGATTTACCTCTTCCAGTTTGCCTGTGTTCTGCCTCCCCCTCCTGTAACAAATCTTCAACATGGAGGGGAAGTGTCACAAGCTCCAATAACGATTTGGTCAAGGATCTGTCACTAATCTTCAACATGGAACAAATAATAAGAAATACTTTCAAAAGAAATCTCAAATAAATGAAAGTTCATCCAGATAAATTTTCTTGCTTGCACGTATCACATAAGCTGAAGGGGGAAATAAATAAAAGAACCAAAGTGTCCAATTGTCGTAAACAATTATGAAATGTTAATAAAATTCATGAACTACAAACTACCAGCAGAACTCTGCAGAAGGGTGCAGATATATACACAATTCAAGCAGACGTGACGTGACATAACTGGAAACCCATGAAAGTACCAACAGAATTAGTCTACCTGATTGTGACGAACTTATTAGTACCATGTCTCGCCCAGTGAGTCCTCAAATCGATTGGGTTAGCAAAATTATAGCCATCAGCGGCTAGTTTCTCGAGTACCTTCTTAAACGCACCCTGACTCATTTTTCGCCCAGCTATCCTCGCACCACGTCTTTTGTCGCTCATGGGCAAAGGATAAGTTGATATGTTTGTGGTACAACAAGCAGACTGCCAACCACCACATCCCCACCTGTAACATTGATGAGGAGCTCCAGTGCAAGAGCAGACTGGGATTGGAATACCTGAAATGTCCATATCAATCCCATTTATAACAAGATCAATATTCTTCTTTGGTGGTTTCACACGCTGCACGGCAGTGCTAGTATCTTTTGGTTTCCTCGGTTTTTTAGCTTTGGGGGTTTTGGGGCCAGCCTCACTACTCTGTCTTTTCTTTGCTTTCCCACCTTCCTTCTTCACTGGAGGCTCTTCAACTCTACTTGCTGCTATTTCCTCCCTAGATGAAGAGGGCGGTTGCAAGATCTGCAAGGAGTGAGCTCCTGAAGTTTCTGGAAGAACAGGATAATTGTGATTGGCAGGTAACATATTAAGAAACCTATCTCTCGGGTTTGCCCAATTATCCCTCACATAGTTCATAGGTACCGGTGCTTCAGAGACAACGCAATCCCGAGGATGAAATGATCCATTAGCATTAACCATAACAGACGGATCACGGCCCGGTAAGAAATGTTTCATGTCCCGCTCGGTAATGGTGGACATGAGCTGCAGGCCAAGATGGCCTTTAAAGGAGGGCTCATAGTAGCCCCAATTGCGCATGTTTAAAGCATCGTCATCCATGAGAACTACATATCAAACACAACAACAATAAGAGAAAAGTTCTTAGGTTTTGAACCTTCCCAATAACAGCACTTGGATGGCGATTGTACAACCACATCATAATGGTTTGGAATAAAAACAACCAAAACAACAAAAGATCCAAAAGGGGAAGGAAATGGAAAAAGAACAAGACAAGTAAGAAGAACGATTAAAGAGCTTCTTAAATCGTATAAGAGAATGATGAAATTTAACTTATCAAACGACTAGATACTAATTTAGTAGATCGACCTTCAATGAGCAGCAGAGAAAACGAAGGAAAATTTTAAAACGAAAAATTCAAGAGATTTCGTGGTAAAACAGGATTCCAGATCCGACGTTCAATTCAATAAAAAGGACGACGGAAGAAATTTTCAATCAAGAAATTTGGGGCAAGGGCAAGGATCTCATATCCGCGGTCCGTAAATCGGTAATTCAAAAATTACAGCCAATTAAGGAAAAAGAAAAAAGAAAAATCAAAACTTGTTCCCATTGGCAACATCGCAAGCAAAATACAACACACAAAACTAGAGCTAAAACGGAGATCCCCAAAAGTAAAAAAAAACCACGGAAAAGAAAACTTCAGATCTCCGACTCCCATCATGCAGAAACCACAATAAATTAGGGTTTCAGAACACCCAAATCCAGAAAACCACAGATCTCAACAATATTCCAAAATAAATCCGGAATTCACAAAAACAAAAGAAGAAGCAAATGCATATTTATATGGGGGTTGCAGATAACAGGTCTAATAGTACAAGAAGGACCCATATATTCAAACTTGAGATAGAGAGAGAGAAAGAAAGAGAGAGAAGGGGTAAGAGAGAGAAAGAAAGAGAGAGAGGGAGAGAGAGAACTTACTTGGGTGGGTGTAAACGGCTCTTTAGGGTTTTGCCCTTCTGGAGAGAGAGAGACAGAGACAGAGAGGAGAGAGGAGAGAGAAACCTCAGAAAGAGAGAGAGAGAGAGGAGAGAGAAACCGGAGAGAGAGAGAGAGAGCTAAAAATGGGTATCTATCAAAGAAGTAGTTGTCGCTTTAAAATAAGGAGAGAGGGAAAGGGCAACAAAGCAAAAAAATTAAAAATTAAAAATTAAAAATTTTAAGAAGAATAAAAGAAAGGCAAATGAAAGCAAAGCGATATCTACCATGTTTTCATGTTTGGGCGTAGGGGCAAATTTGCACATGAGACAGCCCCATCCATCTTTCTTTCTTTCTTTCTTTTTATAATTTCTTAATTCTTATCCCTCATTTGGACTTGGCTCTTCATTTTTATTTTTTAGTTTTGAGGGCTCCACCTTCCATTTTTCTTCTTTTCCCCCTTTTACTCTTCCAATTCATTTATTATAAAAACCCTAAACTATTTCTTCCCCCATCATTATTTCCTTCGCTTCTCCTTTCTTCCACCTTCTTCTTTGCACGGCTCCACCTTTCTTCTTAATCATCCTTTTCAATCGCCAAAAAGATTTCCTTAAACATTCAAACTCAAATTGTTGATGCCCTATTTGCAACCTCTCATGTTATTGGACATATAGTCTTACCTAGCTCGACTCAAGACCACTTTGAACTAACTGCTAACTTAAGTTTCAAAATGTGTTAGATCGAGTACCACACTAGTGTAAGGATCTTTGCAAGTTAGGTCGTCCACCTCAACAACTGACCTCCTCGCCCACTCACTAGATGTTGGCTCCTTTGCATACCAGTCAACCTCCACACTTACTATCTATACCCACCTAAATTCGTGCATCTAACACCTGATTATATCACTTTGAGTTTTGTTAGGGATGCTTGAATATGCTTTTTAATGCTTGATTATCTTTAGATTTTTTTCCCTTTTTTGTGTATCTAATATGTCGTTAATTTGGAATAGTTTGAATACAAAGTATCATTGTTAACTTTTGTTTTGGAAAATAAAGAAAGAAAAGTTCTTTTTAGGTCGAGAATTAACATTGTAGTACTAAAATGGTAATTACCAAAAATTTATATCTCAATGCGAAGGAACTACGACTACGATGCTAATACAAAAGCTTCAAGTATGCACTCTTAGTTAACATAGGGTTGAATTTACCATAGGATAATCAATTGGTACAAACATAAGTTTCCAACTAAAAGGTTTTGGGTTCGATCAAAACATTGATTTACCTTTAATATTATAATATTCATATCATAGTGATGCAATTTCAATTATTAAATGATAAATGACATCTTCTTCTTACGGCTCAGGCCAAGGAAAAAGCTGGTGTGTTTGTTGGGACAGCAGGGGGGGTATAATTGGACTTTTATAGATTAATTATCAGATTAATATGATCTCTTAACCATAAAACAAAAGAATAAAAAGTGTACATTTTTAAAGTTGTGCAGTAACATGTACAAGATTAGATATTCAACCACAGTTTCTCTAATACTACAACATTATTTTGCATCCGCTCTCTTTTTAAATGGTCTTTCAAGTTCATGTCATGGGTTCAAATTGAGGGAACTTAGCAGCTTCTTTGAAAATTGCTTTTAAGAACTGTTTGCCGTCTTTGAAATTAAGAAGAAACGTGCTTAATTAACCGTGTTTCAAGTCACTTGTTTTTTCTTACTTTCAACCTATGGTTTTAAGTAATTGAAGGTCATTTTTCCTCAGAAATTTACGCGCATGTAAAAGTGCACCCAATAGCTTCCATATTTGCAGGTCATTCCAACACAGTTCTTTAAAACCATTTTGTATAACAAGCTATCAAACAATCCTTTTGCTGTCGTCTAACCATGAGTGTCTAGGCTCCCTGATGAACCTAATAAAAATATCGACTTGACCCTTGCAACATTCGGTGTTGAAAAAATGTTGGCTATTTTATAGTACAAACAGATAAACTCAATGATACAAAACAGGTAACCATTTACTGTATGATGAACTCTCTAGTCTCTAATCCACCAGTAATCTCAAGCCCCAAATCTTCTCGAGTTCCTGTCCTTTCCTTTCTCTTTTAAATATAATCTATATCTCATCATCAATCAACTCTGTATTTGACATTCTTGCTCAGGCAGTTTCCAGAAAATCTCATTTCTATAATCAACATAAGAAAATCAAATGCCATTTTACAAATGGCTTTCTGCGAAATAACAAATCCCATGGACAACAGCTGAATGGAACCAAAAACTTCAAAAAGGAACTTAAAACAATATCAACTTATTTAAAAAAAACAATGTCCTTAAACTTGAGAGACAAAGTTTCCTAGTGTCATAGGTGAATCAAATGCATGGACAAAAATGAGAGGCTCATTCCTAAAACCATGGGGAGTCTGAGATTAAGACAGCCTGTTGATAATATATTGTAAGAGTTCAAAACAAACTAGAACAGAACAAATTCAAGATAGAGTTATACAATGTCATGACGATCAGGCATCAGATCCAGCATTCATGTATCAATCACTAATAAGCATTGCAACAGCATAAACATGCCAAACTCTAAGTAATCTTCTCAAATAATCTAATTGAATAAACTTTCGTATTGTTCCTTCTCTCTATCAGTAGATAAAGAGCAATTGAGGGTCGTAGTTTTCAAGTAATGTCTGCAACTAAAAAGTTCAGCAAATGAAAATGTTATTATAATAGAAAATTTACATCAAAACATATATGAGCGGCCGTCTCAGATCCCATGTTCTGATGTCCTGAATAGGTTAATCAAATCAAGATTACCATACTATTCTGGTCTTTTGTGATCCAGTAAAAAGGAAAAAGCTGACAGAGGAAATATTGTGAGTTCTCTCTCCAAGGTCGTCCAAATTGATAGACCATGATAAAAGATAATGCATTATGTAGAATCAGTTGACCTTCAACAAAATACTACCGTCATACCATTCACTTTCATGTTATTCTATACTCAATTTGAAAGGACTTGGGAATGAAAAAAATTAAAATGATAATTAGATCACTGATCTAAGACAAATTTGAAACGAAATAGCAATGAAAAAAAAACATTCAATAAATCATGAACTACTACAAAACGAATCAAGATTGAAGAGAATGGAAATTTCCAAATTTCATGAACCCATAAACTATAAAGAAAAAGTTACCAGCTATAGCTACTATCCTAGCATTGCTGCAAAAGGCCACAGATATATACATGTGAAACAGACTCAGCCCTCTACAATCATAGCATGCTAATCTACCTGATAGTGACAAACTTATTGGTCCCATGCCTTGCCCAATGGCTTCTTAAATCAATTGGGCTAGAGAAGTTATAACCTTGAGCTGCTAGTTTCTCCAAAACCTTCTTAAAAGCACCTTGACTCATTTTTCGCCCAGCAATTCTTGCACCTCGCCGCTTCTCACTCATGGGCAAAGGATGTATAGATAAAGCTGTGGTACAACAAGATGATTGCCAGCCACCATAGCCCCATCTATAACACTGATGAGGAGTTCCGGTGCAAGAGCATACAGGAATTGGGATACCAGAAATGTCCATATCTAGCCCATTTATAACAAGGTCCATCTTCTTTTTCGGTGCCTTCACCTGCTGAACAGAAGGATCATTATTTTTTGGCTTTCGAGGCTTTTTTGGTTTGGGAATTTTGGGAGCACCCCCATTCTGTCGCTTCTTGGATTGTTTGGTTTCCTTCTTTACAGGTGGTTCTTCAATCCTACGGACCATTGCATCTCTTGATGTGTCAGGTGGCTGTAACACTTGCAAAGGTTGCACGGCCAAAGTTTCCGTAAGAACGGAATAACTTGGATTGGGTGGTAACATGTTGAGAAGCTTGTCTCTTTGATTTATCCAACCATCCCTCGTCCAGTTTGTTGATACTGGCGCTTCAGAAACAACAGACTCACGTGAATGAAATGCACCATTCATGTTAATAATACCAGAAGGGTCACGCCCAGGCAAAAAATGCTTCACATCTCGCTCAGCAATTGTTGACATGAGCTGCAGACCAAGATGCGCTTTTAAAGACGGTTCATAGTAACCCCAGTTACGCATGTTCAATGCATCACCATCCATTAGAACTACATAGTAAACACAATAAGCAGAGATTACAAGTTAGCTTAAGAAACTCCCATGTTCTAAACCATGTCAACAACGCCGTGGAAATATGAGTGAGAGCTTGAAAATGGTCATTAACGCCGTGGAAATATGAGACCATGAGAAACATTAAAAATACAAAAATTAAGATTAAGAAGGAAAAGAACAGTGGCTACAATCACTCGAGAAATATAAAAATACAGAAAGTGAGAAACAGAGTGGACGTCATAAAAATAGCATCCAAACAGATATTCCTACAAATTAAAAGATTGAACTGTAACTGAACTCCCAACAAAAACGAAAGTACTCAAATACTATTAAATTAACAATCTTTCTAAACACAACAGTGAGGATAACAAATTAATTCTGGTGAGATCCCAATAGCCAAAACGGGTGAATTTAATTTAACACGCCTCACTCTTCAAAGGACCAAAATCGGAAATTCCATTATCCCAAACAACTAGAGAAAAAGGCTTCTTTCTTATTAAAGTAAACAGAGGGCAAACATAAAGTAATCCATTAACAGTCACATAGACTTCCTCGAAAAACCCTAAACTCAACCCAAATTTTAGATTCAGATTCTCAGAATTCGGTTACATAAACAAAAATTAGGAGTCAGAAAATATCTTCTAATAAACCACCCAGAATCTCGACACATCAGAAGCAAAAAATATATATATCAGGATGTACAAGGAAGTGTAAAGAACAAAAGGGTATAGCTATATTTATATATAAAATGTCAGTGATGGTCAAAGAGCACACAAGGACCCCATATGTGAGAGAGAGAGAGAGAGGGAAGACAGAGACAGAAAGAGAGAGAGAGCGAGGAGAGAGAAAACTTACTTGGGTCGGGTGGGTGTAAACGGCACTTTAGGGTTTTGCCGGAGGAGAGAGAGAGAGAAAAGAGAGAGGAAAGAGATGAGAGAGCGAAAAAAAGAAAAGATTAGAAAAGTGAATGAAAAACTGAGGAATATATATATATATGAAATGAATGTATGTAGGCAAAAAGGCGAAGATCTACCAAACTAAGCCAAGCCTGTGCCGTGGAAGACAAAAACATCTTAATTTTATCATTATCTATCATCATAATATTTTGGTTCCATTTAAATTCAAAAGATATTAAATTTTAAGTTAACCTTTAATTTTTAGATTCGTGGCAAATAAATTTTTATTTCTAAACTTTAAAAACGATAAAATAGGTTTTGAACCTTCAATTTTATATCTACAAGTAACTGAATTTTAAAATTTTTGATAAATTCTTGAACTTTCAATTTTATATTTAATAGATCTTTCACATATTTGACATTTTTTAAATTAGTAAATTTATTAGGCATCAAATTGAATTTTATGTTAATAAGATCATAAACTTTCAATTTTATGTCTAATAAGTTTGAGAAATTAAAAATCACAATGTCGATTAAATAAAAAAAAAATCTATTAGATATAAAATTGAAAGCTTAAGGACTTTTTAGACACAAAGTTTAAAACTCATTCGACATTTTTAAAAGTTTAAGCACTTATTAGACATAAAATTGTAACTTTAAGGACCTCCTTGATACAAATTTAAAAGTTCATGAGCTTAATTTTAACCTTCAAAACCTAGTAGGAAAATATCGATTTTAATCATGAAATTGGTAAGGTGTATTAATTGTTATCCTAATTTTTTCAATTTTATTAAATTGCACTTTAAACTTTGGTAGGTGTTGCAATCTTTACATAAAATTTTAAAAAGTTTTTCGATTTTTATATTATAGTAGATTGTTGTTCGAATAATCAGTTAAAAAATGATCATCATCCAATGAATTATAAAACATAAATTTTGTATTAGTTTTTTTTTTTTTTGTTATTGTTGAAAGTTGTAAGTTTTTGCAAATTTATGCAAAACTTAAGTTTCATTCAATTATCAATTTTGTGTATTTTTTTACAATCTGTATTTTTTTTTTTGTTAAAATTAGTGGGTGAATTACCCGAATTGATTAGATGATAAAATTTGCTAACATTTATAAAAATTAGGGTTCAATTTGATAAAATTGAAAATTTAGAGTGAAAATTGTTTCAATTTTACCAATTTTAAAGTAAAAATTGATTTTTTATTTTTTGAAAAGGAATATTTTTCTTCTATTTACATTTTTTTAATTAAATACTACTTTGATAATTTTTTATTACTTTTAATTTTGTTAAACTTTTTTGTTCAAATTCCTTTTTTATCCTTCTACTATCCACTTTTAATTTTGGTCCATGTACTTTTAAAAAGTTTATTTTGATTCATGTAATCTCAAAGTATAGAGACTAAAATGAACAAAAATTGAAAATATAATGACTAAAATTAATATTTTAAAAGTATAGAGATCAAAATTAACAAAACTAGAAACACTGGACTAGAATATAATTTAAACTCTTACTTTTATTCTAAAATTTTGGGCCAGTTGCATGAATAACAATTTTTTGAAAAAAAATTGTAAATATAGAAATGTTTTTTTGAAATTTACAAATATAGCAAAAAGATATAAAATCTGATTTTCGTTTTTTATTTTTCCAATTTTACCCTCAT
>JAOANK020000092.1:3479593-3494423 GCA_026257165.2 Telfairia occidentalis | reverse complement strand
ATCGTCAAACCCGACATGAGCAACAAGGGGCTTGCGATTCGCCTCCACCAATCACTCGATTCCCGACCAAGGGAAAGGGCCCGATGAATCATAGTGAGAAGGAGTCACGAAGTCAAAATTTGAAAGCTGCTAAAAGGTTATGTCTTGGAGGGAATGAAAAACGCCAGCCCATTCAGATTCAGGGGATAATTTATCATGCTCAGGTGGTCACCAATCTCGATCACACGCTGTTCAAAATAATGGACTTCAAAGTCAGCTCCACAACAGACGTTCTTACTGGACACAACTGATTATGCAAGAGGAAGATCGAGCCCAAAAAACTGACCTCTGGTCGGACCTTCATGATCTATTGAATCAAAAGTGAGATCACGAGTTTGAATAACCTGAAGTAGAGAGCATGTCATGGGCGAAAGAGCTGCAAAAGATTCAATATCAGCTCGGTGACATGAAGAAAGTGAAAGACACTACCGGGCTGGATTTGGAGCTTCTATTGTTGGATCAGGTAGATCTTCCTTTTACTGACAAGATCATGCAGGAAAGTAGTTCCTTCCAAGTTCAAGCTACAGACAATGAAGTCCTATGATGGATCGAAGGACCTGATCGAGCATCTTGATACTTTTCGATCATAGATGGAACGGAGTCTGAGATGCGATCAAGTGTTGGTCGTTTTCTTTTATTTTGACAGGACCAACTCAAAAATGGTTCGGTAAGTTAAAAAGAAGGTCAATCTCTTCTTTCTAGAAGTTGGAGCGAGCTTTCATCACTTAGTTCTTGGGTGATCGGGATCAGAAGAAATCACCGACGCATCTGCTTACAATTAAGCAAAGATCGAACAAAACCCTACGAGAATGTATGTCATGATTTAATAGTGAGGCGATTGAAGGTTATACTGATGAAGCGAAACTGACTGTCATCATAGCTGGACTTAAAGACGAAAATTTTTTATGATCACTGCGGAAGAAGAGCCCGACCACCTATGTTGAGCTCCTCATTTGAGGACAGAAGTATATGACTACAGGGGAGTTACGACATTCAATGCGAGTGTCAAATGATAAGAACGACCAATCCGACCCTCTGCAAGGGAAGAATAAGGATGACAATGGCCAATCCGATCCGAAGAAGCGAAGACTGAGGATCGACTAGAGCATTCAACACGACAGAGTCTTCTCCCAAGAAAATTTGACCAATATACACCCATTGTTGTCCCAGTTGAACAGATCTTGATGGAAGTTCGAGATAAAGATCTGTTGAACTGGCCGACAGGAATGAAAATTGGGTCACATCGGCGAAATAAAGATAAGTATTGTTTTTTTACAGAGATCATAGCCATGTAACCTCTGACTATTTTAACCTAAAAAAAGACATTGAGCCACTGTTTCAACGAGGACAGTTGAAAGAATACGTAGAAGAAAGTAGTGGCCGACTAAAGAGCTTAGATAACAATGATAGGTCTTCCCTTATACAAGAGATTAGGTAAAATATTTGGCAGCCCAGCCAGAGGAAAACCAGGAAAAGCAACCTAGGCATCCAATGGAATGATCAACCCAGTGTGAGCAAAAGGAAGAGTCAAGTTATCCTCAAATGATTCGGTACTTTGGACACAACCCAATGTCTCATCTAGTTTGTAAGTTTTAATAGGAAGATTTTCTTTTCGTTATTTAGATGTAATTCGCAAGATGAAACAAGAAATAAATAAGCACTTTTGAGTTTTAGTTATGCAACATTTAACTCAAGTGGGGGCTAACAGTACAATATCAGTGTTCAATTTTTTGAAGAGCGAAATTAAGTGGCGAGCTCTGATTGATCGATGAGGCGAAGTCTAAAGCCGAGCCAAGCCTAGCTCAGAGTCTTAGGCTAAAAGGGCTCGGCCAAAAAGCTTGGCCGATAAAAAATCAACTTAAGGTTAGACTGAGCCGACCACCCATTGTGGGAGTGAACCTTTTGATGACGTGGTGGGGGCTCATCCATGGTCAAACTTGTAATCGAGATAGAAGTAGAAACTATGGCGAGCTCCCACCTCAGAGTGGAGTCTCTCACACACAACTACCAATATTTTCCCTCCATTAAATTTCTACTCGCGAATGGGGTACGAAAAACGAAACCAAACCCATAGTAGCCCAAGAAAGTTGCGAATCCCACACGGGAGTGGGGGCTACTGTTATGGGTAGAAAAAATGAGATATGAGATAAAAATTAAGGGAGACTTAATCCAACAAAGGCTGAGCTTAGGACCGATCTCTTCGAACCGAGAGGAGTTTGGCCTAATTGGGTTGGCTCGGTTAGCTTTTGAAAGGCCAAACCCAATTTGAGTCTAACTCAAGAAAGGAGGCTCAAGCAGTCCACTAAGTGGTTGGTCGAGCCGACTACCACGAGGAAGATGCGATCAGTCGAGCCGAGCTAACCACCTCGAGGAAAAGGTGATTGACCTCTCCGAGCCAATCTCCTCGAGGAAGAGGTGGCTGAGCTGAGCCGACCTCTTTACGGATGAGGTGGCCGAGTCAACCCTTTAAGGGGGTCGGCCAAGGCCATCCCCTAAATGGGCCGCCTTCAGCCAAGCCCATCCCCAAAGGGGTCAACCAAGGCCAAGGTCATCTCTTAAAGGGGTCGGCCTCGACCAAGGCCATCCTCAAGGGGTTCGGCCAACGCCACTCCCAAAAGGGGTCAGTATCAACCAAAACCCTAGCTATGTCCATCCTTCTAGGGGATCGGTTGAACCAACCTTAACTTAGTCGGCCACTTAATTACCAAAAAAACCCTACTAGTAATTTTTTCAATATAGTCTAGAAACCTTCGGGATGATGAATTCTATTACAATGGTCAATAGTATTTTTTTAAAAAAGTAATGAACTTCGCATTATTAGTTAGCCAAAAGTCAAAAGAGGATGGAAAAAGTAATAAATCTCAAGTCTATACAATATAGTTTACAAAGAGTATTTTGATTATTGAAGAAATTAAGGAAAACCATCCAAAAAAGGAAGAAAAAAATAACAACCATTTCTCAATTGTGAAAGCATAAATGAATGTGGATAGCTATGATACAAAGGAGTAATACTAAATATAACATTTATATCTTTAATAATATAATTTTTCAAGCTCTCATCCTTGTTTTGATGATTGGTATGTCTAATACCTTCAATCAAGTTCTTATAGGGGCAAAAAAGAAATTTGACATTAAAATACATTTTATTAACAGATTTAGAAACATTATTACTATTTTAATATTGACCGAGATGGACAAATACATTCATTTATAAAATTAAAAGTCTATTTAATTCACACGAGCAAAGGACTCGAAATCGAAATAGAATGATACAATAGAAAATAATTAAATTAAATTCAGTACCACTTGCAGGTTGTACTTACGCACGCACTGTCTTTGGATGCCACTATCAGAGTCCTTAGTGGCTAGGTCATACAACCAACAAACTACATGCTGCCATTCTCTTACCATATTCTTTATTTCAAAATTCTTCCCACATTTTATTTCAATTTAGTCCTTATAATTTTACACTTTTTAAATTTATCTTTATGATCAGATTAAAGTTCACAAATTGTTTATTATGATCAAAGACATGCTTTTTATTTGACAGTCTTGGATTAGCTTACAATATATTACAGTTTGAGCTGAGTAAAAAATAAGGAGAGGTATATGTGGATGAGTGAAAAACAATTTAAGAATAATTTGTAACCTATATAAGGCGAAATTGAAATTTAGCAAAAAGGGTAGAGACCAAATTAATAATTTAGTGAAATATTACATACTTTAACAATGTATTGCTTCCGATATAAAAGAGGTGCCTAAAATTTCTACTATATATTTCTATATCTGTCCTTCCAAAAAGTGCATGGGCTTTGCATGAAGCCTAAGCTGTGGTCCAAAGAATTTGATTTTGAGAGCCCAATCTCCATCTGTTAAGAGGGCCCTTATCTAGACAATTTGCAATCTCTAGGAGCCCACCATTCACATGGCTTTCTTTTTTTTTTTTTTTTTTTTTAAATCAAAACCCAAGACCCATCTGAAAGTGAAGAAAGTTATTAAGAGAGAAAATAATGTGTCTAGGCAATCATATTCTATAGGAGTATTTTTCTTTTTCAATGGAATTGAAGGTGGGATTATTCAAACCATGTTGGACTCTTTTTACCGAATAGTATTTCCTAGTTGATCCAACAATTTAAAAAATGAATGAGTATAGGAAAGATTTTTTGAAATAAAGGTTTTTTTTAGTTCAACAGCAAGTGAGATCATCCAATTTTTTGGTCGAGGATGTATACCTTAACTTATTGAGTAAATGTAAAACTGAGTTGGCTGTTGAATCTATTTTTCCAATGAAGAAATATTGAAGATGTATATAGTTCTGGTTCATGGATCTTATTAGTGGACAAAAACAAGACATAGACCAAATTTTATTTAGGAGATATTGCTAAAAATACCTTAAAATGTGCATGTTGAGAAATGTGCCAAGATTTTGGTAAAATATTAGAAAAGTAAAAATCTCACATCAGAAATGATGAATGAAATGATAAGTTCCAAGCACTATGTAAGAGACTAATTATGTATTATCTTATTTGAAAATGAGGTGAAGAGTGTGAGTAGTAGAAAGTTTTGAGAGTGTTTTTGTAATTAGGGTCAGAGAGAAAATTTATGTGATTGTAACCATTTTTCGCATAGGAAAATTTCTTTTAAGTGGTTTTAGGATTTTCCACGTAATTCTTGTTCAGTATTTAAATATATATATATATATTTTTTTTAATTTTCTTGCTTATTCCTGCTTAGAATTGGAGGTTTTTTCCAACTAAAGGTATAAACTATAGAGAACTTCAAGGCTAAGTTGTAAGAGGAATTGTGAGAAATATCACACGAAAAGTTTGTTCATGATTACAATTCAATGGAAGCTGTAAAATGTTTTTGATGATTCGACCCAAGTTTTCTCAACTCAATTAGACACAGACGGCCAGGTTGCTTCATTTGGTAGATCCAACGTTATTCGCGTCATGTTGTGATGTATCTTTAGTGTTACCGTTATACCTTTGGATATTGCTGAATTTTCTGTTTAGTGATCTTCTCAACATATTGCTCTTTTGATTTGGTTTTATATGAAGAAGATTTATAGGTTCAAACTTCAAACTAATGCTGCTACAATGTTCCTGATCACCTTCTGTCTGCTGAAATGCCTAGCTCAAATCGTCCATCTTTTTCATGTCTGAAAGTTTGTATCTTATGTTGTTATGCAACTGTATTATAATTTTTTTTTTGTTTCTATCAAGAATGGAGACAATGGTTGTAGCAAAAGAAAAATAGAATACAAGTAACTCTTCACAGCTGAAAAACAAATGTTACAAAGCTCATCTTTGTAAAGCTAAATCAGATTTAGTAAACAAAAAACCTGATTCAAGCACTGTTGCTGCTTCCATTTGTTGATCCAGGCATCAACTCTCTCAGCATGGCCACCACCTGCAACATGTTGGGCCTCTTGGAAGGGAACTCTTCTACACACTGAAGAGTTATCTCCAAATATCTAACCATTTCTTTAACTTCTTCCGCTTCTGATTCGTCGCTTGCTTTGGTCACTGAAAGCAACTCTGGATCTATCACTTCCATTTGTTTTCCATCCTTTACTTTCATTTTGACCCACCCGACCAAGTTGGTATCCCCAAAATCCTCCTTATCAGTTGGTCGTTTCCCTGTCAAGAGTTCTAGGAGGACGACACCAAATGAATAGACATCTCCTTTTGCAGTGCACCTGAAGCTTTGGTAGTACTCAGGAGGGACATAACCAGGAGTGCCTGCAAGCGTGCTTACACTCAGATGGGTGTCAAGCGCACTTATCAGCCTCGCCATTCCGAAATCCGAAACTCTTGCTTCCAAATCATGGTCCAAGAGTACGTTGCTGGACTTCATGTCTCTGTGAATTATGTGTGGAATGCAGTTGTGGTGTAGGAAACAGAGTCCTTTAGCAGCACCTCTGGCAATCTTTTTCCTTTCATCCCATGTTAGAATTCTTCGATCTTGCGTCCTCACCCTTCCATGGAGCATCTCTTCTAGGCTACCAAACTCCATAAACTCATACACCAGAAGCCTCTCCTCACCTATTTTACAATAACCCAGAAGAGGTACTAAATTTCCATGTTTGATCTTTCCCAAAGTTTCCATCTCCGCCATGAATTCACGGTCTCCCTGGCAACTAAGACGTATCAGTTTCTTGATTGCAACACTTGATCCATCCTTCAGCGTTGCTTTAAACACTTCACCGAACCCACCACTCCCGATGAGACTTTCTGCTGAGAAGCCGTTAGTGGCTTCAATCAGTTGTGAGAACTTGAGCTTCCTTAGTTGTCTTTGGAAAGTTGCCACATTGATACTCAGTGGCTCTTTCTCTTTGTCAATTTTCCATGTAGTAGGGGCATGTATTGCTTGTAAACTATTAAGCATCTTCACATCCTCTGCTTCTTTTCGTCTTGCACGCATCGCAATTGCCCATACAATCAAAATGCAGACACAGGCAATGGAAATAAGAACACCTAAAACAATACTATTAATCAATGACCCCGCTTCCGGCTTTGTTCTTCCTTTTCCAGCATCAACATTAGGACTTGTTGCTGCCTGGTCTTCACTCTGGCATTCAGGCAAGGGAACTCCACAAAGTCCGGGATTGTTTGCATACTGACTTGCAGGAAGTGTACTGAGTTGTCCCCTTGATGGAATTCGCCCTGTTAGCTCATTATAAGATAGATCAATTTGCACTAGGAATGATAAGTTTGAGAATGAATCTGGAATATGACCCTGCAGTCTGTTATGTGATGCATCAAATACTCCTAAGTTCTTTAGGCGCCCAAATGATGCTGGAATCTCGCCAGAAAGTTGGTTGTGCGATAACTCGAGAACCTGTAAGGCAACCATATCTCCAAACTCTTCTGGGATTCTCCCACGAAGCTCATTGTAAGAAAGATCCAAGTACTCCAAAGTTTGGTACTTTGTAAATAGACTGAGGACTGAACCAGAGTACAATCTAGTGAAATCACAGGTCTTTAATGTTGGTTCCTGCTGCAGTCTTTCAGGTCTGATTCCAGCAAATTCTAACAAACCTCCTACGCCTTTGCACGAATTCCCTACATTTCGGACAAACACTAAAGTGTTTCCAGAAAGAATTCCACTCAATGATTTGGCTCCAAGCTGCCTACCAAGTCTAGGTGGGATTTCCCCAGTAAGCTTATTGCTGTTCAAATCCAACCAAACCAAAGTGCTGCAGTTTGCCAACTCCGCTGGTATCTGACCACTTAAGCTATTGTTCCCAAGTTGCAGAACAGCCAGCCTTGACAAAAGACCAAACTCCTTTGGGATCTCACCTGTGAGTTCATTACTCGTGAGCGAAACCCATTCGAGTTTGCTGCAATTGAAAAATTCAGTCGGGATTTCACCACTTAAACGATTGTTATTTAGTATAAGATCCTTCAAGCTTTTGCACTTCCCCAATTCTGGAGGGATTTTTCCTTCCAAGCTATTGAACCATGCTATCAACTGTTCAAGATTCTGAAGCCTTCCAAGCTCTGCAGGTATGGAGCCATTCAAATAATTTAAACTAAAATCAATTGTCTTTAGCTGTGGACACAGTGAGAGTTGAGGTGGGATTCCTCCTATGATGAGATTGTCTGGCATTTTTAGTTCCTGGAGTGACTCAGCACCTGGGCATATATCTGGTGAGATCAAACCAGAAATCCTATTGGAACTTAAGTCTAATAGCTGAAGTTTCTTGCAGTGAGATATGGATGAAGGCAATGGTCCAGAGATAATGTTATTACTCAAAAGCAAGCTCTGTAAAGAAACAAGATTCTTGAAAATGGAAACTGGTAAAGGGCCAGATATGTTGTTATTTGAAAGATCCAGAATTTGAAGCCAAGAGCAAGCAAAAAAGGAGCCTGGAATTACACCGGAAATGTTGTTGTAGCAAAGTTTTAGTTCTTGAAGTGAATTGCACGCATTTCTCCAATCAGACGGGAGCCAACCAGTGAGCTGATTATGAGATAGATCCACTCTCTGTAAACTACTGAGTTCCCCTAAAGATCTTGGAATTTCTCCACTGAGAGAATTGTATGACAAACTAAGAGTTTGTAGATTCGTGCAGTTTGAAATGGCATTTGGAATCGAACCGACGATTCGATTCCCTGAAAGTTCAACGCACAGCAAAGAGTCGCAAGAATTCTCATCCATTCTCAATTCTGAGATTGATCCAGTTAGATTGTTGTAAGAGAGATCAAGATCTTGAAGCTTATTAGCATTCAACAGAAAATTTTCAGGCAGGTAGCCTGTCAGGTTGTTGAATGAAAGATCCACAAACACAAGATTTGGACACTTTGAGAAAAGATTCTCAGGTACACTACCTACAACGTTGGCAAGAGAGAGCTCAAGTTGCTGCAAATTATAAGGAAGCTGAAGCAAAGTAGTTGAGTTTATAGTGAAAGAATTTGTAGACAAATTCAAAGCCAATAACATATCCAGAGAAGACAGAGGATCAAAATAAACAGTCCCCGCAAGATTACAGCCGCTCAGATCGAGAGATATCGCTCGTCCAGATTGGCATGAAACTCCATACCATGAACATGGATTGGCTTCAAGCTTCCAACTGGACAACATTCCATTTGGGTCCTTGTCAATCATATCCTTGAACTTAAGGAGAGCTGCAGCATCAGTTTTTATAGAAGTAACAGCCTCTTGTTCTGCTGAAGAAGCCAAAGCAAACAAGATAAAGATCACTGCCAAAGTAAGAGGAGGAAGAGAAAGCTGAGAGAGGTTTCTTTCCATTGGATGAAGCAAATGTTTCTTTTCGTCTGTGGAAGACACAACACAGCTGAGAAGACACTATTGCAGAAAGGAAGAAGGAAGAAGGGAAAGTTAAAGGAAGTAGTGAAGATTTAGAAAAATGTGTTGTGTGGTGACTATGATGAGAAGGAGGGGAAGCTTTAGAAAAAAGAAGGAAGCTGTTTGCTTTTGTTATTTGTGTGTGTTTTTGCAAAATGTAAAGGAGGGAAAGTGGAAATGGAATATAAAAAAGAAGGGAAGGAGGAAGTTGGTAGGTAAATTGTCCTCATAGGGCTTCTGTAGTACAAATGAAACCGTATCCATATGAAGAACTGTGCAGTATGTAGAGAGAAGAAAGGGTTGAGTTTAATTTTGGTCAAAAGGAATAGGACCCACCCACCCCACAGACAAAGGGTCTATCTTAGGATCGGCGCTGCTTTAAAAGACAAAGTTTTTGTAACGAAAAGAAACACAAATAGACGAGTGGATGATCCAGGAGGTCAATTTGTGTCAGTGAGGCGTGAGAGGGAATGTTTGAAAAAATGTTAAAGAAAGTGAATAGGAATAGGATCTGGGAAACAGGAGGCATATGCATATGCATATGCATATGCATATAGCATGTAGCATATAGCATAGCATATCATGGCGAGTCAAATTACTCGGTATATTATTACAATATCAAAGATTAAAAGTGATGTATTTGTGGGTAAGCCTGCTTGTAAGTCATTTGATATTCATCCTAGAGATCAATAGTTCAATCCTTCATCTCCACGATTGTGAAGTCAAAAAAAAGAAAAGTCGTATGATATTCATATTGAGCCCACAAAAGCCTATCCCCCTAAGCCTATTTCATATCATCACATTAGGCTCAGTGACCTCCCTTTTTTTTTATATTTTTGAAAAAGAAGAGGAAAAAGAAAACTATGGGGTTTAAAGAAGAAGATGGTGGTGCAATGTGGGCCACAAATGCTGAAATTTTGGGAGAATCAATGATACAGTTCAACTAGTGAAAATTTTCCCCCTAAAAGAAATTTCAAAAAAGTAGGGAAATGACATTAAAAAAATAAACAAAAGAAAATGAAAAGGATGATAGAGTAAGCAAGTGAAAGGCCCACCAAGGAACAACATGAATGCAGTCAGTGGTAATGGTATGGGGTGGTAATGATGCTTTCAATTGGTCCTTTGGCTTGGTTTTTTTTATTTTGCCTTCTTTTCCCTTCAATCTCTTAAAAAAAATCCCATGTTTCACCTTTTCCTCATAATGCATTAACTTGGGCGCATTTGCTAGCGTTTTGACACTGTACTTTTTATTTCATAAAAAAGTGAGAGACTGATATATATTTGAGGTTAGATTAAACATGTGAGAATGAGGACCATTTCTTTTTGCATTCAGTTTCCGGACCCATTCCTTCACTCTAGTGTAAAAAATTCTCCTCACAAGTTTGATGCTCTTGGTTTCTATTATTGTTAATTTCTACTATTATTCTATTTTGTTTTCTAAACTTCTTTCCAACATTTTATTTTCATCTTTAAACTTTAGAATAAAAACAATTTTAGTCCTTTTCATTGATTTTCTTTAAATTATTTTATGAAATACATGATATATAAACGTCTTTTACTCATCATGTACTTGGTCATAGGTTAGGTTTAAAAATATATTCAAGTTTTTGTTAAAAATAAGCTATAAGGATTAAAATTGTTTTTTTATACAAAGTTTTAGAGAGCAAAAATGAAACATATAAAAAAAATTAAGGACAAAAAACAAAGTATAAACTACAAAAATCAAGCAATGTCACTTTAAGAGCATGTATGCATTTAATTTCCTCGTAGATATGAATGAGCAAAGTTGACATCGAGGGAATTATATGGTTCATGATAATACAAGTTTTGGGGCACTGGTCCTGTGCAAGGAAAGTCCTACAAACTAAAGGGAACCCTTTCCCTTCCCTTTTGATTTACATAGTTTGTGTAAATCTAATTGACCTGTGGTTGACACAGACACAAGCAATGCAGAGAAGAGGGAAATGGAAGAGGTGATGATAATGGTGATTGGGGTTTTGACCATGAAACAGAGTGGTAGAATGGGTAATTATTAGATTTAATATCTCAGTATCCAAGATGAAGATGGTGGCTCTTTAATAATCATTTTTGCTTTGGGTCCATAATTAAGACTTTTCATTTCCTTCTTTTGAGGGATACAAACTGGATGGCATTATAGCATTTATATATATTTATGTCCACACAGTGAGTGAAAGGGAACTTCATTTTTGGCCTCTTCAAATATTCAACTCATCATCCTTTTTTAAAAAAGAAAAAATAATCAAAACTTTTATTAATAATTCCTAATTATTTTATCTTTTGGAAAATATGAATTTTTTTATCAAACATATTTCTATAATTAAATAATGAAATAATTAAGTTAGAACAAAAAATGAACCAAATTTAACTTTAAAGTTCCATTTTATAATAAATTAATTTCACTGCTCAATTGAAGCTTAATAATTCTATCCGAGAAAGTTAAATATTAACCCAGAAGTAAAAACAAAACAATAATTAGAAAGAATGTTATCTCGTAGAGATAGTGAGGTCATATAACCAACATTGAAATTTTTTATGCAGAAATTGGATGTATTTGCATGTGACGCGATTAAAAACAGTAAGTTGAAAAGGGGGGGGTTTTGAATTTGATGTCAATTATCATTACCATATTGCTAAAAGAACAAAACATAAAGAAGAAAAGCTAATAGTGATTAAAGTGAGTTTTTTTGGATACCGTAAACGCCAATGTTTAGGCCTTGGAGGGAGAGGAGAAAGAGAACTGAATTGAGAACCAAAAAAATATCATATCATTTTATTTAACCCACAAAAAACACAATGAATGTGGATAATATATGTGTTCTAATTTTTGGGGACTCCAAGGTTTTCCCAGACAAAACCATCAGACCATTAGATATCGAACACGTGGCAGGGACTGGAAAGGAGACGGCAGTGATGTAGGCTGGAAAATTGAGTCTTTTGATGGGCAATAAAGAAAAGAAAAGGGTGTGGGAAAATTTGAAGGAAAGAAAGAAGAGAAAGGAAATATTGTCGTCAATGGCACGCCAAGGGACCAACTTGTGGTCTTATTAGTTATTACTGATCACTGATGTGATTTTTGCACAGAATCCAAATGATTGGTGATGATCCCTAAATCCAAACACCCCCCATTTCTCTCTCTCTGTCTCGTTTTTTTTTTCCTTCTCTCTCTAAACTTATTTAAAAATAAATTAATGAAGAACGAGAACGAAGGGGCACTTTCCAAATGATGAAGGTGATTCCTTTGGAGTGCACGTCTATGAATTTTGACTCTAATTTTAGTGGTTCGTTTGATAATTAGGTAATTTGAATTTCATTCAAGGATTAGCAATCCCACATAATTTTGTTGCCAAAAATATGCAATCACACGGGTGATATATGAATTCAGTTTTCATTTGTTCTCAAATGTTATATTCATACTTCTAATTTTCTAGTTTATTTTTCATGTGGTCTCTAACTTTAATGTCACACTTTTAACCTTGATTTTTTAGTTTAATTTTATTTGGTTCTTAAATTTCAAAATATTATACACTTTTATCCCTAAATTTTTACAAAAACTCACTTTTGATTTCTGACAAATTATAGAACTGAAGTACCTCTAATAAATGTTGTTTAGAATGCTGAACGATCTATTTAATATTTACTCATATTATTTGTAAGCTTAGGTGGTTAACATATTTATTAATTTTATAACATTTTAATAAGTGAAGGTTTGAGATATCCATATGTATTACTAAAGTTTGACATCTTCTTATATATGGACTAACATTGCTAGTCCCAAAATTTCAATTTCGAAAATAAGTTTAATTAATACTATTCATATATATTTATGTGGTCAAATTGTTTATTTTACAATATTGCAATACTTCAGTCCATTTCTTCTCTCCCCCACCCCATTTTTATAGGATCTCAATAGGTGACGTGGTAAAAATATTTATTTTTATAATATTTCAATAGGTGATAAGCAAACTCATCTTTCAAAAGATGGGAGGTGATCGACAGTGATAATAGGCGAAGAGGGGAAGATGGGGTTGGGTTGGAGATGAAGGCAGATGAATTGAAAAAAGAGAGAATGAGTGGGAGAAGGAGTGAACTTTTTTTTTTTTTACATTACCTATTGAAATATTATAAAATAAGTATATTTACCAGATACGTATATAAATAATATAAATTAATAATAAATAGAATTATTAGCACCTAGTGAGCATTCTGTTAGGGTTACTAAATGTTTCTAATATGTTAGGGATAAAAAAATGATCAAAAGTGAAAATTCAAGGGTAAAAGTTGTAACGACCCGACCTTTAGACTTAGACCACCTAGAGGTCGCGACTAGCATGCATGCTCGTTATAAGGTTACCAAACATCAAAGTCATTTGTTCTCATAACTAGGAATAACTTTATTTCAAACATTTAAAATACGTTGGGATCTCAGTTTTCTAAAGGAAACAATAACAAACTAACTACACCTAACAAGAGCACTTAGATTAAAAATTCGTTAAGACATTCAAATAACTGGAAGGACTAGAGTTGTAACGTCTCTTAATTTTTTTTAATTGTTCGAGTTAATTAAGAGACTAAATTTTGGTTTTATTTTTATAATTACTAGATGAGGATTTTATAAAGATTATTTTATTGGTTTAATGAGGGTTTAATCTTGGAAAAATTAGAAGAAAATTTAAGGAATGACATTCTCGACTTAGGTCTAGGGTTTAGGGTTGAGGTGAACCCTATAAATATATCATTAGGGACTCTAGCCATCAAAACCATTTTCCTATTCCAAGAAGAAAGAGGTCATCCCAATTTTACCCTCTTTTTCTCCCTTTCCCGCCAATTCCACTCTTCCCCCTCGAAAATTTTCTTCCTCTCAACCAAACCTTCCTCCCTCACGTGCACCCATCTCCTAGAAGGCAGTAGCAGGTGGCGGCAGAAGCTAATCGACGATCAGGATCGGTGGCGGTGACGTCGAAGTATTTTTCATATTCCTTTTTTAGTTCACCCACTTCCATAGCTCTGTTTTGGCCCAAATTTTAAACCTTTTCATCACCTACTTATATCCCAACTAGAACAGGTAAGCCATCAAAGTTTTCTAACTTCGTGTTTTCTTGAGTTTTTTCCATTTTAACCAAATTTTCCCTTCTTTCTCGAACTTTCGAAAGAGCGATTTTAGCAAACGAAGGGTCGAGAAGCACCAGAAGGTCAAGATCTACACGGTGGTGAAATCAAAATCACGATCGGAGTAGCGGTGGAAGCTCACGCGCGATAGAAAGCAGGACTGGCGCGGGCGCGTGTCACACACGTACCAAGACTTCAAGCTGCACATGGCGGCGCGTCAACAGTCCATTTGGGCTGATTCTGACAACGTTGAACTTCTAACGGTGAGTAGATTCTGAAACTGGTCCTTGTTCACCAATTCGAGGTGGCACGTGGACGACACGTGGAGGTCCGACAGCGGCGCATGGACTACAATCTATCTAGAAACAACGTTGTTTTCCCATGTTGTGTGCCTCTCGAAACCCTAACTTTCTTTTTTTAATTATTGATTAATTGGGATTTAGGAATAATAAGGGTATTTTTGACCTAGGTTGCTTAAAGAATCCATTACCGTTTTTCCTTGGTTTCACTTGCTGTTGTTCTTGAGATTTGAGATAAGTGACTTCGCTCTTGGATAAACTATTGGGCTAGGTCGGTAACTTGTTTGAGTTGTGTGTTGTATGTGTTGATCATGCCTATCTATTTAGTTTGTGAATTGAGCATGATGATGTGCTAGTGTGTTAAACATATTGTGCATATGGTTGTTATGTGATCGTTATATACCATGAGTATCGGTTGTATATGATAAATGGATGTTAGGGGCATTAGTGTGGAATATTGTATGTTGGATGCCCTGAGACTTCGGATTATATGATATGTGTTTGGGACCTATGCATAGTTATGGATTGTGTGTTGCATGTTCATGAGTTAG
>JAOANK020000092.1:3466650-3479493 GCA_026257165.2 Telfairia occidentalis | reverse complement strand
TTGCTTTTTTTTTTTTTTTTTTTTTGGGTATGTTTATGTACTTCAGGTGGAAGTTAGTCCATTTTGGCAACAGAGGGAGTTGAGGGAGTTTTGTAAGGCAAAGGGCATACATGTCACAGCTTATTCTCCCTTGGGGGCAGTTGGGACAATGTGGGGTCATAATCAAATTTTAGAGTCTGATCTTATGGTGCAGATAGCCAAAGCTAAGGGAAAATCCACTCCTCAGGTATAGTATCCAAACAAACATATTAACATACCTTTCTTTCATTCTCTTTTAAATGGGTAACATCCCAAGAAGATGAGCACATAAAAAGATTAAGGTTTAGAGTTTTAATCTCATTTTTGCCTCTAACTTTCCATATGTCCAACTTTATTAATTCATTAACTTTTAAGCTTATTGTATTTTAGTCTATAAACTTTTAAAACATTTATTTTAGCCCTTAAAACTTTGAAAAAGTAGCAATTTTATCATTGTGATTATTTTGTTTTTAACAAATGAGTAGTCTCAATCTCGAGCCACATAAGTTGATTAATGACAATATGGAGTGGGTGGATATATTAGGTAGCAAAAGTAAAACAATATAGTGACCAAAATAAAATGGTTATATATATATATATATATCCAATTTGAGCAATACAGTTAAGTAAAAAAGGTAATAACTTTAAGGTGAAAGTTTAGATCTTTCACACATACATTTGTTAAACTGAAAAAAAATTAAGGTTATTATTTATGAAATTAAAGCATATGGACATACACATAAACTAGATATTCGAAAGTTTATTGATCAAAATAGTTGTTAATATAAAGTTTGGAAATTAAAATAGGCGTACGAGTATAGCTCAACTGGTTAAGACATATGCTATTAACTAAAAGATTAGAACTTCGTCGAATTTTCACTCCCACATGTTGTCGAACTAAAAAGAAAAAAAGTATCAATAGATAATATTATATTATTATGGCAATATTGAGATACTCGTTATCCTAATAGATAAAACTAAAAATTGCTAAAAGAAAGATTAAAATAAAAATATATATTTTTTATAATTTATATCTTTCAACGTCTTGTCTAAACGGCATACAGATTGCACTGAGATGGTTGTACGAGCAGGAGCTGAGTGTGGTGGTGAAGAGCTTCAACAAGGAGAGGATGGAAGAGAACATTGGGATTTTTGAGTGGTCCTTAACTAAGGAAGAATCTAACAAAATTCTCCAGCTTCCTCAACGTAAAGCACTTGTTTTCTCTACCATTTTTGGTCCACATGATCTGCTTCTTCAACTTGATTCAGAACTCTGATACTCCCACCATCTTTTTTATTCATAACTATCTAAACAGTACATCAACTCTGGGGATTATTTTACTTTATAGTCCCCATTGCATGATCTATCATTACAATATTACTAAACTACACTTCTATCTTGAAATTAGTGGAGAAATAATGTAGCTGGAAAAGCTTATTATAATATGCTTACTTACCGTTTCATGTTGTCCTAAAAGACAGACACAGACAGATTATTTCATGACTCGAACAAGTTTACTTTAATTTTGAGGTTAATTTAAAATTTTGTAGCTTTTATTTTAAATAAAGATATAATATGTTAACGATAAAATAAAGTTAAGGGCTTTGTTTTATTTTATTTTATTTTTGAAGGAAAAAGGCTCTGTTTTTCATCGCTTTTAAATTCTATGGCAAAATGATATAAAAGTATTGATGGACTTATGTAGACTATAGGATATAGCATTGTGGGGCTATCAAATTTCTTTATTACCAAAAAGAATAACAAATAGATATCGTTTCTCCGAAAAATTTGTATATTTGGCGCAAAAGCTGCTTCTCTACATGAATAAATAATATGGAGATTAACTGAGCTGATATCCTTCTGTCCAGAAAGAAGTAAAAAAAAAGGAACAAAAATTAACAGAGTAAAAACCAAAATCTGTCAAACCTTTGGAATCTGAAAAGATCCCAGGATGAAGAAGCTAACATTCGGTAAGTTGTGCCTAACTACCAGCCAACATAAGCGCAGCCTTTTTACTAAAACAGGGGGATGAAAGTGAACTAACGTGCTTTCTTCCTCCCTCCCCAGCAAACAGAAAGGACCAAATCTACTACTCGCACTTGATCGATCGATAGATGTGACGAACAAAGAACAAGGCTGCACGAAAGCCTACAGTTCCAAGCATCAAAAAGAATCCATAGCAGATACAAGCCATGTATCCGAAAAAGAAAGAGGTTTGCATGAAGCCAGACATATCCGAGCGTGCGTAGTAATAGTATAGGCAGTAACCGTAGATGAACAGACCAGTTGACCCACCACATAGAAAAGACCTGAAACCATATCAAGAATACAATTCAGGCAATAGAAGTAGGTGAATTATCATATGTAGCTCATTAAGATCTCTAAGTATATATTACGAGAAGGGGAAAAAACGCGGAAATGCTAATAAAAAAACAATGCGTGAATCATTCTTACACAGACAATATTAAGTGTTCAGGTGATGCATTATTCTGTACAATGTGTAAACGGGAAGAAAAAGCGAATGAGTTTGAGAAATCATATTGGCAGAGATGAGAGGAGTCCAATTAAGAAAAATTTTGTACCTCCACCACCATTCATGATCTTCGGCCGTCAGTTGAAAGTAGGTCAAGGCCACAGTGATGAAAGCAGTAACTATCAGAAGGATGATGAAGACAATAAAAAGAATGCTGTAAATTGTATATATCTTGTGACCCCAAACACTGGCAAATATATAGTAAAGCTCAATATATATAGCGCTGAAGGGGAGAAATCCTGCCATTGCCATCTGAGGAACAGTACTCCTGTACCAAGGTAACTGTGGAATCTCTCGAGGATACTTTGTCGTGCGACATGGAGCTTGGAATTCAATCCTACTATTTTTTCCTGCTATACCACCCAAAACAAGCAATGGTGATGTTACCAATGTCCATATGAGAACTATCACCACAATTGTTCCAAAGGGAAGTGCAGCTGTTGCGTTGTAAACAATAGCCACAGTGTTAAGAAAGCAGAATGTGAGAAACAGAGGACCACAGAAAAGGCAACCCGTCAGCAGCAGGTTCCTCACCTTTCAAACAGAAGGGAAAAAGAAGGTATCAGATCATTCCATCGTGTTTTAGTTTTAAGAAGGAAGCTAGATTCTGTGAAAATACAACCATTCTCCACTTACCCAGTTTGTTCCTTCAAGTTGGCAATAGAATGAGGATGCCGTATATCCTGCAATCCCAGAAGTGAGTGCGTATATGACCACCAGAGCAGTAAACAGAGCTCCTCGGTTGTATGGATAAAACACACCAACAAGTGCCAACATAAATATAAAGACTGTGCTGAAAATTGAAAATAATAGTAGGAGATATGAGCCTCAAACTCGTAAAGTAAGATGAATTTTAGAGAAATTAGGTAAACTGCTTACAGAGTAAACAACTGGGTGCCAGAACCAAGGGCTGCGGCAAACAATGATTTGTATTTTGGAAATCGAAAGACGTCGCCATGAATGTACTTCCAACCAGTCTCTTCTTGATCATCAGCTGCTTCCTCATCTTGTGCATACCTGAAGATACAAATTCAGGACTGCGTTCAAATTTAGAAAAAGTTGGAAATAATTACTCAATAGACAAACTTATGGATCTTACTTCATAAAATCATTCTTCAAGACACGCATCAGAATAGTGGCAAGAAAACCAGTCAAAAGAAGAACTGTTACACATGAGTTAATTATTGAAAACCAATGAATTTCCAAGTGATGAGGTAATGAAGAGGACTGCGAGTACTTATCCATCCTCTTCTCAAAGGGAGTATCTGTTTCCCTCCACTTCACAGTATACATGAACTCAACATCAACATCCTTATCCTCTGTCAGATCCACCACAGAATGAGGATCCATTCGAGCACTAATTTCAATCACGCGATCTTTATTATAGGAAATATCAAATTGGATGTGCTTGAACAGAAAATATTTGTATTCACTTGGATCATCTCTGCCTTCTCTATCAACCTTTCCAATGAAACCCCAGATCGGCAAGTCATCATAATACATCTGAAAGTAATAATCTTTCTTCACGGCAGCTCGAAACTGTGCAACTTCTTCCTTTGATAACTTGCTTCTACAAGCAACTTCTGTATCTTTCTCTCTTCTAAAATCAAGCTTGTAGGGAGCACTGACAAGACGGTCTCCATTCAACACCTCACCAAGAGCTTCCTTTTTCTCTTTTACATCACCTGCCATTGTCACGTGACATTGATGAACTGAAACTAAACAATTCTTCACAAGGGCATCATCCAAACATACAGTGATTTTTTCTTAAGTCCACAGTTCCTATCTATATACATGCATATACCATTTAGGCTGAGAGATAGAATAAGCAATTCACTTGTAATAATCAAGTTTTTTCAATCCAAATTATCTGTGGAAAGTGATATAATGATTTCCAAGAGAAAGCGACTAGAATATCATCTGATTGGTCAAACATTAGGTAGATGGTAGAAGATGCACAGTTTTTAGGCATCACCCAAAATAGCAACTTGAAAAAAAAAAAACTATAATAAATGTATCCAGAACAAAGTCTTGTCCACACACATAGGTGCTATCCAAGTTCATAAAGGGATGACCATATGTTCGCATTGGATCAAGATTTCAGCATGTAAACACGCAAGGAAAGGAAAAAAACCTGGTGAGCAGAAGGGCAGATCAAAGTACCGGTAGGTTTCACTGGAATGAAACAGAAAAACAAGAAGATCAGCAAAATAAACATCTCAAACACCAAATACGCGCCATAATTTCATCCAAATAATTGACACTAAATTCCAACCCAATGAAATAAGAATAACCATATCTATATTCTCAACGTCCGCATTCATTACATCAAGCACCATACGAAACAATCTAATCAGACGTCCCCGCTTGAGACTCGTAACACTCAATTAAACTGAATCCTTAACCACCATTGACCGCATTTCATTTCCCAAATCCAAATTCGCATAATCTCCATTTGTTTCAGGTGGCTTAAATCAACAAAACGGAATAGAGATACACATACAGGCCCTCGTGCGACCGAAATCACATCAAAGCACGTGAACAAATAACAAACGACCAAAATTCACAACAAGAATACAACATGGATTAAACAAATTGAATTTCATTAGATTCAATCACGGATCCAAATTACCTGGGATTGTGAAATGGGCCGACCTTATTGGCGTAAAGAGGGACAGGGTCGCCTTCGCTGTAGCGGTGATCGGAGGCATCTGGTGCCACCTGGGTCGCACAGATTGCGATCGATAAAGCGATGAAGATCAGAGAGTTCTTCATACTCCGGACAGGTCTCCAGGGAGAGGGAGAGGTAGAGGGAGAGGGAGAGGGAATGGAAGTGGGAAATGGAAGCCGCGAGTGAATAAAGAAATGAGAGAAACAGATAAAAAGGAATTCTTCACCGTCTGTTGTGTTTGTGTTTCCTTTGTTTCGGTTTGGAGAGACTGAGATAGAGAGATTCTGTGTGTTGGGACCCACCATAAGGGTCGTGTGTTAGGAAATCGCAACAGCATCCTCCCGTAGAAAGCCAGGTAGGACGCCCATGTGGCACTTTTTTAACCCCCAGTTTCAATAACATTTGTCGGTCACATTCCAAATTGGATCTTTATCCTTCTTTTTTGTCTCTTTTACATGCTTGCCATTTATGGACAAAAAATAATAATAAAATAAAAAAGAACTTTGGATAACCCTAGATGGGTTCAAATCAATTTTTTATTTTGGCATGCGAAATGACTATTTTAAAATAAAATTAAGTTGGATTAAAATTTTTAAAGTATTTTTTTACCCATTAAAAATGTTTTTTTAGATATTTTAATATAATAATTAAATTTTAAGTACTTAAAAGTGTCTTTTTAGATGGATCATTTCTTCTAAAATTGCTTCAATAATTAGTATTTTGCTTTAAAGCATTTTTTTAGAAAAAAAAAATACATGCCAATCATATATTATTAATAGTTTTACTTGTTGAACTATGTTTAAGTTAGTTAGAATTGTCAATTTGATCGTTCATCTTTAGAGGGAAAAAAGGTATCTTTGGAGGGAAAAAAAAGTAACTTGACCCAGGGGCGGATGCAAGATTTTTAGTTAGATGGGGCACCAAACATAAAATAAATAAAATTATTTTAAAATAGACACATAATAAGACTTGAACTCATATCCAGGAGGGCACAAAGACTTTTGCAAAGCATTTTTACCACTGAGCTGCCAAGTGAATTAATTATTAATTTAAATTTTTATATATATATAATGAAATAACTCTAAATCCTTTATAAATCCACCCCTGTCTTGACCAATTGAGCTATTAAAATTTGTGTTCATTTGCGTTTAAATTGAGTGAAAGGAATAGATTTTAAATGTTTTGGGTATGTATGAAGTTTTTTTTTTTTTTTTTTTTTTAGGTTTTGTGATTTTTAAAATTAAATATGTATTTGTATTGTTGAAGTATATGTGACTTGGATTAGCATAAAAAAATCATTTACTAAATATAGACATTTAAAAAAAAAAAAAAAGCTATGTTAATCCACTCTCATTTATGTCTCAAAGTTTTTAAGTTTTTAAGTCAAATTGTGCAAAATGTCTTGGACATATATGTTTGGTTTCAATTTTATCTTTAACAATTTTTAATTTTCAATTTAATCTCCAAATTTTTTTATTTACTTTAGAAAAACATCAATTAGCAATTCTCATTAAAATAAAAACTAAAAGATTGGGGGATAAGTTGAAACTTTCAAAATATTAGAGGCAAAATTGAAGTTAAAGATATGCGTTGGGGCATATTTTAGTGGTTTTTTCTTTTAATTTGTACTTTGTTTTAAATTGTCTATGATATTGAAAATGTTTCAATTACAACAACCAAATATATATATATATATATATTATAAAATGAGCACAAAATAAGAAAAAAGCAATAACAACACAAAGATGGGGTGAAGAAAGTAGAGAGGGAGAGAGAATTCTCTATTGAGTTGTGATCTCCAATGTCTTATACAACCACTATTTATAAGAATTATAATAGTGTACATTACTAGATCTACATAATTCAAACTGTGTAATCATCATGGGTATAATTGGTTATAGAGTAGAATAATGAATGTGGATTTGTGTAATTTATGGAGGTTATAGATATTTACTTAATATAATATATTTATAATACTCTTCCTTAGATATCCATTGTATATAAAGCATATGTCTCATTAAAACTTTACTAGGAAAAACCCAATGGAAAAAAGTCTTAGTGAAGAAAAATATCACATTATTCATATACGTAATAACAGCCTTATTAAAAACCTTTGTAAGAAAATCCAATGGAATAAAAACCTATTAAAGAAAAAAGAAAGGTGCAGTATATTTACTCCCCTTCATGAAAACATCATTTAAGATCTTTGGATCGTTGCATTTCAATGTTGTGCACCAATTTTTCAAATGTTGCCATAGGTAATGCCTTTGGAAATAGATCAGCTAGGTTATCTTTCGAACAAATTTGCTTAACATTAATGTCGTCATTTTCTTCGAGATCATGTGTAGAAGAGCTTTGGTGAGATGTGTTTTGTTTATCTCCTTTAATATATCCTCCCTTGATTTGGGCTATACACGTTGTATTATCTTTGAATAATATTGTTAGAAGATTTGTGTTAGAAGACAAGCCACATGATTCTCAAATGTGCTGAGTCATTGATCTTATCTATATACATTCTCGACTAGCTTCATGAATTGCAAGAATTTCAGCATGATTTGATGAGGTAGCAATTATGGTCTGTTTCACGGACCGCCATGATATTGCAGTTTCTCCACATATAAACAAATAACCTATTTGAGATCAAGTTTTGTGTGGTCAGATAAATATCTTGCATCTGCATAACCAACTAGCAAGATCAAAATTTGATTTGTTTGAATAAAATAAACTCATATCAATTATTTCTTGAAGATAACGAAGTATATGCTTGATTCCATTATTCCACTGTTTTTATGTTGGAGAATAACTATATCTAGCTAATAAGGTTTATTGAAAATACTATATCAGGTCGTGTACTATTAGTAAGATATATAAGTGCACATATTGCACTTAGATATGATACTTCAATACCAAGAACTTCATCATCTTCTCAAAGTTAAAATATATTTTTTTTTCACATCAAGTAAATGAACTACAATTGGAATGTTCAAAGCATGTGCTTTGTCTATGTAAAATACTTTCCATATAAGTTGATTGATATATAAGACTTTCATCTGCTAAATGCTCAATTTGCAAACCAAGCAAAATTTTGTTCTTCCAAGATTTTTCATCTCAAATTCCTTTTTGAGATATTTTATTGTTTTTGCAAACTCTTCAGGAGTTCTAATTATATTTAAATCATCAACATATATACAACTATAATAATAGCAAATCTTGACTGTAATTTCTTAATTAAGACACCTGGACAAATTAAATTATTTTGATATTCTTCTTTCAATAAATATTCACTTAGACGTTTCTACCACATTCGTCCGGATTGTTTTAATCCATATTTAGACGTTTCTACCACATTCGTTCTGATTGTTTTAATCCATATAATGATTTTTGTAATTTGATAGAATATAATCATCTAGAATGTGAATTATACTATTCTGATGTTGGGATTTATGTCCTAAAGCCTCGTAACTTGTATAATATTATTTATACAATATATTTTCATATGCAATATTTATTATCTATTTTATGAAAATCCTAGATTACTAATGTAATCTTGAACAGTATGTAGTTGACATACAAGAGGATCATGTTCAAGAAGTAATCTAAAGAGTATACAGTATATGGATAAGGTTGGGTGCCTTATCCTAGTGATACTATTAATACAACCTACTTTGTAATGGTTACAAATGATTTGATCCAAATCATTCATATGGAGACATGTGAGTGGGGGTATCATATACAATGAGGTTGTATAAGACTGGACCGCGAAATATTTTATCTCTCTTCTTAAATCCATGAAAGAGAAGATTAATATTTCACAGGATAATCATGTGCAACTCGATCTCAATCCTTAGAGAATTATGAACTCTTGCCTGTAGGGGCATGTTCTTTGATTTACATACGTGAGAATGACTTTTGAAGCTGATTCAATAAGCCTACTATATTGGGGACATGACCAAATGGAGAGCTAGGAACATAATCTCACAAGATGGAATTCAGTATTTCCCTTATAGGGTTAGTAGATGAGTAATTCCCTTAAGTGCTAATTTCGGGACTTGAACAATGGTGCCCCACCTGCTCACTGGCCTGAGAGAGACTTAGTTTATGTTTGGATCATAAACATATTGTTCATTAGAGGATCAGTGGTACTTAAGATTTAAGATAAGATGTAATTACAAGGGTAAAACGGACTTTTGACCCTGTTGTAATTATAAACTACTCATGAAGGATTGATTTGCATGTAGTGATTATGTTGTGGTATTACAATCTCTAATGTATATCGTATGATTCTTTCTCTTTAGTAAATATAAGACTTCGGCTTAGTTTATTGAAAATCTTCGACTTCTAGCTTGTTAAAGGTTTTCAATTTCTAGCTTATTGAAGGTCTTCAGCTTCTAGCTTGTGGAAGGTCTTTGGCTTTGAGCTTGTTGAAGAACTTTTCCTTCGAGTTTGTGGAAGGTCTTTGGCTTCGAGCTTGTTGAAGAACTTTAGCTTTAAGCTTGTGGAAAGTCTTCGACTTTGAACTGGTTGAAGAACTTCGGCTTTGAGTTTTATTGAAGAACTTTAGCTTCGTCTTAAGCTTAATCTTGGAGTCTTCGACTTGTAGCTAGTTAAAGGTCTTTGGCTTGTAGCTTGTTGAAGGTCTTTGACTTGTAGCTCGTTGAAGATGTTCTACTTGTAGCTCATTGCTTCTGCTTGTAGCTCATTGAAGTTCTTCTGCTTTGAGCTTTTGAAGGTTTTCTGATTATAGCTTGTTGAAGATCTTTTACTTGTATCTTGTTGAAGGTCTTCTGCTTATAGCTTGTTGAAGATCTTTTGTATATAGTTTGTTGAAAGTCTTCTATTTGTTAAAGGTTTCTTCAGCTTCTTTTCAAAGTCTCCAAATCTCCAGTCTTATAATCTTCAAAGTCTTCAACATCTTCAATCTTCGATCTTCAAAGTCTTTTAATCTTTAAGGACTTCAAGTATTTAGAGAGTCTTCAATCTTCTAAGAATAAATTCCCTAACCTCCCAAATGAAAGAGTGATTTCTCTATTTATAGAGTTTCTACAGGCTTTATGTGGGCTTAGTTTAGTTAGATTTGAGTCCATTTTTTGGACTTGGGCTTATTTGAGTTTGAGCTTGATTCTTTCTTGGGACCCAATTTTTCCAAAATAGGTTGAACTTTAGGTTTTCGACTCAGCTACCTTAATGAGTTTGTATTTATCGTGGCTAGCACAATTTATTTTAGACTAATTTGGGCTTATCATTTAATCTTGGACCTGAGCCCATTGGTAGGACTGGTTACAAGATGACACGTGGCATCTTAGATTTGCCAAATTTCTTATTCAACACTCTGCTTTTCGATTTTATTTTGTATACTTTCAATTTTTTTAAATACACATGTTTGATAATTGTTTCTTTTTTTTTTTATTCATAAAGGATTCATCAAATTGCATATACTTTTAGAAACAACAATAGGTAGTTTTTTTTTCGGTTCCAAATTTTCAAAATATATTAAAAATATATATATAATATTATTTTTGTATCATCTTTAACTTATAAATAAAATATGTTTTAAAAAAATCAATACCTTTAACTACTTTTTAAAAACAGATTAAATTTTCATGTAAAATTTTGTTTTTTATTCACATCTTGGGAGAAAAAGAAATAAGAAATAGCTATGAAATACAATATTTTCTAAATAAAAAATATTTTTTTTTCAAAGCATGGAACAATAAATATTCGATTAGAAACAATAAAAAATAAAGAATAAAAGGTCAGTATTAAATGGGTCCGAAATTACTAATTGCAAGTACCTAGGATGACATCCGACAACATTACCCTTTGCATTTTTAAATAACAGTAAAGTAATTTGAAAGCAATAAAGAAAAAAAAAACAATTTTTAAGAATTCTGTATATAATTAAAGTATGATGAAAAAATGGGCTAGAGGACAATAATAAGGAAATAGATTTAAGGCCTTCCACGACCAGATGGGCTAAAGAAAAGGCCTTTCACGTTGCAATGTCCAGGTCGGAAACATATTGCAATGTGATTGTTAACGCCCGTTTGAAAACTGTTTTTATTTTATTTTTGGTTTTCTATTTTTAAAGAACAAAGGCAGAGGGTGATAATTATTTTATGTTTTCTATTTCTGAAAAGTAAAAAAAGAATGTGTTTGATAACTATTATTTTATTTTAAAAAGTTAGAAATAGATAAATGTGTTGGAGAGAAAAATATGTTCGTGTAGAAATAAAAATTTAGAGCTATATTGATGAAATTTAGAGTGAATAAACTTATAAAGAGATAAAAGAAAAAGATTAATAGAAAAAAAGTTCGACAGATTATTAGTTAAAGTTTATAAAAAGGTTGAACATTTAAATGAAATGCAGAGCATTGTAGACCAAGTGTCGAACATGCAAATGAACTTAGAAGCTAAGCTTCAAGTATTATTCCTTCTCAGTTCATTATTGGATAGCTACGAGACATTAGTAGTCTCATTAAATAATTCCTCGCCTGATAGAAAACTCACTCTGAATATAGTTGAGAGATGAAGAAACAAGAAGGAAAACCTGGAGTTTTTCATCAATTGAGTAAGAGGCTTTCTTGACAGATAACTGAGGGAAAAGTCAAGATTGTCAAAAGGGTCACTCAGATCGTGGGAAATCAACAAGCAAGATGAGTAGAGAAATCTAATGCAATCAATGTAAGAAGATGGGCTATAAAAAATTTCAATCTAGAAAAGTGGAAAAATGACAATCGGAGCGATAGTAAGAATGAGAGAATAGACAAATATGTAGTCATAAATGAAGATATTTTTTTTTGTTTGTGAAGAGAAAATGAAGAGTTCTACAAGTCAAATAGTTGATTGAATAGTCGAGACAATGACGACATGCCTTTAACCAATTGAGCTATGCTCGATTTGACAACGTGTAACCTATCTGAATTCATCTAAATTATCTCATTTGAAATATTTTCTTTAAACTTATTTTAGCTTTCTTATACTTCTTGATATTTTATTTCATTAAAAGTTGTTTAGTAATTACAGTTTAAAGTTAAACATTATTATCCTTTAGGGAAAAATTCATTTTCTATATTCCTGAAATTTACCAGTGAGTCAATTAAAACTCTAAACTACTAATAATTCAATTCTTCCATTAAAATTTTAAAGTCACTCAATTTATACTCTCGATTAAATTTTGTTACAAAATTGTTAGCTAAATTGTTGGGCATGTGTGAAAGTTGTCATTTTTATCTTTTATACGAAAAAAAATTGTAGCATGATAATAAGAATTTTAAAAAATTAAAGGCCAAATTGATAATAACTTAAAAGATTATGAACCATTTTGTATATTTAGCCTGAAATTAATTTTTGTTCTATAATAAAAATTCAGTTAACATGACGAAAGAATTCAAACTTATTTATTGAGGTTTTTTCTATAATTATTCTGATCCAGGATAGAATAAGGGAAGCGTTCTCTTCCAAAGTCTTAATGTATTAATAACTATTTTAGATATATATATTATAAAATGAACACAAAAACAAGAACAAAATAAGAACAACAAGAATGAACTTGGCAATTGAGCATAGCTCATCATTGACCGAACCATGTCCAACAGGGTTCTGTTTCTCCTTTTAGATAC
>JAOANK020000092.1:3427349-3454399 GCA_026257165.2 Telfairia occidentalis | reverse complement strand
CTGGGTGGTGTCGAAAAACAAACCCTTTAAGGTAGTATTCTAAATCCCAAACCTTAAAGGTGCACAAAACTCACAAAGCCCTAATTGCTCTAGGGAAAGAAGACTTAGATGCTCTGATACCATGTTATTGTGAGAACAAGTGGGCAGAATACTTACTTATTTCTATACACTAGAGAAAGGTAATTATAAGCATACATGCAAGCCTTAAACTAATAATGAGAAATTACAATAAAGGACAAAAGAATAATAAACTCCTATTTTACATAAATATACTATAACACGAAGTAATACGCTCCAACCTCTAGGCATGTGCACTTGAGAACTTAGTAATGCATTCTTCAGATGCTGGAATCTATCAATGAGAGCGTGAGATGCCTATCTCTAAAGGTGGACTATGAGAATCTACCATTGACAAGAGGAATGTCACAGAGATTAGTATTAACAATGAACTGGTTGAACTTCTTCACGCCCTTGGTAGGAGGCTTTACATGAAATTTACATGAAATTTTTCATGAGACCAACATGAAACATTGAAGTCTCCTTCAAGGATCCATTGTTAACTACAAAGAAAGGATAAATCGTAAAGCTCTTTCTAGAAAACAGAGCGTGGGCAGAGATAGAGGGTACATAGACCCCTGTAAGCCAAAAACAAAATCCATCAATCAACAAAATGTTTAGGGATAAAGAGAACACACCTTCATTGACCTCCTTGATGTTGAAAGTTGGCTCATTCCAAAGGATAAGGATCCCCTTGAAGAACTGGATGCACTAAAAGTAGCCTATCCAATATTCCTAGAGCTCCACAAAGATTTGATGAAAGCACGATGGATGGAAGATTGGTTAGTCTCTTGAAGAATAACAATAGACGGATTGAGCTTCTAAATAAAACCCTTGATCAATGCCCGCTTTTTCTAACAACCAAGGCCACGAACATTCCAAGATAGAACAATCATTGATTGGTAGGCAACTCTTTCTTTTCCGGTTCAATATCACCATAATTGATAGACAAATGGAGATTTTGAAGTTCCCTAAGTCCTTTTTTGAAGCTTTTAGTAGCCATTGATTTTTTCTTTGTGGGTGAACAAGATTATTTTGATTGAGTCATGGTGAAAGTAGACAAAAAAAAAGGGGCAAATGATGGTTTAGGCTTTGGGGAGAAGGGAGTTGGCACACCTCTGTAGGACGGTAAGGTTGGTAGAGAGGATAAAGGCTAATAGGGTAAAACGAGTGTGAAGGGTGAGGGATCCCCCGGGGGGAGCATGGGTGGAGTAATGGGGGAAGGTGATCTGAGGAATGGGCTGAAGGGTTTGTTCAGGGCTTTTGAAGGGAGAACCTAGGTGATAAGAAGAAACTTCAAAAAGGGGTTTGGATTATGAGGCAAAAAATAGGGGAAAAAAGACAGGTCTAGAGACAAAACTTTCGAAATTTGAAGGATTGAAAGGTGTGGAAGAAGCAGATTTTGTGCTAGTGATCATATTGGTATTTTTATTATTGATGAAGACTGGTCTTTTTAGAGGGAGAAGACAACAAAAAAGATGGGTCAATGGTGATGAGAGGTTGTTCAAGGCACGTTTTGTCAAGTGGGGAGCTATTGGGGATGGAGGGTTCTTTTGGCAAATTAAAGATGTTAGGATGGTCCCTTTGATTAGACAAAAGGGATGAGTTAGGCAAGGGCCAGGGGATAATAGGAGGGGTTGGCGAGGTTGGGAGAGGTACAATGCTGGCAAGAATAACGGGAAAAGGGATTGGGTAATGGTAGAATGCCAGCTGATGTGACAGGGGGTATTAATGTTGGTGGGGCTCGATTGTATGGCTTTGTTAAGTCAATACTCAAGGATGAAAAAGGCGTGCATGAAGCCTCACACGCTAGGATGTCTAGATGGTGTGTACAGTCAATCTTCAGCGTCTCATGTGAGACTTTTTGTTTTTTTTTTGAAAAATTAATAAAGAATAAAATGGATCTATCAAAATGTTATAAGATTTGGTTGATGAAGATTGCAAAGCTATGGATGCAAGAATAAACCCAGAAAAGTTTTCTCGGACATTTATACAGACTTCCATCATATCCATCCGCCCCAAGGTCTTTTTGGTCGTTTCCAGGTAACCACCACATAAATCACCAATATACTTGAAAGAATCAATACTCCATTGATCTATTGGCAGATTTTGAATCTTTAACTAGCCCCTATAAAATGGAACTTTGGGAGATTGATAAAATGATTCAGCATTCTAGGGTTTGAAAGTTAGTTTAAACTTACCAACCTGGTATCCTTCCTGTTATGAAACCATTGAGGATTGGATCTAAAAACCTTGTTAACAAACAAGACCCATACCCCAAAACCGAATTTGAAATCAACCTAAAGAAAGTAAAAACCAGATTACCTTGTTGATCAAATATCTCAAGGCAAGAAACTCATTCCTTGTTTGAGATCTGAACAACTCCACAAGAAAGATTGATTAAGTCTCACTTGAATGATCCTAAATATGCAAACTAACATAAGAATGCAAACACATTTAGCTCTTGGCTAAAATAAAGCTATAAAGCTCTTTTTACTACATTTTCAAATCTGTTTTCCAAGAAACATGGGCGGCTATTTATAGCCTTCAAAATAAGCTCTAAAATAATCTACGGTGAATTGAAGGATTGTAACTTTCACGCCCATCAATACCATAATGTCCACTATCTATAAAGTAACTTAAGACATTGAAAACAAAGCTTTAACATTGAAAATTACATTAAAATCTCCTTAAAACCGAGATTGATGTTCAATTTGTCCATTCCAAGAGTTTATAGCCATCCAAGAGTTAATGTAGCTTCACTTGATGTAATTTGAAGTAGCTTGAAGGCCTGGTTCCATAAATGAAACTTGACTTGTTTTTAATGAGGTGTGAGTTGCAACTAAGTTCATTGAGTGCTTCTTAACTCCAATTTTTAGTTCCATAAATGCAACTATATTTCATCTTGAGGTTGCCATAAATGAAGTCAAAGTGCATTTGATGCACTTCATTTTGTTATCTCCTCGATTCATATTACTTTCTCAAAGTTCCCAATTATTTTGGTTATTCTGCATTATGAAGGGAAAAAGGAGCCTTGTCAGCTTGAATAGGACTAATGGATGTGGGATTAATTAATTCTTCATGGATGGGCTTTGTAATTTCGAACCAATCATCATGAAGGTGTTCACAATGGACTATAATAGTAGAATCCAGCTAGTGATTCAATGAATCTCCTTTTTTGAAGAGCTATTGGGAAGTGGTCCGTTTAAGGACATTGAAGGGTGGGTGGGTTTATTAAATATAGTGGTTGGATTTTTCACCAAACTATCCTTGAAAGATTTTCCAGCTTTTAATGATGAACCTTTATTGGCTGTAACTGCATTGATGGTTGAAGCAGACTTGATGAGTTCTGTTAATGTGAGACCAAATGGGAAGAATAACTCACTCTATTTTATACACCAGAGAAAGATATATAAAGACACATGGAAGCCCTAAACCAAATGAGAAGAATAACTCACTTCATTTTAAAGCTTTCGTGATGATATCTCTTAATTGCTCTCTAGTCTTCACACATTCAGTAGACACCAAACCTTGTTGTATATATATATTTTTTTGGAAAAAAACCTTGTATTTTTTCACGAACAAAATGACAATCAATTTCAATATGTTTAGTTCGCTCATGAAATATTGGGTTGGATGCTATATGAAGATTAACTTGGTTGTCACACCACAACTTGGTTGGAAATGTAACATTGAAACCTAACTCAATTAAAAGTTGATGCACCCACATTATTTCACATACAGATTGTGCCATATCTCTGAATTTTGATTTAGCACTTGATTGCGAGACTACATTTTTCTTCTTACTTTTTCTTGAGACTAAATTGCCTCCACAAAAAACACAATATCCAGAGGTCAATCTTCTATCTTCTCTTGATCCAGCCCAATCAACATTCGAAAAACACTCAATATTCATATGACTATGATCTTTATATAAGGTCCCTTGTCTAGGGACAACTTTCAAATAACATAGAATTTGTTGTACTGCAGCCCAATGATATATTGTAGGTGAAGACATGGACTAACTCATGATACTTTCAGAATAAGCTACGTCTAGTCGTGTTATAGCGAGATAATTCAATTTCTTAGCTAATCTTCTATATCTCTCAGTGTCTTCAAAAGATTCACCATCTTTTGTAAGTTGCAAATTAGGTGTCATTGGAGTACTACATGACTTGGCTCCGCTCCCAATCTTCCTGTCTCAGATAGTAAATTAAACACATTTATTTTGAGACATAAAGATACCCTTTTTGCTTCTTATTTCTTCAATACTCAAGAAATACTTCAATGTTCTCAAGTCTTTAGTATGAAAGTGACTATGAAGAAAAGTTTTGAGAGATAATATACAGGATGCATCATTTTCAGTGATGATAGTATCAACAACATATACGACAAGTAGAATAATCTCTCTCAGATCGTTGATAGAAGATAGAGTGATCAGACTTGCTCTTCTTCATTCAAAACTGTTCAAGTGCTTGACTCAATTTTTCAAACCATGCTCGTGGACTTTGTTTCAACCTATACAAAGATTTGCGAAGATGACATACTTTATCATTCTCCCTCAGAGCAACAAACCTTAGAGATTGCTCCATATAACCTTCTTCTTGAAGATCACCATATAGAAAGACATTTTTAATGTCAAGTTGATGCAAAGGCCAACTCTGAGAAGCGTTCATGAAGATGAATAGCTTGACAAAAGTTAATTTGGCAACAAGAGAAAAAGTATCAAAATAATCAATCCCATAGGTTTGAGGCCTTTGACATCTAGGTGTGCTTTTAATCGAGCAATTGATCCATCAGAATTGACCTTGATTTCAAATATCCATTTACATCTGATAGTTTTCTTTCCTGTAGGATGAGATACTAAATCCCAAGTACCATTATCATCTAAAGCATTCATCTCTTCTATCGTTGCTACATGCCAACCAGAATGAGACAATGATTCACGAATCAATTTAAGGATGAAGATAGAATCGAGAGAAGCAACAGAAGAACATGTAGAAGATGATAAATGGTCATAAGAGACAAGAAGAAATATGAAAAATGCAAGTACGTTTACCTTTACAAAGAGCAATAGGAAGGTCATCATTTGGTTCTGGCCCCTGGGTTTGATGTCGAAAAATCTTCTAGGATAGGACAATTATCTGGAGGTTGTTGCCGTCTAGAGTAAACTTGAGTAATACGTGGACGAGCAGCAACAGTTACCAAAGGAGGTGGATCAGAAGAGGATGTAGGAGAAATAATTGTATAGATAAATAGATTGTCATCCTTTTGACTCATACTAGGCAATGATGGAGTGAAGAGTTTGTCCTCAAAGAAAGTAACATCAGGAGAAGCAAGGTACCTGCTCAAGTAAAAACAATAACATCTGTATCTTTTTGAACAAGAGAATAACCTAAGAAAATGCACTTCAAAGATTTGGGGTTTAATTTTGTTAGATTAGGACAAACATCTCGAACAAAACAAGTATAACCAAATATTTTGGCTCAATAGAAAATAGAGGTTTTGTCGGAAATAAAACGTGATGAGGAATTTCACCATGAAGAACAGAGGAGGGCATTCGATTAATCAAGAAACAAGCGGTGGAAATCGAATCAACCCAAAAATGTTGAGGTAACAAAGATCAAGTTAAAAGAAAGTTGAGGTAAATATAGAATAGATGACAAAGAAAGAGATGAGGTGAGGTTTACTGTGCCAGATCCAAAAACAATAGATTTTGATCAATCAGCTAAAGTGACATTAGTAAGGGATGCCGATGACAAAGGGGTAGAAAATAATAAATTGGAACTACCTGTCATATGATCAGTAGCACCAGAGTCTATGACCCATGTGGTAGGAGATGAAAATAGACAATAATGCATGTTTCCTGAACCAACCATGGTTGTAATAGAGTTAGGCGCGAAAGATGATGAAGATGCTTTCAATGATTTCTGGTAATGTTTAAATCTAAGAAGCATGGACACAGACACGATATGACATGAGCCAATTTTTAAGAAAGTAGGGCACAAACACGTTCTTTATTTTTTAGATATATGTGTTTATATGCATCTATTTATTACTTCATAATTGATAAAACATGTAAAGTTCACATAGAAAATGAAATACACCACACAAAAAAATATAAAATGTCAAGTCACCACAAAACATATTATCCAACAAATTTAATCTACAAAACAAAGTTTACAACACAATAGAGTATTCGAGAAGTATCCATGAGTTGTTTGTTATGTATATTTTTATTTAAAAATTCCTAAACGTGTTTGAAAAGTGTCCGTGGGGTGTCCATAAAATGTTTGAAAAGAAAATAAATAAATAAAAAATAGGACACATAATTTCACGTGTTGGACACATGTTGGACGAGTGTCCGGGCGTGTCCTTGTTCGACACACTCCTCCCATTTCAGAGTTCCTGTGCTTCTAGGTTTAATTTTAGTGAACTTGTCCATAGAATTATCAATTGACTTTCTAGATGGATTGTAGATGGATTGAGTCTCCAATTGAACCAAATGAAGAGCATGGGCTTTTGTGTGGCCATATTCCAATGAAGAATAGAGAAGCACAAGATGCCTTTAGTAGACTCACTCTCCCCAACAAAAAGCCCAACAAAAATATGAGTTCCCAACAAAAAACCATAATTCTTTCCGAAACAGCTTCAAATTCGAGCATATATCAATCAAACTAACCACACAGAGAGGTTGAAAATGCCAAAAAAGAGTGAACCACAGTGGTCGGAGAAAATTTCGGCCACGCACGCACTGGCGGCGACTTTCGGCAGCACGTGGGGCCCATGCACGGGTTGTTTTCCGGTGGATTTTGAGGGTTCTTCAAATTGGTGGGTGGACTTCCTTGTTGGTTAGGTGGTGACGAAAAACAAACACTCCAAGGTAGTGTTGTAAATCTTAAACTCTAACGGTGCACAAAACTTACAAAACCCTAATTTTGCTAAGAAAAGATCTAGTGGCTCTGATACCAAGTTAATGTGAGATTAAATGGGAAGAATAACTCACTCCATTTTAGATACTAGAGAAAAATACATATAGGCATACATGGAAGCCTTAAACTAATAATAGTAAATTACAATAAAGGACGAAAGACTAATAAGTTTCTATTTACATATACTATAACAAGTTCTATAGAGAGAGGCCATCCTGTCTTATTTTCTCTAGCAGGAACAGTGACCTTGTTCAATCCACCATTAACCCCAAGCCTTGCTATTTCCACGCAATTTGTTGAAGAGCTTATGGTTCAGAGGAGAAGAGAGGAGAGAAGATAAGGTGGAGGAGAGCCAAGAAAAGGATGATTTTTGAAGGGAAAGAGAGAAAGAGTGATCTCTTGTGTCGTGCCTATTATTAGGTCCTTCATCGATGGAAAAATGCTTTTGCCCAAAAAGAAGGAATAGTCATTTGATTTCCTGCTCATGTCTGTGGGGACGATGAAGCTTCGACCATTGCCAAGGAATGGGCATGGTGGCCACATACAGTGGTGGGGATGGGAAGGAGGATGGAGGGTAGAAAGGAGGGTGCATGTGGGTTCCATTGTATTGCTGTGTTGCTTTTAAATTCGACAATTATAACTGTTCTAGAAATTAGTGTTTTAAAAAGCGTGCTTAGGTGCAAGGTGCAGTTAGTAATGCATGGTTGAGGCGCATGCCTTGGCGTCCTTTTTTTTTAAAGGAGAAATACATGAATAATCTTAAAAAATATTCATTTTCCCTTAAAATCTCAAATAAAAGTTATTTTCTTAGACTTTTCATATTTTTCTTCATATATAAAAAAATATTTTTATATTTCTATTGTGCACCTCATAAGAAAAAGCTTGTGCTTAAGCCTCGGAGGGCTATTGAAGAACATTGCCAGAAACGTCTCGCTTCTTAGAAGAGCTTCCTTTCTAAAGGGGTAGACTCACTCTAATCTATCGGTGTTCAATGATATATTGTCTTATTTTTTCTCATAGTTCAGAGCAAGGATTAAAATATGGATATCGATATCAGTATCGGTAACTTGAATATGCGGATATATCGACGGATATTCTGGGAAAAATCACGGATATCATTGAAATTTATAAAAATATGGTGATTTTTTTTTTTGTGAAACTTTAAAACAAGCTCATTTAAAGGGCATATTTTCAAAAAATGTGACATCAGGAGGGACAAGATACCTGTTAAGACTCGGACAATAACAACGATACCCTTTTTGAACAGAGGAATACTCGAGGAAGATGCATGTCAAGGATTTGGGGTCTAACTTGGTAATATAAGGATGAAGATCACGGACAAAGCAAGTGCAACCAAAAACTTTAGGTGAAATGAGAAACAAAGAGTTGGATGGAAAAAGAACACAATAAGGAATCCCACCATTCAGAATAGAGGAAGACATTCGATTGATCAAGAAGTAAGTTGTGGAAACTACATTGACCCAAAAATGCTTTGAAACATGCATTTGAAAGGATAATGTCCTTGTAGTTTCAAGAAAATGCCTATTTTTACGTTCAGCAACTCCATTTTGGGATGGAGTGTCAGCACAAGAAGATTGATGAATAATGCCATTAATGCACTAATAAGATCCAAGCATATGAGAAAAATATTCACTAGCATTATTAGGTCGTAGAATTTTAAGGGGCATGCTAAATTGAGTTTGGATTTCAGCATGAAAAGAGCAAAAATGAGAAAGCATCTCAAAACGATTTTTCATTAAATATAATCAAGTTAGACGAGAATAATCGTCAATAAAAGTAACAAAATAGCGAAATCCAGTTTTAGACACCACTGGATAGTGACCCCAAACATTTGAATGAACTAATTCAAAGGGAGGTAGTAGTTCGTTTATTGATCCTATGACTCGAACTAAGGCGATGAAATTTTACAAAGTGACAAGATTCACAATTTAATGAATACAAAGATTGAAACTTTGTATAAAGTTTCTTTAACACGAACAAAAATGGATGACCCAAATGACAAAGGACCTCGAACGGGGATGTAACTCTAGAGTAGATGACCACTTTTGGTAATTGGTGATCGAAAATGTAGAGTCCTCCCAACTCATATCCTCTATCAATAATCTTCTTCGTCATATGATCTTGAAACAAGCAATAGGCAGGAAAAAGGAGATAAAACAATTATGATCACGAGTAAGTTTACTGAGAAAAATCAAATTAAAGGAGAGTGTAGGCAAATTTAACATGGATGATAAAGAAAGAAACAGAGTGAGATTAATTGTTCCAGAACCAAGAATAGATCCTGTTGATCCATCTGCTAAAGTAACAGTGGGTGAAGATGCATGTGACAAAGGAGTAGAAAAAAGCCTAGAATTACCTGTCATATGGTTTATAGCACCAGAGTTTATGACCCATTTGGTAGAGGATGAAAGAAGGCAATTGTGCATATTTACCTAACTCAACGATGGTTGCAGTGGGGTTTAATGAGGATGATGCTTTCAATGATTCCTAGTACGACTGGAATTTAGCAATCTCATCTACAGAGAGTAATCGAAGCCTCAAATGTATCGTGAGTGGAGGCAATATGAGCAAGTGGAAGTCTTTGACCCTTATTCAACAACTTCCTACAATCTCGTTTCATATGACCCTACTTACGACAGTAATTATAGACAATATCTGAACTAGGTATCTGAGAGTCCTGAGAGTCATGTCCTCGATTATTATAACTAGTCCTCTGAATATTTCTGCTCACTCTATGAACCCTGAAATTATTGTGCTTACTAATTAAAGCACGGTTGGGTTGAGAAACAGATGAGCCAAATGAGCCTGATTGAGGATTTTTTGTACGAAGAACTCTACTAAAGGCATCTTGTAGAGAAGCTATCTCTGAGGCAGAAAGGATTTGTGCTTTGGCCATCGTAAATTTAGGTAAAAGTCCATGTAGAAACACATGATAACCATCTTTTCACGTTGAGCTTGTTGGGCTTTTTTATTGGTACTAAATTGGTTCACATACATCTGCTTTAAATGTATAAAGTAACTCATAACTGACTGATCCTGTTGATGAAGACGATAAAGTGTCGTGCTAACTTCATATATCTTATTAACCTGCTCTTTTCTAGAGTTAAATTTTTTTAACTAATCTAGTAATTCTTTCACTGACTCACAATGACTCACTAATCCAACCACGTCATCCTCAATCGAATTTTTTATCTAGCAGTACAATCGAGCATCATCTCGAAGTCAAGTCTTCCTTGTGTCATCCTTTAGGGCATCATCAGTGATGTGATCGTCCATGTCAATACTTCTTAAACAACAAATAATAGTCTTACGCCAATCATAATAGTTGGACCCATTCAACTTATGTTTTGTGAACTTTGACGCGAGAGAGAACGTATTTGAAAGAATAATATGTTTTGTATCAGCCATTGATAATCCAAATTGAAGATAAACCAAAACTGGATAGAACTGACCAAATCCAACGAAAAAGAAGAATTGAACAAGGGCAAAGTTGGATCTTTTTTTTAAATATCTTCACACCCAAGCAATATTTTCCAAAACAAAATACACAGATAGGTTGGAAATCATAAACTGAGACAAAACCAGGCGACGAAGATCCAAACAAAGTCCCACGCTCCCTTACGTGGCGGCAGATGGTGGCGATGACGCATGAAGCTCACGCACAACGATTTTCGACGAACGGCGACGACGCTTCCACTCCTCCTACGGCGGCGCTTCTTCCTCGGTGGGTGGTGTCGACAAACCGTCACTCTAACTCAATGACCAAAACTTCCAGCCCTCGCGTCACTTGGGAGAGAAGAAACACTAACAACAATCTAAACCCTAAGAAAGCTTTGATACCATGTAAACTAGATTAGGAGAAAATATGTTATCTTATTTAGGATGAGAAGGTCGCTATATATAGGTATACAAGAGAACCCTAATATAAAACATGTACAATTACTATTAAAGACAAATACATACTAACACACATAGAGATATCATAACAATCATGTTATGTCTTTATAATATTTTACAATTTATATATAATAAGGTAATATAGTTATTCATATTCTAGAAAAGTTAGAAAGATAAAATTAGAGATAAGAAACATTTTTCCAAAAATTTCAAAACATTTTTTTTAAAAAGAAGATATTTTTCACTAAATATTTAAATTGAATTAAAAATAATAAAACATTAATAATTACATTAAATTAGACTACTTTGAAATGGCAGATTTTGATGTCATATCAAAACTCAAATATATAAATATTTAAATTGAATTAAAAATGCAACAAGAAGGGAAGGAAATGGTGGGTAAATGGTTGATATATATATATAGAATTGAAAATCGACGATGTGTCAAAATTTCGTACAAATATCGAAAATTGGCGATATGTCGGCGATATGAGGTAAAAACAAGTTTTACCCCTATTTCTATATCAGGAGCGTTTGATTTTTGATACATCGTCGATATTTATCGATTTTTTAATTCCTTGGTTCAGAGTCCCAGTGTCCGTTAGTAAGATCCTAGAGAAACTGATGGGAGACTTCTTATGGGAGGGAATTGAGGAAGGAAATGTGGCTCATTTGTGAGGTGGGACATAGTGATTGAGCCTTTACATTTGGGTGGGTTAGGAATTGGCAACCTTAGGGCTCGAAACGAGGCCTTGTTAGCAAAATGGTTATAGCATTTCCCTCGTGAGACTTACTCCCTTTCAGTGTTTTCAAGGCTACCCCAGGTGCGCGCCTATGGCGAGGGGCGAGGCGACCTAGAGTGCTTGGGCTTTGAAGGCGTTCATGGCGAGCAACTTCAACAAGGCGCTCGCCATAGTGCGCCTTGGGCTCGCCTTGCAGTCACATCACGTTTATGCCAGGCGCACCTGGTGAAGTTGGAGGGGAACTGAAATAAAGCCACGAAAGAAAAGTTGAGGAAGAAGAAGAAGATCTGGAGGAAGGGACCAACGAAGGAAAAGTTGAAGGAGAAGAATGGAAGTGAAGCAGAAGAAGTACAAGAGGAAAACTTGAGGAAAAACCTACGAAGGAAACTCTTGGCGAGCACCTTCTTCTTTAGCGACTCTTCTTCTATTTCTACTACTTCCGTGACCCTTCCTTCTTTGCTGACTCTTCCTTCCTTTCTTTTGTCGACTCTTCTTCTTATTGTCGACTCTTCTTCTTATTCTCGATTCTTCTTTTCTTATTTCATTTTCCTTTTTTTAATTTTAAATCATGTTTTTATTTTCTTTTTCTTAGGTTTTCATTTTTTTTCAAATTCTGTTTTGTTTATATTGTGTTTTCATTTTTCTATTCCATTTTCATTTTCTTTTATTTCGTTTTAATTTATTTTTTTCAAATTTTAATTTTATTTATTCGTTTAATTCTGTTTTAATATTTTTTTAATTTTGTTTTCATTTCTAAATTGTGTTTTCATTTTCTTATTCCATTTTCATTCCTTTTATTATTTTAAATTCGGTTTTCATTTTTTAAAAATTCTTTTTTAATATATATTTTTTTAATTATGCTTTTATTTATCAACTTTATTATGTTTTCATTTTTAATTGTGTAAAATTAAAACACAACCTAAAAATAGAATAAATAAATAAATGAAATTTAAACACAATTTAAAAATAGAATAAATAAATACATTTAATATATATATATATATCAAATTTATTTATTAAATTGCGCCTCTGCTTCTCTCGGACCTTACCTTTTTATTGCCATTCGCCTCAAGATGATCAAAGAGCTTGTCGCCTTAAGGTGCGCTTTGCGCTTTGAAAACACTGCTCCCTTTGATATAGGGTTATTGTGAGTAAGTATGAACATCATCCCTTTGAGTGGATAGCAGAAGCCTAAGAAGCACAGACACTCCAAAATGGGAGGAGTGCCCATGTCAGACATGAATACGTCTGGACACTCGTTGGACATGTGTCCGACACGTGAAATTATGTGTCGTATTATTTATTTATTTTATTTTAATTTCAAACACTTTATGGACACACCACATACACTTCTCTGACATGTTTAGGCATTTTTTAAATAAAAATATAGATAACAAACAACCCATGGATACTCTCGGACACTCTATTGTATTGTAAACTTTGTTTTATAGGTTAAATTTGTTGGATAATATGTTTTGTGGTTGAGTTATTGTCAAAAGACTTGACATTTTATACTTTTTAGTGAGGTGCATTTCATTTTCTATGTTAGCTTTACATGTTTTATCTACTATAAAGTAATAAATAGATCCATGTAAACACATATATCTAAAAAATGAGTAAATAAAAAACATATTCCTAATGTGTCCGTGTCCTACTTTTTTAGAAATTGGCATATCGTTGTGTCGTATCGTATCCGTGTCTGTATCCCATGTCAGTACTTCTTAGGCAGAAGCGGTCTTTAAAGGCATTTCTAGAAATTTGCGGAAAGATATTTCAAGCGAGCTTCCTGCCTTCTCTAGTCTCATCTAGTGCTTTGTGAGGAATGAGGTTGATACTTAGTTTTGGGAGGATAAGTGGTTGGGGGATAGATTCTTCTGCTCGTTGTTCCCTAGGCTATATCATCTTTCTTCGAAGTGAAACCATTTGATTGCGTCCATCATCCCTTTTTTTTTGTGATGTCCATACCCTTTCTTTTGGGTTCCATCGCCCATTGTCTGATAGAGAAATGACGGACAGTATGGCTCTTCTAGCCCTACTTGGGGAGTTTTCATTTAGTCTTGGGAAAGAAAATTTTCGTCTTTGGGGTCCAAGTCTCTCAAGAGGGTTTTCTTGTAAATCCTTCTTCAGTTATTTGGGGAATCCTCTCCTTCCTATTCCCTCTATTTTTCCCTCGTTGTGGAAGGTGGAAATTCTTGAGAAGATAAAATTTATGGCAGGTTCTCCTGCGAAGAGTTAATATTTTGGATCGAGTGATGAGAAAGTCGTGGACATGATAGGCCTGCACTGTTGCATTTTTTGCAAGGGTGCAGAAGAGGATCGCAATCATCTTTTCAGAAGTTGCAACTATGCTTACTCGATGTGGAACAAATTCTTCTAGGTTTTTAGTTTCCACGTTGCTTGCACTAAGGATTGTAGCACTGATTGAAGAACTCCTTTCCCATCCTCTTTTTTGCGATAGGGACGATTTTTGTGGCTTATCGGAGTTTGTTCAATCCTGTGGGATCTTTGGCTAGAGATTTTTAGGAGAGTGAAGAGGTGCAAAGAGGAGGATGTGTGGTCCTTGATTAGATTTCATGTTCCTCTTTGAGCCTTGATTATTTATGTTTTTTATAATTACCCGTTGAACCTTAATTTGTTGAATTGGAGCCTTTTTAGTTTGGCTCCGTTTGTTCGTTTTTTGTGGGCTGTTATTTTGTATGTCCTGTGTATTTTTTCATTTTTTCTCAATGAAAGGTTAATTTCTTATAAAAAAATGTGTGGTCGGTGAACTTTATAGTTTAGCTACGTCTTTTTGTAAATATACCTTGAATGCTTTGGCAATTGCGGCTATGGCTTGTCTTGTGTAGTTTTCTTCTTTCTTCTTTTGGGGTCTTTGTTTGGTTAGGTCCTTTTTGTTCTTGGAGAGCTTGTTTGGTTATGATAGAATCCCACACTCGATTATTGATATTCAAAGGAATTACTAGGGCCAAGGGAGGATTTGAGAGCTCCCTGTTCTCTCCTAATGGTTCTTAACCACAAAATAGCCAAAAGATGACTTCTCCTCTGTACTTGAGTGTATTACCCAACAGGCCCATATTACAAATAAAGGGTCCCAAAACTCTAACGAACTCTTACAATTACATCATATCCTTTTTACCCCTCTTTCTCATATACTCATTCTTAATTGGAGGTCTATTAGGTTAATTTGGCTTTGTGTTTTTAGTTTGGTTGGATGTTTTATTTTCTTTCACTTCTATGGGAGTTTGTATCCTCCAACCTTTTATATATTTTCATCAAACTAATGAAAAATTGTTTCTTGTTAAAGAAAAGACCTTCAGTAATTTGTTAATTTGTCTGTTTTTACATAGTTTTAGCATAATTTGTGTATATTCTTTGTAGGTTTCTCTGCTCTGGCTTCTGCGTCCACTGCTGCTACCACCACGTCTGGTTTCAGTGCTTTAAGTCAGAGTCAGACTTCATCAACTCTTGTTCTAGCAACTAGTAGTAGGTTTGTATATGGTCCTGCTACTTTTCGAGTATCTGAGCTACATTCATAAGAAAATATCTGCATGGTGTGTCTATGAATAGAGCCAGGATTATATTATTATTTTCATCATCTTTAGGTTGAATTTGGATTGTCATCATCTTTTCTTTTGCTTGAATGTTATTTAGAGAGGGATCAAGGCCATGCATTTGAGCTATTAGCTATTATGGTTATTCTTTGTCTATAACATTTTGAAAAATTTATTCCCCTTGTTTTAAAGAAGTAGGTTTTGAGAAGCTCTCTTAATTCATTCCACTATACATTAATACCTGCATGGTGAAATGGTTGTAATGACGGATTCAATGATTTATATTTTCCATCTGCTTTTTTTTTTTTTTTTGTTAAGAATATTTTCCATCTGCTTCATCCTTCTTCAATCCTTCTTCAATGCAGTGGTACAACTTCGACAGTTAGTGCTGCACTGTCTACTACACCAAAATTACCATCTGAGATAACAGGGAAAACTGTTGAAAAGGTACTACAAAATTGCTACTTCCTTCATGAATATGGCATCAGGATTCTGTGAAATGCATTTTAGTGGTCTAATTTTATCAAATAACTATTTATGGTTATGTATTAAAAGTTTAAACTGGGTCTAGAAAAGGAATCAACACATACATCATTACCTGTGTTGGCTTGTCGTTGTCAATTTAGTCCTCAGAACTTTAGTCATCTCGCTCATAAATGTGGATGGGCGTCCTTGGTCTTTTGACTATGCTTGGTGTAGGCTTAAGAGCACTGTGGATTTCCTTCTTGAAGCTTGTGCTGGGTTATTTTGAGCTGTTAAGGCATTGGTTCTTTTGTGAAATTTCTATAGAGCTCTTTGTTAGGATTTATGCTTAGAAAGAAATGGTAGAATCTTCCAAGACAGGCAAGATGTTCGGGAGTTTATGGGTTGGTTAATCTACTTGCTTCCAGTTGGAGTCTAAGAAGCACGAACACGGACACGCCTGGACACTCGTCGGACACGTGTCTAACACGTGAAATTGCGTGTCCTATTATTTATTTATTTATTTTATTTTCGGATACTCTATGGACACGCCGCAGACACTTCTTGGACACGTTTATGAATTTTTTAAATAAAAATATATATAACAAACAACCCATGGATACTCTCGGACACTCTATTGTGTTGTAAACTTTGTTTTGTAGGTTAAATTTGTTGGATAATATGTTTCGTGGTTGAGTTATTGTCAAATGACTGGACATTTTATACTTTTTTAGTGTGGTGTATTTCATCTTCTATGTAAACTTTACATGTTTTATCCATTATAAAGTAATAAATAGATGCATATAAACACATATATCTAAAAAATAAATAAATAAAAGCATATCCTTAACGTGTCCGTGTCCTGCTTTTTTAGAAACTAGCGTATCGCTGTGTCGTATCATGTCCGTGTTTGTGTCCGTGTCCGTGCTTCTTAGGTTGGAGTCATTTTGAAATAAATTTTGTAACTATTCTTATTTCTAATGGAGATCAAGTGAGAAGTTTTAGGTACTTCCTCGTTGGTTTCGGGTGCGGATACCTTATCTCCCTTTGCTTTCTGTACTTAGCATCTTTTAATGCAAATTTCTTTGTATCTGGAAGGAAAAAAGATTAGAATAACTTATTATTAGGGTATTGGCCTATTGGATTTGGTGAAGGATATTAATGTTCTTGTCCAATTTGAGAAATAGTAATGGTATAAATAATAAATTGATGGCTTAATTACGCAATTAGTAATGGAAATGTCTTCAAAAACTTGTGGTGCTATTTTTCCAGCCTGGGAAGTGCTCGTGTCTTTCAGTTTAAGTCGACCTTTGTTCACATAAAATTACTTGTTTTAAATATTAGTGCAAATTCTGTTCTTCCCTTCTTTGTTCATTGAATCCTTATACAATGTGTTTCCAACGTTGTTTAGTCTTTTTTCTATTTCAGTAATTATTTCTTTTTATTGTATGCTTCTTCATATTTTCTTTAATTTATTTGTAGATCATCAAGGAGTGGAATGCAGAGCTTCAAGAGCGTACTGGAAAGTTTTGGAAGCAGGCGAATGCTATTGCTGAGTGGGATAGGAGGATTTTGCAAAATCGTGATATCCTTCTTAGACTTGAGGTGTTATGCCACATAATGTCAAGATTCTTATCCTTGAATGAGATATGAAATTTCCTAAACAGCATCTAATTCAACTAATTTAAAGTAAAGAATGAGATATGAAATTTAATAGGCCATTATATCTGTTCTAATGAAACATGTGCAAATGATTATCAAAAGATGCCTATAGTTTGTGAATGTCCAATTTCAGGATTTTTTATTTGGGTTTGTAGGTACCATTCACCCTGCTTCTTCCATGAGTCCTATTATGCACGGTCTCTTAGCTTATTTACTAGAAAGTCCTGAATTTAAGTGCTCACATCCTTCGTTTATTCTTTTCTTGCTTTTTTTCAACAATGCTCAGTTTAGGTTTTCTTCAATGTTTCTTTTCCCAGCTTATTCTAATTTTCTTTTTGAATTGGGCAGTTTGACATCCCCAATGGTATGGCAAATGAATTCTCAAAAAAGTCATGGAACATTCTGAAAGTTGAGTTAGTAAGGGTGTTTCAACATTTTTTTTGAGAACGAGATCATCAACAAGGGCACAAACGAAATTTATATATGTTTGATTCCTAAGGCCACCACATCAGTCTCGTTACCTCTCTTTATAAAGTTATTGCTAAAGTATTGGCCGTCCTTTCCAAGATTGTAGATGACTCCCACGAAGCTTTTGTGGGAGGCCATAAGATAATAGATGCAATTCTTATGGCTTCTGGAACCATTGGATATTGGAAGTCTATGGAGAAAGAGGGTTAATTGAGGAAGCTTGATTAAGAGAAAGCTTATGATAGAGTAGATTGGTCTTTCCTAGATGCAATTCTCGAGCTTAAATGCTTTGGTTTCCATGGGAGGAGATGGATTTGGAGTTGTCTCTCTATTGCTAATTTCTCGATCTTTTTCAACTACAAGGCTAGAGGTCAAATCTTTGCTAAAGGGGCTTAGATAAGGAGACCTGTTATCTCCCTTTTTGTTTACTATTATCGGAGACTCTCTTAGTTGTTTGATTCATTTCTGCAACAAGAAGAATATCCTTAGAGGTTTTTCATTGGGTGAATTCGAAATCACCCATCTTCAGTATGCGGACGACCAAATGACTCAGTCTTCCTTTAAAGATGGTGGATAATTATCAATATTTTTTCTTTTGGGCGTAGGATTATCCCTTAATGACGCTAAATCCTAACTCCTTTGGCTTTAAGGTTGAAGACTTCCCCTTCAATTACCTTGGTTTCCCTCTCGGTGGTAATCAACAAGCCCTCTATTTTTGGGAACCGTTGGTTGATAGAATAAGAAAAAAGTTGGATAAGTGGCGACATCTCTTTTTTATCGAAAGGAGGCAGATTATTGTTGGCCCAATCAGTTCTTGATGGTCTTCCTATATACTTTTTCTCCATTGCTAATACTTCTGCTACAATTTGGAATTCCATTTGGGATGGGGGAACTTATAAAGCGAAAGTCATTTAGTCAAATGGGAGTGGATCTCTCTTTCTAAGCAACACTGGGATTTGTGTTTGCTCTTTAAAGCAATGGAATAAAGCTGTCCTCCTCAAATGGCAGTGGAGATTCACCCATGAGGAAGAGAGCTTGTGAAGAAGAGTCATAGGGCTATTTATGGCATTGAAAAGTTTGAGTGGTTGCTGAAAAAAGCCAAAGGTTTGGGAATAGGCGGACTTTGGGTTCACATTGACAATAATAAACAACGCTTTGAAAGTTTTGTTTAGTTTAGACTTTAGAGCCTTTAATGGTCAACCTGTACGCTTTTGGGAAGACCCTTGGGTCGATTCCAACTCCCTTGCATTGAAATTTTTAGACCTAAATTTTTTTTCCCTTAAAAAGAATGCAATGGTGGCTGTTTGTTGGAATACCTCTTCTTTGACATGGGACTTGGGCATCAGAAGAAATCTCTTTGAGGGAGGGCTCGATAGCTGGCCTTCCCTTACTGAAATCTTAGAAAAAGTGCAGATTGGTCAGGTCAAGGACTTCATCTCTTGGAAGGCTGACCTTCATCTAAACTGGCTTTCAATCTACTGTCTTGTCTCAAAACCAAGCTAAAAGCCCCTTTGGTGGATTTTATCTAGAACTTTAAAGTGCCAAAGAAGATGAAGTTTTTCCTTTGGTCTTTACTTTATAAAGCTTCAATACTGCAGACAAACTCCAACAGAAATTCCCTTAATGAGCCTTCATCTTGCTGTCTTTGTTATAATAATGAGGAATCATTTAGACCATTTCTTCATTCACTGCCCGTTTGTTATAAAATCTTGGACACATATATCATCAACTTTTAGGTTTGTTTACTGCCTTCCTGCTAAAATGGACCATTCTATTCTAGAGCATTTTGGGGGTTCTCTTTTGAAAAGCAAGGCTAAGATCCTTTGGAATTGTGCAGTTGGTAGTGGTATTCTTTTTTTTTTTTAAAAAGGAAACAAAGCTTTTCATTGAAGAAATGAAAAGAGATTAATGCTCATAATACAAGGAAACAACAAAACATAAGAACAAAAGAAGCAAAAAGAAAAAACAACACCACTAGGCTGGAAAAATATAAGCATTCCAATTTAAGCACAAGTCTTGAATGAAGAATTCTGCAAATTGCTCAGATAAAGAATACCAAGAGGAAGCTTTAACACGAGCTAAATCAAAACGATCCGACCAAGGCAAGGACTTATCTTGGAATGTCCTCTAATTTCTTTCAAACCAAATCTTAGAAAGTAGAGCTTTAACCGCAAGAGGCCATAGCAATTGAGATTGAGATTTAAGACGAGGGCTAACTAGCATTTGAGCAACGTTCTCACAAAAACAATTGCCGAAAACCCAATGAAGCTAAAAAATGGAAAACAATCTGAACCGACGAGACTGAGAACAACAGTAATAAAAAAGAGGTGCTGCAAATCTTCCTGGTTTGCCAAACATAGTGGGCATATAGGAGACAAATAATGCGAAGGCATCTTTCTTGGAAGAGTGGACGAACAGTTCAATGAACCAAACAACATAACCCAAATAAGAACATTCACCCGCTTAGGGCATTTGGCTTTCTAGAGAGCTTGGTAAATGAGCTTGTCTAATGGAGATGAAGCTGCCAAATGCTTAGATAACGAATTAACCGAAAATTTTCCAGATTTGTCGAAACGTCAGCTTCTGCAATCTGGATATTGAAGAACTTTAAGACCAAATAAGTGACTTTATAATAGCTGGAAATCAATAATTTTTTCATCCTTCAACAATCGACGGAAAGAAATGCTCCATGATAATGTGATTTCATCCCAATGGTCAAAAACCGAACCATTAGGGTGTGAAGCGATAGAGAATAGATGGGGAAAGCTAACCTTTAACGAGAGCTCGCCAATCCACACATCATTCCAGAAGGAGATGCAAATACCATTGTCTAAGCTGAATCTGTAAAAGAGGCCACTTGCAACCATACTTAAAAAATACTAATCCATGGACTGCACAAACTTAAACCAAATTTTCCAGATGTGTGCCATTTGTGAGAGCCAAATCCTTGAATACTTGCACAACTCTGCACCAAAGAGAATTTGATTCATGAATAAACCTCCAACCCCATTTAGTCAAAGGAGCCAAATTTCTGTTTTTCATGCCCCCAATTCCAAGGCCACCGTCTAAGAGAGGTTTCAATGTTGTTTCCCATCTTACCAAATGAGTGATCTTTCTGCCTTTATGTCCTTCCCAAAAGAAAGACCGAAGAATTTGCTCAATTTTTAAAAGAACTTTGGATGACATAAGAAAGGAAGACATATAATATATGAGGATGTTTGCTAAGGCAGCATCACATAAGGTAATCTACCTCCTCGAGATAAATAAATCGCTTCCATCGATCCAATTTCTTTTGAATTTTTTCAATAACCGGCAGCCAAAAGGAAAATTTCTTCGGATACCCACCAAGTGGAAGACCAAGATACATAAAAGGTAAAGATTCAATCTTGCAATGTAGGCGAGAAGAAACAAACTTCAATTTATCTTTATCCACAGTAATCCTTCACAAAGCAGATTTTTCTCAATGTATTTTTTTTTTGGCCAGAACACCACTCAAACAACTCAATAACATTGATGAGCGCATCTAGCATTCTATCATCATATTTGCAAAAAATCAAAGTATCATCCACAAATTTAAGTATTAAAACATGTACCTTGGATTTTCCCACGAGGAAGCCTTCATACATCCCCTTCTCATAAATACCGGTCACAAGGGCACTTAACACTTCGCTAACTAGAAGGAAAAGGAAAGGGGAAAGAGGAACCCCTTGCCTTAGGCCTTTAGTAGCAAGAATTCTACCACGCGGTCTTCCATCAATAAAAACTGAAAATTTTGGATCTCGAACACATCCATTAATCCATTCAATCCATTTTGAATCAAATCCTTTGCGAAACTACACTTTCTCAAGAAAATCCCAATCCACTCTATCAAAACCCTTCTCTAAGTCAAGCTTAAGAATCCAATCTTGACGTTTTTTAGCACGATATTCCTCGACAGCCTCATTACCAATTAAAACAAGGTCGAGTATTTGCCGCCCTTCAATGAACACGCTATGGACATGTGATATAATACTAGGCATACCTCGTTTCAATCTTTCCGCTAAGACTTTGGAAACTAATATGTATATTGATGTGGTCAGACTAGTAGGTCGACAATCTTTTACCATAATAACATTTTCTTTCTTGTTGATCAAACAAATGAAATTTTCTTTAATGCAAGCATTTAGACGCCCATTTCTATAGAAATCCTGGAACAGCAGCTGAAAATCTTCAGAGAGGAGAGACCAAAATCTTGAAAGAAATTCCATGGTGAACCTGTCTGGTCCTGGAGCTTTGTTTTTACCAAGTGACTGCCAAGCTGCCCTTAATTTTTTACTGGAAAAAGGAGAAGTAAGAGCAATATTCTGAATAACAGAGACTTGAGACCAATTAAATTTAATTGGAATACTTCTAGGATCGGGACATTTCTGATATAAAGAAGAGAAAAAGCCAACAATTTTTTGTTCAATTTCTCGGAAAGAAAGGAAAGGTTGCCCATTGCTATGGCTGAGCTCAGACTCAGAGATTAGGTTCTTGCATTTTTTTGCTGACAAAAATCTGTGGAAGAAGCTGGAATTCTCATCACCCAATTTCAGCCAATTCAATTTGCATTTCTGAATCAAGTTCCTTTCTTCTAATAGGTATAAATCCAAAATTTCTCCCTTGATGACAATTCTAATATCTGATTCCAATGGAGAAATTTTGTTGGCTTCAGCTTTAGCATCAAAACATTCAAGCTCTGCAGGAAGACTTTTTTCTTTTATCATCAAAGTCTAAGAGCCAAGATTTAATAACTTCATCCTTGAGAATTGTCAGATGAAAGAGATCTTTCTACTGCAAGACAAAAATCCCTATACAAAAACCAACTATTGCAGAAACGAAATGAGAAGGGCCCCATTGAACTGATCCAGCTTCTCGAAGGAGAGGAAAATGATCTGAAAAAATTTTAGCTTTTCTTGAAACCCAAGAATTCTCATAAATGTTGTCCCATTCTTTAGAAACCAGAAAACGATGAATAAGTGAATGAACTGAGTCATCTCCACTACGAGACCACATGAACTTACCATTCTAAAGACGTAGCTCTATAAGACCCGCATCGGAAATGAAGGTGTTGAATTTACGCATACCTTTGGTTTGCCTTCCTAGAGGTGAACGTCCATGAGCCCAACGAGTGATGTTAAAATCTCCACCTAAGCACCATGGTTTAGTGCAATAGAAGGACAAAGAGCGTAATTCCGATCATAAGAATCTCCTTTCCTTGTAATCATTAGGACCATAAACATTAGTAATCCAGCAAATCTTCTTGCATTGAGTCATGATCTTGACAGATAATGAGTAACCTCCTTCATATATTCCAAAACTGATAGCTTGCTTTCATCCCACATAAGCAAAAGGCCTCCTGAGTTACCAAAAGATTCAACACAAACCCAATCAATCTCCTTGGAGCTTCACAAGGATTTAATGAAAGATGAATCGAAGTTCTTTTTGTCTCCTGAATAACTTCCAAATCAGGATGCTGATTTGGAGAGAAAATTTTAAAGCAGCACGCTTAGCCTTATCGCCCAAATCTCTTGTATTCCAAGATACGATCTTCATAATAAAATGTATCAGAATCCTTCTTCATGTAACTTGTTAAGATGATGGAGAAGGAATTTTACACAATTGCAAACCACAAACTTCCACAATAGACGAAAATTTGGGTAGTCATTCACAAGGAGATAAAATTGAAGAGCAACCCTCAAAAACTTGCTTATTCTGTCCTGTCTCCTCTTTGTGGAACAGAGCATTCAAAGAATCCCGTAAATGGGTTGAAGCAAACAATTCTTCTTTTGCTGGAGTTATGGAGATATGATCAGATTCCTTGCTACTGACGGGCACAACTGAATCATCATCTGAATCAAAAACTGTGTTTGACTCCCTATTAGAAGGACCATTAGGAATGCCTCTGATAAACTTGCATTGTGAATCCGAATGAGAGAGTAAGGATTGACAAAAGTCAGCTCTTTGCCGCGAATCTCTTAATTCTTGATGTGAGTTGAACTTTGAAGAGGATGGCAGTTGATTGTGAGTGCGAGAGATTTCAATTCCGTCTAAATTCTCCTCAATAATCTTGGAATGTTGCATTCTTCTAGTGTAAATTAGGGGAAGATGGAGTTGAGGGTCCATGATTTATTGCTGTGATTATTACTCAAGTGGGAATGTGGCTGATCATTTACCAAGGAGGGAGCAATGACTGACGTAAGGATTTAAATATCCATCGATATGTTGATATATCCGTCGATATATCCGTAAATTGGAAGGTTCGATATCGATATAAAAAATCAATTGATATTTCCAATATTCGTGCAAATATCTATGAAACGTAAAAAATAAGATAATTTAGTAATAAATATGAATTTAAATACTAAGAATAAGAACTATTACTTATTTAGGGATGAAAGTAACTTAGTTATTATTTGAAGTAATTTTTATAAATTTTTAGTTTACAGAAATATCCATCGATATCGATTATCATCGATATATCCATCGATATATCCGTAAAATTGAAAATGTCGATATCAATATTTTAATACTTGGACTGACGGAATGTCTGTAGGAAGGATAAAATCTCCTTTTGTAACTAAATCAAATAATAATTGAGGAGAGAGAGGTGATAAAATGGCAGGAATGTCCTCTACTGCCTTAGGGGTCTCTTCAACTTCACCCAACTTATTAATGTTCTTCCCATCAGAGAGAGAAACTATTTTCTGAGTATTTGTTGTCTCAACCAAATCGTCAGACTGAGAATTAATTACTTCAGCAGCATTAAATGCAGATTTATTTTCCTTCTGAGAATTTATGTTGTCTCTCATGCATCAATGTATCGATTGAAGAGCCCAATAAATCATTTAAAATATCATCATTGCTTTCACCCTGACACGTAGATCAAACTCCTTCCGCAGACCGTTCAACTTCCTCTTTCCGTTCTTCAATATCACTCGATCGTACATCATTTTTCAACCGATCTTCCACAACAGCATTGATGCGTTCCAGATCAATCCAGTTTGAGATTTGATAAATATCTAATAAACTATTTGTAACAAACATCAAATCCTTCTTAGAAGGCTGCTGTATATTTGAGATTTTCACCAAAAAAATTACCAAGAATTGGATCGGATATTGGCTCATTGGCGGGAAGAAAACCACACCTATTCTTCTTAACATTAATTAGAGCTTCTTGGCAGTCAATCATATTGAGAGTTGCAGATGAAACTTCCAATAAACCCCCGAGGTAGTATCCTAGTGCTTCAAAGACTGATCTTGTCCAGAATATTAATGGTAAATCACATATTTTAATCCATCCTCTATAGCTCGAAACCATTTCTGTTCGATTGTGGATAGAAAAATCTCAGTTTTCGATCTTCAAAAGTAAATCTCCAAAGCTTCTCCACTTTCCAAGCATCAATATTGCATAACTTGCATTTTTTATATTAAACATAGCTTTGTCATCCATGAAAGGATTTAAACTGAAATGTTTTGAAAAATGATTTTTAAGTACCTAATCATCATGCGCACACAACCTTGTCACAACAAGGATATTTGACCAATTTGTATGAACCACTTCCAAATCCTTTCTAACCCAATATTTCTGAGGAGCCACAACAGAAAAACTCTCTAAAGTTAAAGCGGAAGGCAGCATTCTGTTGGATTTTAGAATCTCAGCATAAGATCTCTTTAAAGTTGACTGAGAAAACATATCCTTAAGCCACGAGTTTTCAATTGCGCCTGCTTTCTTCATCTCACCTTTCCCCAACGTAGGTTGGAAGAAATTCAATAATTCCGAGAATTGAATCCAACCTTTCTTGTTCCTTTGAGCTGGAATAATCACCCAACATCTTCCTCCTGTATATGGACATATTATGCATTCCAGATACACTTTGGAGTGAGAGCGAAAAGTGCGAACTCGTCTAGTGCCAAAATCGTCACGAGTTTGTTGAAAAAAGGGTTCTTGCATTGGATTCCAAAGCATCTTGACAATACGGCTCTCGAACCACGAGAGTTGATGAGAGTTTAACTTATCTTCCTTGAAACATCTTCAACATAAAACTGAATTTTTGCAACCCACGCACGAAAGAAACTGTTGGCAACTCTGCAACTTTTGATTTTCATACTACTAAATCGCTGCCACCAAATTTTAGACTTCATCAACCCTCGTTGGTAGTTGGTATTCTTTTTTTGTCTGTTTGGAAAGAAAGAAATAGTCGGGTCTTCAACGATAACAGGTCACCTTTGGATTCCTTTTTGTAACAATGTTCAACATCTTGCTTCTCGGTGGGGCTCCAATCATAGAAAATTCCTTTGTAATTATAGTCCATCTTTGATTTCTTCCTCTATTGGAAAGCAGTCATTGTAAAGTTTTTAGGTCGAGATCCCTCTTCCCCAGCCCGTATGGCTATTTTGGTCCCTTTTTTTAATATATTTGGCTCTTATCCAATTTATTTTTTCCTCTTTTAATTGAAGTCATTTAAAGAATATGAAAAGTTGTAACAGAGAAACTAGAAAAAGGAGCTTATGGAAAGGTAGCCCGATTAGTAATTAGCATAAATGAAGAGAAGTAAATAAATAAAAGAGTCCCTTTTGAGAGGATACACCAATCAAAGAGAATATTGAACACAATAACTCTCCTTCCAATTTCCCAAAGCACATGTTCTAAAAAGTTTTTTCCAATTTCCCAAAAACCAACGATATGATAATTTATTCTTGCTTTGTATGAGGAAAAAACCATCATGGAAGATAAGTTATTCTTGTGTTAGACCTCTAAATCAGAAAGTGTATCGGAGGGAAGGAAGAAGTGGATATATAGTTATGAATATGGTCTAGGAATGTTGGTTTTAAGTAGTTTTGTGGTTTGGCAACTTTTGTAGATGGAGTTACAACTTCCATAGTTATGCTTTTCCTTAGTTATGTTGGTTTATCGTAGAGAGTTACAACTTTCTTAGTTAGTTATACTAGTTTATCATAGGGAGTTACGACTTCCTCGGTTAGTTTTACTGGTTTATTCTTATATATGTTGTATTTTGGTGTTTGTGTAGTTTGGCTCGTATGTTCTATGGTTCTACAATATTTTGGGAGAGAAGGATGATCCTCTCGAATTGATTATCACTGTAGGTGGTAAAATTTTGTGAATTACATCTTATATAAAGGATACCTATCATCTTGCTTCTCTTAGAAATTAGCAATCTTCATTTAGGAGACTGAGAGTACAAAAGAGGGCCTTACAAAAAGGACACACCAAAAAC
>JAOANK020000092.1:3413688-3426887 GCA_026257165.2 Telfairia occidentalis | reverse complement strand
ATTTTTTAAAATGAAGGCACCATCAACTAAATAAAAAGTTGTCAATTGTGCTTCTATTTAGTAGCAATTTCAAAATATAAATTTAAATGGAAAGATATCTAATAAGATCCAACATTTTGTCTTATTAAAAGTTGAATTTAGAAGTTTTGTTTGAATTTGTATTGTGTAAAAATTGTTAGACTACGCCATGTACTCGAGCTTACGTGGCATCAATCGATGAATCCACATGAATAAATCAATATTAACTTATATTAGTGTATTGTTTATACTAAAAATACGTCTTACAATAAATTAGAAGGTTTGTGATGGCAAGTGAAAAAAAGATTCATCTAATTTAGTTTTGGTCCCTGAGAACTAAAAAACACGTCTTGGAAATCATTTGGTGTGATTAAGAGTGAATATTTGGAGTGATTATTGTCCTCAATGCCTTGTTCATTTTTTTGAAATCAGCTTTTATTCTGCTTAATGATTTTCACAAATTTGTAATTTGATATCTGAGTCATTGCATACGCTAAATCTAATTAAGCACATAATTCGCGATAGTTTTTACAAATACTATACCCTACTATTATTTTTTGATTTACATAAAGTATTATTTTAGAAATTATTTCATTTTTAGAATTTTTAAGAATACATTATTTATGAAATGTATCCGTTTCATTTTCATCCGTGCGATCTCTTTTAATCGATCCATGGTTGTGAATGCCAAAGCAAACGAAAGCATGCTTCAATAGAAATTGTGACTTTTGGCTGCGACTTCCTCGGGAGATTGCACAGTCGCATCGCTTGCCAAATTCACAAGCCAACTTCTGCGGTCTGCCGTTCTAATCCAACAAGTCATCGTCCTCAATATTTAAGTCTTCAATCCTGCTCTTTGGTCCACTCGTCAATCAAACACTACAGTAAGTAACACATCTTTCCTTTCCCTTCCCTCCCCTATCCCTCCAAATTGCTATTTGTTTCAGTTCTGTATTCATAAACCATACCTACAGTTTCGTTTCGATATCCGAATTGTGTCCCCGCATCTTACTCAGTATTCATCCTCCTGGATTTTTTCTTCTTTTTAAATTCGTTCCGACGAAATTTTATTTCTTTGATTTTGGTACTGCTTCAAGTTTCAAAGTTTTCTTGTTGCATATTTGTTTTTAAATCTATACACTCACAGGCTTCTAATCCATCAACACCTTGCTGAGGTCAGATGTACTTTTTCAGAATATTCTTATATTTTTCCAGAATGACTATCAGATATACTTTTTAGGACGTCGATGTATTTCTTGACTTTCCATCTCTCTCTGTAAATCTGAATGTTGACGGTTGAACTGTGGGTCAAGACGCATGTGTCTTGACATTCACTTGCGGTCCTCTCTGTGGCTATCACCGAAATATTAGATACTATTTACTCTTTGCTGGTATCCAAGCACGGTGGCATACTGGCGGGTGCTGCCTTCTTGGTCTACGTTATCAATATTCTTATTCCTTATAGTTATAGTAGAAAGGCTACTAACTGCATATCTCTTTCCTCTAAGTCAGGCAATCCAACGTTATAAAGTAAGCCACATGGGTGGAAGTGCTATATATGAAGATTGGGAGTTAGACCTTACTTTCCCAATCAATGGAAGAATTGCTCGAACTGTGGTGTTAGTCGGTCGTACTGGCAATGGAAAAAGTGCTACTGGGAACAGTATTCTTAGAAGGAAGGCTTTTAAATCAAAGGCAAGTTCTTCCGGTGTTACAAGCACTTCTGAATTGCAGACAACTGTACTGAGAGATGGCCAAGAGATAAATGTTATTGACACCCCTGGTATGCACGAGCTAACTGATACAGGCACTATCTCTTACTTTCAAAGGCTAACATATATAACTATTTAAAAGACTCTCATCTTTTGAATGGTGCAGGGCTGTTCGACTTTTCTGCTGGATCAGATTTTGTTGGCAAGGAAATTGTTAAATGTATTGATCTGGCCAAGGATGGTATTCATGCTGTTCTTGTAGTTTTCTCAGTCAGGACCCGCTTTTCTCTGGAAGAAGAGGCTGCTCTCCGTAGCCTGCAAACTTTGTTTGGTAGCAAAATTGTCAACTACATGATTGTAGTTTTTACTGGAGGTGATGAACTCGAAGAAAATGACGAGACGTTGGAAGATTACTTAGGTCGTTCATGTCCTGACCCCTTAAAGGTTGCCTTTTCGTAGCTTACACTAAGTTCTTCCTTATTTTAGGATGTCGCATTGTTTATTTTAAGCATGCCGCTGATTCTCAATCATTCACTCAATTTCACGTTGGTTGGAATTGGAAAAATCTAATATTACCAATTCTTGAACAATTTTTACCACGGCTATAGGATATCCTTGCCTTGTGCAAAAACCGTTGTGTGCTTTTTGATAACAAGACCAAGGACGAATTGAAGAGGGTTGAACAAGTTCAGCAGCTTCTCTCCCTTGTTAATGGCATTATAATGCAAAATGGTGGACAACCTTATACAGACGAGTTGTTTACTGAACTGAAGGTACTATTAAACCATACAGGTTTCTTTACAATTGTTCCAGGAAAAAATCCCTTCATAACATATTAATCTTGCAGGTAGGGGCTATGAAACTTCGTGACCAACAAAAAGAGGTTGATTCTCTTGAAGGCTACTCCAAAGGAGAAATTTTGGAACTGAAGGAGCAGATGCACCGTTCATATGAAGAGCAATTGAAAAGAATAACTGATATGGTATTTTCAAGCCCTGCTGTTTTTCAGTAATTTGTGAATGTGATCTCCATATTAAAATAGAGGACATCAGTTGATAAAATTATTTTGCTGCCGTGATTACTTATTGTTGTTATTAATTATATTTCGTCAATAAGAAAATGCAGATAACTTTATAAAAAAAAAAAAAAAATATGAGAGTGATAAGAAAGATTGGCAACCTGTCATGATGGAAATGGACTGAGATTGCTCGACTCACTGGCCATGTAACGTTGATCATTAAAGTTGTAGCTGGACATATATTTAATATCAGATTCTGCATAATAATTTTATATGGTTGTCAGATTACTACAGCACAAGGAGAAGATAATTTTAGGGTACTTTCTGAGAGTCACAAAGACCGGGAAAAAGGATTAAAATGATAGAGGATAAACGTTTGTCTTTTGAAAACCCAATGAATGTGAAGTTTGTGTTGGATTGTCGAGCTTGGTTTCAAGTCTAGGCATACATTAGAAAATTCTGCAAGTCCCCAGAAGAAATTAGAAAGTTCTCTATTTTGATACAAATGGCCTTCCGTTGTAACTGATAGGCATACCTTTTTTCTTCTTTTTTGTTAAGAAAAAGGACCTCTTGTTCAGTAGGATAGAAGAACAAGAAAGGCTGTAGAAGTGCCAGAAGAGATACATTAGACTTGACATAATGTTAAAGAGCTGAATTAAAATATATCTTAGGTACGAATATCCTTTGCAATCTTCAAAAAGGAAACCTCAATTTTAATCCTTTCATATATATATATATATCCTTTGTAATCATAAGTATTTTTATTTACTCTCCTTTCTCCAGCATTCCTTGTTGGGGAATATTTTCCCTTCCAAACTTTTCTTGTCATAAAATTTTTGTTTCCTCTAAAAATAGTAGTACACATTTGTTTTGACCAATAAAATAGTGGTAGAATAGTTTCCTCGTAGGTTAAATTAGAACTTGTCAATTTATGAAGAGCTATAGGTGGAATATTGAAGATCTTTATTGTTTTTAGAATTACTTTCCCGGGGTAAAAAAACTGAAACTTTTTTCATCAGACTTCACTTTGTTTGCAACCTTAGCCGTTGCAGCTTTATGACTATTCCTCGTTACAATCCACTCATGAGGAGTTAACGTTCGTCTGTGTCAAAAAATTATAGGTTTAAATTGCATCTTATTCCTCAGTTATATAAACCAGTAAAGTCGTCTTGGTATGAGTGAAATTTATCAATCTATCATTTTACAAACTTCTTCGGGCAAAGTTAACCTTCTAATACTAATTTAATTTTGACTGGATGGGATTTGTGGTAAAAAATAAAAAGTATTTTTCTTTGCTCCTAAGCCACTTATTGTTAAATCTCTATTCAATCCAATTGCTTAAACTGATGGGTTATAGTAAAATTAATCTTATATCATTACTTTAACCCTCTCTCTCACTTGTAGGCTGGAAATTTACACAAAATCTAACAAATAGTTATAAATATTAAATAAGGGTAAAAATGTTCGAACACAAGACCTCATGCTCTGATACCATATTAAATTACCAATATACTTAAAAGTTTAAGTTGATTGATTATGTTAAATTTAATCTTATATCATTACTTTAACACAAATGACCTACACATGTTTTAGAGGGAGGGTGGGGGAGAGAAGCCTATTAATGTTTATATTTAAAGAGAGAGTGTCATTGTGTGTGTTACGTTTTGAGTTTCTTGGTATTCTGACTAGATTCACAAATAATGTCTGTTTTTTCATAGGTTGAGTTGAAGCTCAGAGAAACAACTATGAAACTCGAACAACAACTAGCAGAAGAACAAGCAGCAAGGCTGAAAGCAGAGGAGCATGCACAACAAGCTCAAAGAGAATCTAATGATGAAATTCGTAAGCTTAGGGAGCATCTACAGAAAGCAGAGGAAGAGCTTCGCAGGCGTGGTGAGTCTCGGTGTACCATCCTCTGATGAACTTGGTGTTAAATTTTACTGTGGTAAATATTGTTTCAAGAGTCCTGAGTAATAGAGGATATCGTTTTTAAGTGTCCTGTGTTGGTACCTACACGGAGGTTTTTACATTAACTGTGCAACTGCTTTATGGTGTCGATAATTCTGGCTCCGTGTTATTATCATAAATGCATGAATGCATTCTACTTCTGTCTATATGAAAATTTCATTCCTAACGAATGGGGCGAAATGCATGCTCATCCATTTGGAATGATATGAATATTTATTTCTGGTGACTGGTCACGTAGAAAACTTCCATTGGGTAATGTTGAAGATTGATGCCACATTCTATCAACGTTCCTGACGATGATCGTTGAAGGTTCCTTAACTCATCATCATCTTTAAATGAAGGGTAAAATACACTCTTGATCCTTGAAGTTTGTATTCAGTCTCTACTTGGTTTATGAAGTTGCAAAACACACTTTAGTCTCTGAAGTATGAAAAATAGTTTTAAATGATCCCTATATTGAGTTGACCATTAGTTGACTAATGGAATAGTGATGTTGCGTAACCAAGTTAACAATTTTTTTTTAAATGATGTGTCACTATTTAATAAATTTATGTTATTTTTTCACTAAATATGTGGGATTTTTTTCCCTCCCTTCCTCTGTCTTCCTTTCTCCTTTCTCTCTTTCCCTTCCCGTTTTCTCCCGTTTTAGTCCATTCTTGCTGCATCCGAGCTGAACTTAATGAAACCTCCAGTTTCTTTCAAGCTCTGTCAATTTTTTTACCCCCCCAATCCTCTCTTCAAACCCCTCTGTTAGCTCGTCCGCCCCGCCTCTTCCACCCTTCAATTTTATTTTTTTTCTTCTCCGAAACACCAGCCCATATAAAGTTTTGTAGATTTCTTCGGGCCCAATGAACAATAATCTTTGTCATTTTTTTCACTGACAACCTCGTTATGCTTCCAAAACCCACATACAGAACTGAATTCGACTCCTTTGAATCAACCATTTCAATACTAAAACTACTCGCCTACGATTGATAAAGTGGCTTAGCAAGCAACAATGACTGGAAGAAAACTGGAGAAGAAGAAGGGGAAAGAGAGAGGAGGAGATTGTGAGTTGAGAGAAAGTAGGAAAAGTTGTGTAGAAAAGAGCAGAATCAGTTGAAAAAAAAAACTGGCGAAGGAAGGGAGAAAGGAGAAAGAAAGGGAGAAAGAAGGCATGGAATAGAGGAGAAAAAAATGATTAAAAATGAAAAATTCAAATAAGCTAAAATAAAAATAATGTAAATTTATTAAATATGGTCGTATCATTAAAAGGTATGCTACGTCATTATTTTGTTAGTCAACTTCCGGTTGACTTAATTGAGGGATCACTTAGAACTATTTTACAAATTTAAGAAATTAAAGTGTTTTTTTTTTTTTATTTCAAGGACTAAATAGACATTAAACTAAAATTTCAGAAATCAAAAGTGTCTTTTACCTTTGAATGAAATATAATTGGAAAGGAAGGGATTTGGAATTAGTTTGGGTCAACAAATATGCAATCGAAATTCAGATCCGTGGTTCTGTTGTGTCTAGCAATGTGACTACGTTGTCGTGGAAATGATGCTAGTCATTGAATCTGTAGCAGAGCAACTCAGCGCCGCCCGAGTTTGGATTTATGTGAAAAATGTTCTATCTCCTGCTTTATTTTCATTTTTTTTCCCATCATTTGTTATTTGTTTTTTTATTTATTTTAGTGTATCATTCTCGAAATTATATACTTTTCATTTTCATTTTATATAGTGTGTCAAATGCAGTTTAGAAACAAAACAATAAATTAGTGATTAACAAAATATGCTAATTTGAGTATAGCTTGGTGGATAAAGTATTTACTACCATTGTGAAGGTTAATAATTTGATCTTCCACCACTCCAATTGTTGAATTCCATAAAAAATAAATAAAAATAAATGTAATTAGGCAAATACTCAAATTTCGAAGGCAATGTACCTACCCTAAAGACAATGAGCTCGCTTGAGGTTCTTTGATTACCTATGAACTCGTTAATACATTTTTATTACCACATAATTTTTAATAAAAAGATGCAACAAATTTGACTGTAGAAGAACCGAGAACAAGACAATAGATAATATATTATCATAATGGTGAAGCTACCTAAAAAACCAAGTTGTTTAATCGAGAACAACAGAGTCGGTCATATAGGCAACAACAGGATCTGACATGAAGAAAGTTTATGTAAGGTGCTTATTTAGGAGGAGCATTGAGCACAATTCTTGTTGGACAATGCAGATAGATTGGCTATAAAAACAAACGACCATAAACAACGTCCACCTGATCTTCAGCGCTAACTCTTTTTCCTAGCATAACATAGCCTCCCAGCAGGAATGAAAGCATTAACATTTGCATGGTAATATGTGGATTAACCTACAAGTTAGTCTATGAAGATTTAGATGTTTGTTAAATGGTTCCTAAATTTTAAAAAGTATCAAATAGGCTCTTGAACATTCAAAATGTATCTTTTTTTTTAGTTAAACAACATGTAGGGGTAGAGATTGGAACTCACAAACTTTTGGTCGGAGAGATAATGCATTAACTAATTGAGTTATGCTCAATTTTCGCAACATTCAAAATGTATCTAATATGTCCATAAATACTAAAAAGTGTCTTTTAATCCCTAAACTTTCAATTTTGTGTCAAACAAGTTTTTAAACTTTCAATTTGACATTTAATAGATATTCGACGTACTAGACACTTTCAAAGTTTAGAGACCTATTATACACAAAATTAAAAGTTTAGAGATATATTTGATATTTTTTAAAATTGACCTATTGAACACGAATCGTTAAAAAAAAAAAAACCGATTAAAGATACCGATACATTAGCTTTTTAAATCCCATTCTCCAATAGGGATGACCGAATATGCGGAACTAAATTTATAATTTAACATAACATGTATCACCTAAATTGCATATTTATTTATAAAATGCCAATTTAACTAAAACTTTTATTTATGATTAAATTTATCTCGTCATCGAGATCAGGCTTGCTTATTCCATTCAACCCGGTGGAACAAAATAGGAGCTTGTATAATCCACTCCATTACATTATATATGTGGAAACATAATCACCAAATTACATCAGTCTACAGGCTGAGTGGTGAAAACCAACTATGTATGTAAAAAATAAGTTAAAACACAAGCCACTCCAAATGAGAATTGCTACTCTTCCAGAGAGGGATAGTCTGTGTAACCAACCACTGGATCTGATAGGTAAAAAGTCTCTCTATTGTACTTGTTGAGAGGAGCATCTATCTCGAATCTCCTCGGCAAGTCTGGATTTGCCAAAAACCAACGGCCATAAGCAATAACATCTGCTCGATTTTCAGCAATGGCTCTGTTTCCATCTTCCTTATCAAACCCCCCAGCAGCTATGAATGTGCCCTTGAATGCCTTTCTCATTGGTAAGAGGCTGTGTTCACACTCAACTTTCTCGACAACATTCCTCATTCGTGGCTCCACCATGTGGCAGTACAAGATTCCATACTTGTTCAAACTCTCCGCCATGTAGAGTCCCAAAGCTTTTGGATTTGAATCTCCTGCCTCCATGAAATCTGAAAATGGCGATAGTCTTATCCCAACTCTGTCTCCACCTATCTCGTTTACGACAGCTTCAACTACTTCTAGAGCAAATCTGCAACGGTTTTCCAGGGACCCTCCATATTGGTCCGTTCGGTCGTTCACTTGATCTTTCAAGAACTGATCAATGATATAACCATGAGCTCCGTGGATTTCAACTCCATCAAAACCTGCATATTCATTCAACTACCATATCAGTCCTTTTGCAGAAATAAAAACCATAGTCAGGAAAAACCTACGAACGAGGAAAAAAGCAGAAAAAATCGAGTACTCTCCATCCCCAAGAAAATCCTAATTTCTCTTAGTATGTAACAACTTCTCAAAAACATTTTGAATTGATTACCATTAAGATTCTTGTACCAAAGGAGGAAAAAATGCAGTCCATACATAAATCATGTACTGATAAGATAAAACTTCTGTTTGCCATGCACATAAATATTTTGTCTCCCACGTGACGCTAATATTTGTCTCCTTTTTTTCAAGAACAGTACTAATATCTCTCTTGCGCTTCTTGATGAATTTTTAGTCTTAATCAATAATCATGAAAGAAGCTTAAAATCCAATCATGGCAGGACTTCTGCTAGTTTTCTGAAAATAGGACTTACCAGCTTCAATGGCATTCCTGGCTGCAAGCCTAAAATCGTTGACAATTTGAGGGATTTCATCTGTCGTTAGACGTCTTGGAGGAGTAAATTGTGCAACGTCAATTCCATTGGCTCGAACTTGTGGGAACAATGGCTTGTCCGATGACGAGATTGGGGCTTGTCCATTTGGTTGAAAACCTATACGCATCAGAAAAAGTTAGAATGGATAGTTACTTATTTCTTATAATAAAAAAAGAGATGGAAGTAAATGACATGACTTAAATACACCACTTCGGAAGTCACCACCAAAAATAGAGGAACAATACATAAAAGAACTTCTGTAGTTCTATCTCATGTATAGTAACATCCTCTTCCAGATCTGACGGTGCAAATGCTTTTACATAGTTCAGGAACCTCGTATTCACGAAGTTAATTGCCTTAACTGTCTTTCTTCCAAAATTAAATGCTCGTAAAAGTATGAATCGAAAGGACAATGGATGCGGAATCATAAGAAAAATGGCAACTGAGAAACCTCATACTGTTTGCTTTATCCAGTGCAGAATTCAATCTACAGTTTTCTACTTGATTGTGTTGTTCCAGATGATATGCTCTTATGAAACGTAGGTTCCACCAACTTTTCTTTTTGTTATTCATTTCAGGGAAATACAATTGGTTCTCGCAGGGCAGGAATAAAATAAGTAATGGGAAAAAGTTAGTATCAAGTGCTTGATGTAGATATCCACTGAATCCAGACTACCGTGGATTTTGTATTGTCTGTTCAACAACTTGCCGCCATACTCATGCCTGTGGTGGGGTTAATAAAGTTATAAAGGAGATCCTATTTCCAAGAAAAAGAAAAAACGCACCTGAATTTGAAACCCTCCCAACGTGCCATATCTGACAAAAGAATGTACCACCTTTGCGATGGACAGCATCTACAATTGGTTTCCATGCTTCAACTTGCTCTTTTGTCCATATTCCAGGTGTATCAGGATATCTAACACGTTAGAAGACAGAAACAAATTAGTTCCCAAGCAAGGAAGTCAAGGAGAAAAGAAAAGGAAGAAGTTTATCAAAGGCTATTACCCTTGGGCAGTGTCAGAAACTCCAGTGGCCTCGGCTATTAAGAAACCCCCTTTGGTGGTTCTCTGGGAGTAATATAAGATGGCATGTTGCTGAGGAACATTGTTGTAAGATCTCTGCCTTGTCAATGGGGCCAATGCGATTCTGAAGATTAATTATCAAGGGGGGAAATATAAGCAAGCCAAGGATTGAAGATGGTGAAAGGCAAAACAGAACTTCCAGAGTCAGAATCAATTAACAAACTTAGAAATCGTGCGTGGACACTAAGGAAACAGGTTTTCCAAGTAACACGTAGATTGTGGTTTCAAGTCAAGATTTCTACACTGCACGTGTAATGTAATTAGATGATACTTGAAAGACAATCACGAAGACGTGGAAGATGCAAATGGTAAAGTGGACAGAATTACCTGTGAGAAAGATTAAACTTTCCCATCTTGTAAGGAGTGAGGAGAGAAATGGTAGGAGATCGGGCAGACGCACAATTGTTGTTATCCGCCATTTCTATTGCTTTTAATTTCGCTGCCTTCTCAGAGTTGCTCTTCCTTCAACGCGGAGGGAGGATCCGCAAAGGGTATATTATATATAAATTTGCTCCCCCACGCCCCACGGAGCAGTGGCTAGTGGTGAGTAAAGGACAAAAGACGACATTGAATGATTGAAAAAAAGTTGGTTTTGTTAACTGATGACGTATGAGAATGCGTGGTTGGTGGAATTGCTGTGCCGACGAGTGAATTAGATCCGGCCGCCTCGAATCGCCATCCAAAGTTGAACCGGTTGATTTTGCTCACAAAATATAATAAACTTGCCGTTATACCCTTTGACCCGTTCCCTCCTATCCTTGAAATCCCACTGGATTGATTGACGTTCATGCATTTACGTGACATTATAAAATATCAAATGAACAGAGCAAATGATTTTCGATACACCTGTTCACGAACAACTGAACTCGGCGGTGCGTCGGCGATGAGATAATAGTTCTGGGTCTTTTTATTTTACATCACCATTCAAATACACAACGTCATGGGTAGAATTTCCAGCGAAGGTAACCAATACTTATTTATTCAAAAGAAAGAAAAAAATCAGTTTTGACCTGTTAGTTTCGATTTCATTAAATTACATTCAAACTGTAATAAATATTGCCATTTTCACTCATTCTCTATTCAAACTAGAAGTTGGTATAGAATTTTTAAATTCAACAACATGTGCGGGTAGGGATTTAAATCTCTAACCTCTTGATTGATGATATATGCATTAACCAATTAAGTCATGAGAATGAAAATGAAATTGATTGATTTTTTTTAAGAGAAATGAGATTACCCTTCTTTATGGAACATTAATTTCTAAGTTGGTGATAGATCTAAGCAATTAATTTTATTTTTGCATTTTAAGAAACATCATCAAACGTTCATTCTCATTCCTTTGAAGTAAATTGAGCCTTAGTCCATAATGTTTATATATATATATATTTTCAATTTAATCCTTATTAGTTTATCCTTTTTCAATTTAATCCTTATTAGTTTATCCTTTTTCAATTTAATCCCTTCTATTTTAATAGTATTCAATTGTGTTCATCATAGTTGCTAAATGTTAAAATTAGCTTATCATAAACTTACATCGTATAACACTTAACAGGAGAAACAATTAAAACTTTAAATTTCTATTAATTGTTAATACTTAACGAATTTGTAGGAAATTTATAGGAGAAACAAATGTTACCAAAAGGGTTGCATGCGGATTTACTAATGACATGATTACCTTAGATGATAGTTGACCGTGTGCAACTCACAATTCTAACTCTTAAACTCCGTGTATTGTTGAACATAATCAGAAACTTCACAACATTAGTGAATAAAACTTGAAATTTCTACCAATTTTATAGAAACTGAAAAATGAATTAGAAATTCTCCCCTCTCAATTAAATGATCCACCTTTTTCTTCCTCTAAATTCAATTGATTCACTAATTATTGTGTCGGTGTAAGTTTATGATCATTAACCAATTTTAATAGCTATTGACATTGAGGGATTAAATTAAAAAAATGTCAAAACATAAGAGTCTCAATTAAAACCTTTTAAACAATAGAGATTAAATTGGGTGAAAATCAAACATTATGCATTAATATTTACAATTGCATAAATTTTAAGCTAAATTATACAAAATACTTTGAAACATTGATCTTTGTTCCAAAATTATCCTTACAATTTTAAATGTTTAAATTATACTTTCACCTTTCAAATTGTTTAGAAAATATTTTGATGTTAAGTCAATTTATGTCACTCATTCTAATAAAAATATTCTTCTAGAGTATTTTTTAAACAATTTGAAAGTTACATGAGACAATTGAAACTTTTAAGACTTTGCTTGGTTCGAGGTTTGATTGGACGTCAATGAGTAATGGTGTATGAGAATAAAATATTTTTTAGTTCAACAATTGTGAGGTTGGTGTTAAGATGTGGAGCCCAATTCATCAATCGAGCTTTGATTCTAAAGAATCGTCGTACAAGGATCGAGAAATACGAATCGGGAAAGATTTGAGAAGCTGAAATTTGTTGTTGTCCAGGGGACTGTTGAGAAAAGTGAAGTCAAAACTGAAGAACAAATCGATAAAATCACATTTTTCTTATAGGATTTGGTTTGAAACATTTTTTTTTCTATTAAGTTTTGGTGCGAGTCTCTATAAATACACTTATAACTCTAGAGATCTAAATACAAAAAATCATAAATAGAAAATCTAGAATTCCAGAGATGCAGATATGTAGAGTGAGTGATTTTTGTGAGAGAGAGGTGTGTGGACTTTTTCGAGAGAATAGACCCAAAAAATAAGTGTTCTTTTGCTTTGGTTTTGCTAACCAATAACACTATGAGCGAGATTGTGGAGTGACATAGCAATAACGGTGGTAGTAGTAGTAGAAGAGACTGGTTGAAAAACGTAGAGTGTCATTATTACCATAAGAAGGGTCACGTTAAGTCCAAGTGCAAATGAATAAGGTGTTAAGTATGTTCCTAACATCAAATCGAATCTTATCTCAGTTGGTAAGTTAGATGATGGGGGTTATATGATTGAGTTTAGCGATGACTCGTGGAGACTCACTAGAAGGTCAGATTTGGTGGCAGTAGGCCACAAACAGTTTGCATTATACATAGTTGATTTGAGAGTTGGCAGAAGTCCAGAGAAACGGTGGATGCAAGTTAAAGCTGCAGATGGTTTGTAGAGAGGCAAAGTTGCACCAGCAGCAATGACAAC
>JAOANK020000092.1:3390787-3413588 GCA_026257165.2 Telfairia occidentalis | reverse complement strand
TTATGTAATTTTGTTTTTATTAGTTATATTTACTAATATCTAGTTTATAAATATAAATTTTTTTATTATTAAATAAAATAAATTAAGGTAGAATTATAATTTTAATAGTTTTTTAATTGATTAAAAGTAAATAAATTGGAAATGTCACCTGTGCTAACACTAGTTTGAAAAAAACAAAGGCCTTAGCTGCCGCGTTGGGAGGGAGGGAGGGCTCAGTAGAAAAGAGGAGATAATTCAGCTCCAGAGTATATAAAATCTGTAACCACAATCCTGGTCGTTAAATTTAATGGAAGGGAAAGAAGAAGTGTAGACTGCACAATCTATCAATGGCGGGAGTAGAATTGCTGGACCTGTTTCCACACCGGGAGCTGGAAGAGGGAGTTGCTGGTTCATCCGATTGGAACCCAACTGATGCTGTGCTGTTTGTAGGACTGAGTTTGGTGCTTGGGATTGCTTGCAGGCACCTATTGCGAGGCACCAGAGTTCCTTATACTGTTGCGTTGCTTTTTCTTGGCATAGTTCTTGGATCCGTTGGTTAGCTCATCTTCCGTTCATTCAATTTTTATGTTACTTCTTAATTGTTTTTCTTCCTCATATTCTGCTGATCGTTGTTCGCTTAATGTTGCTATTGTTGTAATTTATTACTTTCATAGATTCTGGAAACTTAATCGTTTCATAGTCAGTGTTGATCAAGACGTTTTACGTGTTTTACGGTTCTCCTTTGTTTGTGTAATTTAAGATTTTATGAATTTTAATTCATTCTTGTTAAGGAAAATCATTAAATGAGTCTGATATATCAGTTTATATTTTACTGTATGATTAGTAGAATTCTGTTGAAAGTTAATTTTGTTTTAACCGATGGTTTTATATAAACCTCTGCTCTTGTTCACAATTAAAATCAGTAATATCGAGCCTTTCTGATTGTGAGAAAATACTCTATTCTTCATTCCTTCTCCTCTTTTTAGTTCATTACTGTTATAATTTCAATCCTCGAGTTCGGAACTCAGCTGCTTTGAAGATGAACCGGTGAGGAATATTTTCCGGGAAACAGAAGGAATAAGTTTCACTGGTTGTGAAAAGGGTAGATGATAGGAGAATTGACTCAAGCGAGTGGATTAACCGGAGAAGTACAAATTCAAGTATTGAACCTCACCAATATTTATATATCGGGAGTCGAGGTCTGAAATTCTCGACTTGTTGTCCACCTATTGGTTGTAGGTTGCTTTGTGATTTTTCATTCTCTCATAGTGTAACGACCCGAGCATGCATTATATCAGTGAAACTATATAAATATTGGTATTGTAGGTTGCTTAGACCATCTAGAGTCGCCATTAGCATGCATGCTTTTACATAAAGAGGTTATAAGATTTTCCAAACTTGAAATCAAATTTTCATAAACGCTGAAATAACTAAGTTCCAAAATACAATTGAAAATGTACTGGGATCCAGATTTTAAAGCAATTGAAAAAGAAAACTAAACATAGCTCAAAAGTAAGACATTTACTTCATGATATGTAAACGATGAGACAAGCGGAAGACTGCAATTGATAATCATGACTCTTATGCAACCGCTCCTCGTCAGCGACCCATAAAGCCCTTGCTCTTACCTAAAAAAATAAATAGAAAATATTGAGTATATAGAATACCTAGTAAGTGACTCGTCTCCAGGGGTTAGACATGCAAGCACAAACAATCATACATCTCATGCGAGGCCTATTCTCTAGACATACCATCTCATGGAGGATCCTCAAATATAAAACTTAGCAGAAATATACAATCTCATGGAGATCCTCAATATAAAACTCAACAGCGATGTAAAATTTCATGGATGATTCTCAGTATAAAACTCAGTAGAGATGTATTCTTATGGAGGTCCCCGATGTAAAACTCAGTAGAGATATAAAATCTCACTGAGGATTCTCAATATAAAACTCAGCAAAGATGCAATCTCATGGAGGTCCTCAATATGAAGTTCAGCAGAGATGGTGTCGCTAATATATGTACATGCAACATACACTCATTAATATGCATAGGTCCCAAACAATAACCCATCATACAACCGAAGCCCCAAGGCATCCAACATTCAATATTCCAACGATGCCCCTGACATCCATAATCACACATATATAATACCCATGACATCTAATGTCCATATAGTCATGAGGTGCACATCATGCTCAAATAGCAATATCACATCATGCTCATTAACATCAATTACGTAACATAAGCATAATCACACAACATCAAACAATCATTTGACCTAGCCTGAAGATTTATCCAAGAGCGAAGCCACTTACCTTATTCCAAAAACAGCAAGGTGACTCTTAGTGACTCGATATTCAATCCTTCTAGCAACCTAAGTCAAAATATTCATAATGTCCAATTAACTCTCTAATCATTATTAACTTTTTAATTAAAAGAGAAACTAAGGCTTTTTAGGGGACAAACACTACCAGAAAAGTACGACACACTCTCTATCCAACCACCATCCACGCGTCGCCGCCACTTGCCATCACCGTTAGCCACGTGTCGCTCACGCTCCGCTGCAATTTGGGTGAATAGGGACTGAGTTCGGATTCTACTCAACCTCAAGAGTTCAACGCCACTAGAATCAAACCAAACAGAGGTATCACGTGCCGCCAAGTGCGGTTGGAAGGCTGGCACGTGTGCCACATGTGTCGCTGCTGCAGCGCCTTTCCGCCGTGCATGGCGCTTCATCGTTGCTTCAATCACGATTCTGTTTTTGCCATTGTGTAGATCTTGTTCCTGTGGTTCTTTTCGATCCTCTGTTTTGCCCAAACTTCTTTCTAATCGCCCAAAAAAAGGGAAATAACATGAATAAAAGAGGAAAAACCCAGAAAAACCTGAGAGCGGTAACTCCAACTGCCTTACCGTTCAGTAGATGGTGTGAGGCGGTGATAATGAAGTTGCTTGTTAAAAACTCACTCGAATAGAGACAAAAAAGAGAGGAAAAGCCGAAGAGAGAGAAAAGGTCACCTAGGCCACCGTCACCGGTGATCGAAAATGGCCGCCGCCTCCTGCTGCTGGTCGTTAGGGAGGAGATGAACATGAGAGAAGAAATTTTCGGGGAGAAGGGGGAGACTTTGCTTGAAAAGAAGGGAAAAGATAGAGAAATACTTTTTTTTTTTGGAATAGGAAAAAAGTTTTGGTGGTTAGGGTCTCTAACAAGCATACTTATAGAGTTCTCCCAAAACCTTAACCCTAGCCCTAATTCGCTTATTTATGAGTTTGCTATTATTTTTAATTTTACCCTTTTAACAAAAGGTGAAATCCCTTAATCTCCAACAAATAAATCATAATTATTTCCTCTCTAATAATAACACCGAATCACAAAATAATCTCCAATTAATTCAACAGAATAAAAAACAAAATTCAATTTAAAAAGAAGAAAAAAATATAACGGACGTTACACATACTGAAATAAAGTATCCATTTTTTATTTCCAGGATCTTGTAGATGCCTAAAACCTGAGCTTGATTTCAGTATGGTTGGCACGATAAAATTATCTGTTGTTTGTCCATTGCTGCATTTCTCAATGATAAAATTGTGAGCTATATGTGTGTGACTTGTGAGTGAGCATTTTAATTTGTCATTTTTCGACACTTCCTAGCACTGATCGGTGTGACTTGTGAGTGAGCATTTTAATTTGTCATTTTTTGACACTTCCTAGCACTGATCGCTCGATGCTTATCTTTCCTCAAACTGTAATAATGCACAGAATATGGCACGCATCATCGGTTGGGAAAGATAGGGGACGGCGTCCGTCTCTGTAAGTTTGTCCCTTTACTCTTTATCCTAGTCACTGCATCATTAATTTTGAAGTGCTTTTTCTAAAAATATTAGTTATAGCTGTTAAAACAGATTCGAGACTTTCTAAATTGCAGGGGCAAAAATCGATCCTGATCTGTTATTGGCTGTTTTCCTGCCTGCTCTGCTGTTCGAGAGTTCCTTTTCAATGGAAGTGCACCAAATTAAGGTGCCAATACATGCTTTTTGAAATCATTATCCTGCTTTGAACTTAGCTTGGTGACAGGAGAACTCATATATTTCTTTGAACAGAAAACTTTGTACAGAAAACTTTGTACAATGGTCACTTTCTCTAATTATTTTTGTAGAATATGTTATGGATGGGTTTCTTGTCTTCTAAGAACTTTTGATTCTCTAGAATGGTTCTAATAGCACCAATATTTATCTGCCTTGATGTAACTGAAGTTTTGTATACAAATTGATCTGCCATCCGAATGGATTAATGGCAGTTGTAAACTAGCTGCTAATTGGCAGTTTGACATCTACATCAGTTCAATGGTGTACAATTCATCGTATCTAACTCATCTATCATTTCCACTAATAGCTTCTATTAACAGAAATAACAACTTACATAATTACAAGGATATGTCTACATCAGTTCCACCACTTGCACGTGCACGCGCTCACACACAAAACTCATCCTTAAGTTATCTCGATGAAAAAAAAAAACTCATTATGGACATAATAATTAATAATCAAACTGACAGGCCTGCAATTCAATTTACCTATGCCACGCATGGGACTCGTAAGATGGATTAAGAAATAAAAAAAATTGAGTGAAATATTAATTAGGGTTGTGATAGGTCTCCAATAAAGAGAGTTTAGGATAGAAAGAGGGGAAGATGGGCGGGCTGGTAATGTGAGCTGGCATTGAGTTGTTGTTATAGGGTGTAAGGCCTTTATTAGTTGTTAGCCGGGCTATTTTGGGTATTTGTGCATATTATATATATAGGCGAGCATGAGAGAAAGAAAAGGATCTTTTGCCATATTTTGTTAGAGTGGTTAGGAGAGATTAGAGAGCTCTTGAATTTCCTTGACCTTTAGTAATCCCTCTTTTAATATCAATGATAGAAGTGAGTTCTATCATAATTATGGGAAGTGAGTTCTATCAGGTATAGATATTCAAATACCCGAGTTCTATCAGGTATTTGAATATCAATAATAGAAGTGAGTTCTATCGGGTAATTATGGGAAGTTACAAGAAGTTATGAGAAGTTGGGTAGTTTTGGAAAGCTATTGGTAATTTGGTAGTTTTGGGTAGTTAGGTAGTTGTGGAAAGTTATGAGAACTAGGGTTGTTATGGGAAGTTATGCTTTGTGTTTTGTATTTAATAACTTGCTAAGGAAAGCAGTTTGGATTTATCTTGGAACTAGAATGGAGAGTTTCAGACCTCTTGAATGTCTAAATTAGGTTGCATTCCTCCTTTGATTATCCATAAAAGGTTACTCTTATGACTGTGCTACCACTTTACTTTTCTAAGAGCATCACTTGAAACACTATCTTTGAAACATTTTTGTGCATATTTAGGATCCCTAATACCTGGGCCTTGTGTTTGGTTATTGAATTCTAACAAGTTTGACTGAACAACTTACATTACTAAACTTGCTAGAGTTATCCTTATCCCAACACATTGATATTGACTATCACATTGCTTAACCTTAACCCAACTCAATTGGAGCCTGACTAAGGCCTCATTTCTTTTTTTCTTTGTCCAACCAAATGCACAGTGCAGGACTCTGATATAGATGTTAGGTCCCACCATCTTAACTATGTAGTGCCATGGTTTTGCTCCCAACGACCATGGCCAACTGTAAGGTTTTTCTTACCTCAATACTTGTTTCATGAGTCTTTCATATTCATCAAATAGAGGACAACTTTCTTCCTCGTTGAAATTAAGCCAGCTTAACTTGATGATATCATATCGGCTCAAGCTAACCATATGCATCAAAACTCTGCCCAATGTTGGCTTAGTCTTAGCTTGCGTTTGCAACTTGGACAACCCTCATACTGTTGCCTGTTTGTGCATTCTTATCTCTTTAGTCTAGGCCAATTCTAACAACTCAGACTCTCTGTCTTACCTCTTTTCTAGGTAAAGGCATCGTAAAAGGACCACTTTTTCTTTTTTCGAATGAGACCCACAATTATCTTGCTTCCTCATTGAGCAAGACACTCTAACGTTAGTTTTTCCTCTCACCAAGCCAAGATATGCTTCAATGCTCTTCACTTGCTATAGACATGACGTAAGACTGCTCATTTGGCTCCCGTCAAGATCTGAAGGCATTTATTGTCAAACCGATGCACGAGCCCTTGCTTATAAGTGAAGGAGCTACCTTATTATCCATCCATGTGGATTCTCTGATCCTACTTCACTTGACACAACTCTTTTTTTGTTCTGTTTTCTCTGTACATATGTGTACAGTATTATCTGTATTTTATAAAATGTCAATCTTTATGTTCTACACTTATAGTGCTGCTTAGAAGAGTGCATATGTTTGTGTACTACGCTACTGGAAAATGTTTAGGAACAATTTACGAAATATATTGTTGGTGCAGAGGTGTATGGTCCAAATGATCTTATTAGCTGGTCCAGGTGTTTTAATTTCAACCTTCTTGCTTGGATCTGCTTTCAAGGTATCACCATGACCAGACTAGACTATAAGTTCAGATAGTAAGAATTATTCTATGTAATTAATTTTTGATGCCTTAATGCAGCTCACTTTCCCATATAATTGGAATTGGACGACATCATTGTTGCTTGGGGGACTTCTGAGTGCCACGGATCCTGTGGCTGTTGTAGCTCTATTGAAAGAGCTAGGTGCAAGCAAAAAACTGAATACAATAATAGAAGGAGAATCCTTGATGAATGATGGGTATTATTTTGAGTTATATTTCAACCTTTATTGTTTAAATGAATTCTTTTTCAAATAAGTTGTTATATTAATAGGTGTGGCAAGACCGAATATTTCATCTATTCATTATTCTGTTCTTCTTTTAAAATGTTTAATTTCAACATCCAGAACAGCAATTGTGGTTTATCAACTTTTTTATCAAATGGTCCTTGGAAAGAGCTTTAACTGGGGAGCTATAATCAAGTATCTTATGGAAGTCACGTTCGGGGCGTATGTATCATTTTCTTCCTTATTCTGTTTGTTCATTAGGGCAGCTAATTTTTAGGACCAGCCTAAATGATGTAATAGTTGGTCCTGAGGTTTTAATTTCAAGCTTCTTATTACCATTTTCTTCCCTGTTCTATTTGATCATTTGAGCCAGCAATTGTAGTTTATGAACTTTGTTATCAAATGGTCCTTGTTGTAATCATGTCTCGCTGGTGTTTTAATAACCAGTTTGGGCATTGGGATTGCTTTTGGGATTGCATCTGTTTTATGGCTTGGGTTCATTTTCAATGACACTGTGATCGAGATTGCATTAACGCTTGCTGTGAGCTATATTGCTTATTTCACTGTATGTTACTCTCTCTCTCTCTCCCATTCATACTTGTGTCCATTCTGGATGATGAAGCTGTTAATTAGTTTTGCAATGAATATTGTTATTTGAAAGGAATTGCATATTGTTTTAGAAATATTTTTAATTAACTCTCAGTGTATTGGGTTTAAGATACCTAGAATGTAGTGCTTATTGCTAAATGGTTTTGGCATTTTAGAATGGGGAAAGACTCTTTATGGCACAAGGTAACTGCAAGCAAGAGCCGAAAAGTTCCTCCTGGCTGGTTTACTCGAAAATGAAGTACTAAAATGAGTAGATGCATGTGGACATTCTTTTCAATTTTCTGGAATCAAGTTAATCAGTTGTTTGCTTTGATTTGGGTAAAGGAGATCGTATGATTTTCTGGACTGGCTTGTGAGTTGCCTACTAGCTGCTTAGCTCCAAGTTTCTTAAGCTAAGCCCTTTTGGGCATTCTAACCGTTATGCAAGGAGATCACATATGCAGAGTGTACGGGGGTGGGGCTTGCACTTTGGAAAGACAACTTTCAGAACAAGTAATTGGGGAATGAGCCAAATTTTGTTATTTGTACTTATTTCCTTTTTCATTACATCAATGAAATACTTGTCTCCTTTCCAAAAAAAAAAAAAAGCAACAGCAGATAATTGGAACACTCACCCTGGTATATTCTCCTCAAAGTCTTACATTCTCCTAACCTACGACGAAGGACAAAATTTCACACAGAAAGCTAATTGCAGGCTGGAAACTAAATGTCCTTAGCAAGTAAAGTTCTCATCTGGTCCCTACTCCTTGCGGGTTTAATTCTGTGGAGGTAAAAAAAGAAACTGCTCCATAAGTTGAACTAATATTTTTTGTTCAAGAGGAAAGATAAGGATCAAAATCACCCGTTTTGGAGTTGTAGCATGGCCTGTGAATGCTGGACAAGGCTGCTGAAGGTGTTTGATTTAAGCTGGTGCTTTTCTCAGAGCTCCTAGGACCACATATACCCACTTTAATTTGGTCATCCTTTTAAGAGAGAACTTAAAGTGAATTGGATAAATTAAAGCTAATCATTAGCTTTAAGTACGTTAGAAAGACAAGAATCTTAGAGTCTTTAATGATAATTGTAACAAAATTTTCATGGAAACTTGGGATCTGTTATCCTTTTGGGGTCCTCATGTTGCACTTTTTTTTGTTTAATTTGACTTAGTCAAAATTTTTAATTGAGCTTTCTGAAGTAGCTTTTTCTGAGCTCCTTTTGATTGGGTTGGTGCTTCATCCCCCCCTCCCCCTCCCTTTTGCAGTTTTTTTTGTTTCTCGAATACCTTATTTTTTGAGATTGATTAATATTAGTTTTTTCTTAAGACTACCAATATTTCATTCTATTAAAGGAGTCTTTGTGCTGTGGATTCTATTGATATAACTCCTTTTTTTAATAATAAATAAATATTTATTAGCAACATATTGTCGAAATAGTTTTAGAAGATTTCATACTGGTTCTCTTCAGTTATTAATTTTATTTAATTCTTTTGGGTTTTTCCTCTTATCTTGCATGGGATTCTTGTCATATGCATGATAGGCTCAAGAGGGAGCTGATGTTTCAGGTGTTTTGGCGGTGATGACGTTAGGAATGTAAGTTTATTTGCCTGATTATCTATGCCATCTGAACTTCGATGTTATATTTCCTGAGGTTACAATCCATTACCAGGTTTTATGCTGCAGTTGCAAGAACAGCTTTTAAGGGCGATGGTCAACAAAGCTTACATCATTTTTGGTACATTATTCCATTGTGATTGTCATCTCATCTCCATCAACTTATCTAACTCGTTCATTATTGAGAAAAAGTTTATCAGTTTCACGGTTTCCATGATTTATGCTACATGAACTGATGTTTCTTCTGTTCTTTGATGAATTTAGCAGTCTCACATGTCTGTGTGAATTTATTTATTTACTAATAAACAAAATTTGTTAAAGAAGATGTGAATCTGGAGAAAGATAATGCTATCCAAAGCACTCTCACATGTCTTTGTGAATTTATTTATTGCTAATAAACAAAATTTGTTAAGAAAAATGTGAATCTAGAGAAAGAGAATGATATCCTATGGAAAAAGGATCATGTACTTAAAAAAGGAATTTTAAAGGATTATGTACTTACGTAATATAAAGAATAGATAAAGCCTTAATACTTTAAGAGTGGCTTGGTAAAGATTTCTGGTATGAAAGAGTATGCAATTGGATAACAAACTGATATATTTGATTGTCAAGACATGAGAGGTTTTCCTTCGGGGTGGGTGATGGTACTTTCATGAAATGTTGGAAGGATGTTTTAGTTAGTGCAATAAATAACAACCCTCTCAGTGATCGCTTTCTAAGGCTGTATAACCTTAAACTCTTTAAGTGTAGACAACAACCGATTTCATCCTGCTGGGATCCCTAAGCCAAATACACAACCAGTGGTCACTACTTTCAAACCTTTCTTGTGGGGCCATATATTTCTTTTTTTTGTTAATTCAAATGATAAGTGAAATAAGAGAGCCATTGGTTTTTATAAATAGGCTAGGCTATGGGATAATGGGCTCTCATTACCTTGGTTAATTCTATTTGACCATAGTAACTAAATCTAGCCTAAAACAAATAAACTACTAATGAAAAAATAATAATAATTAAACATAAATACAAAATGATCCCTGAATAATGTAATACTCAACTACATCCCTTCCCCCTCCTAAGAAAAAAAACTTGTCCTAAGAGATAATAAGTAGTAGGATCATTATAAAATTATTAGATACGTTAAGATTTGTAGGGAGTTGTGATGCCACTTATGAGGGTAATGTGCTCCCCATATTTTCACAATGGTATGGTATCTTTAGTTTTGGGCCTAAGCTCTTACTCATCTTCTTTGGAGCACACTACTTGTCAGGTGTTCAACCACAATGTGATGGTAAGGTATTGTCAGTTTTGGGCCTAAGCTCTAGCACCTCTTTTTTGGAGCACACCACTTCTTAGGTAGAGTTCAACCGCCAATCACATTGCGATATAATTAGAGTGGACCATCCCTTGTTGCACTCTTAACCATCCTCCCCTCGAACAAAGATCTCTCTAGTCTTTAGGTTAAACTCTACTGCTGTGATGATGTTGTAGGGGAGGTTATGTGGAAAAATAACTCGACGCTAGGATGATAAAAAGCTCTACAACTTGCTAGTTTTTGTTCAACATTTGAGGATTCATTCACCAGAGCATAAAAATCAGAAAAAAGGAAACAATCTCCTCCTTAACATCTTTATCCTCATGTAAAAAGATCACCACTCTTACTCTCCAATTGGCTAATGGTGTTGCTACTCCTTCCACTTGCAAGTCTATGGAAGTACGCGGTATTGCAATCCCCCTCTTAACTTTAGCTTTTTGTCTCCAACTAATAGTCTCCTTCCTCACCAACTCTGCAAACTTAGCCTTCAACACAAATCGTTTCTCCCTTAAAGCCTCACTAAAGGGACCCTCTTCTTTCTGACCATCTAAAGATTAATCTTATTTAAAACCTCTTGCGTTTTGATCTTCACATCTCCAAAGACTTCACAATTCCAAGATTTCAAAGAACATTTTAGGAAATGCAACTTTCCCACAATCCTATACCCTTCTTAACTCCCCTCGAATATCCATCACCCATGAGGAGGGCAAGGATGCTTTGAACGAATGATGCTCCAACAACATATTTTCAAAACGAAAAGGACAAGTGCCCCACTTTGGGATACTTGAGTCTAAACAAATTGGCCTATGATTTAAATTGACTTGAGGTTCTAAAATATGTCTCACACTAGGGAAAGCATTCAACCAATCTCTTGATAATGAGAACCTAGTAATCCTACTCCGTGCCCTACTATTAGACCAAGCTAAGAAGCACAAACACAAACATAAGACACAAACATGATGTGCCACGGACACGACGATGCATCAATTTCTACAAAAGTAGGACATAGACATGTTGAAGACACTTTTTTTTAATAGAATACATGTGTATATATTGATATATTTAATATTTCATTATAGATAAAATATGTATTTTGTAAATTTACCCTAAAAAAAAGAAAATATACTTCACAAAATATTTAAAGTCAAGTCAATTATCGATATTTGAAGAACTTAAAAATATAGAAGGATTTAGTTGGCTATGACTAGAGGAAGATGCCATCCTAATAGGTTAGGAATGATCAATATTAGGAACTTAAAGATTAGAATATGTAAGAGAATCTCTATCTTTTCCCTACTTTTTACGTTAGGTTTACATGGTGGGCTCGACGTTAAATTTTCTTCGGAGCTGTGTCTAAGCCATGTTTAGCCCATGTCCCAGCCATGTCCAAGCTGTGTCCGAATTTAGAAAAAAAATTTAATATCAGACATGTTTTTTGGCGTGTCAGACACGTGTCCGGAGTATGTTCGAATGAATTTGTGTTTGACACAGATACTCGACCTAAAATAAAGTGTGTGCTTCCTAGAGACCAAGTAAACCTTTCATTGGCTAAAGGTGGGTCAAAGAGACAACAATCGTCAATAAAAGTATTAAACTTCCTCATAAATCTAGTTCAAATATACGCTATTGGGATAGGATGGCTCCTAGATGCTCTCCCCTGTACGAACCGCACGTGTGAGTTCTCCTACATACGGCTCAAGTGGCGAAGGCCCTTTCCTTCACGCTTGGTAAGCGCGTTGCTTTAGCCAAGCTTACAGCTAGCCTATTGACTAGAGCCAAGCTTCAACCGCGACTGCTCGTCGCTTCTGGCCACCTTGTTAACCAACGGTTGGTTGAACCTTAGGACGGTAGCAAAAGGAACCTTGACGCTAACTAGGTCAATTCAAACTCACTACATATGAAATTGAATTGAGAAGCTGAAGGAACTAGAATGAACAATGCTGTAGCAATAAAAGCGACAAGATGGGTGTTAATTCCCAAAAGGCAAGAAGCCCTAACGTAAGGAAAGACTCAACATTAATTCGACTGAACTCACTCTCCCTCTTGAAGCCTCATTGTCGGAAGGAAATCTAGTCACATTAAAATCCCCAACTAAACATCAACAAGAACGATACAAGCCAAACAAGCTACATAATTCATCTAAAAGATTATTCCTATCCCTAGGGGAAGAGGAGTTGTAAACTTCAGATACCCAACCTACAAAAAACCCAAAAATGTTAAAAGACAACTATACAAACAAGGCACTTTTAACCATGTTGATAGAGTGAATCACTTTGCCATCTCAGAGGATGATAATGCCACTCGAAGAACCCATCTACTCCAAACATTCTCACCCCACATTTCTAATGCTTCAAATACTCTTAACCAACTCTGGACAAAGGCTAGATCATTTAGTCTCCATAAAGATAACAATATCCAATTTTTCTTAAGAAAGAACTTCCTTCACTAACCTATGCCAGCCTTTCCCCCCGAAACTTTTGACATTTCAAGAGATAACCTCCATTGATTAACCAAAGAAGCCCCTACTTCCAAAGAAAACTCTAAACTGTGAAAAATATTGATAATTCGTATTAGCGAACGATGACAAAGTCCTTGATTTTTCTTTATTAACCAATCCTAACTTCATTAGAGGGGAATGTGGAGAGCGAAAGTAGAGAGAGAAGAGGAAATGTGAGAGACAAAAGAGAGTAAAATAGATAAAAATAGATCTTTCTCAGGTCTTAAAATCAATAGGGATAGAAGTGCAGTCATGGGAATCAATTGCGACACGACCAAGCTTGAGGAATGGGCTTCTCTTGTTGATTGTGGGACAAGTCCCCTCCCTTCTTCATACCTTGGGCTCCCTCTTGGTAACAACCCAAACAAGGAGGGGTGTTGAAACCTCGTATTGGAAAAGTTTAAAAAAAGGTTGGCTAGTTGAAAGAAACTTTTTTCCTCCAAAAGGGGAAGACTCTTTCTTATCCAGTCAGTTTTAGTTGGGATCTCCTCTTATGATCTCGGGGAAGGGGAGCAAGTCTTTGGAGGGGAAAGGGGTGGAAGAAAAAGGGGGGATGCAAGGGGTATTGGGAATTTCAAAGCCTAGAATGAAGCTCTTATGGCTAAGTGGTTATGGTATTTTTCGATTGAGCCAGAAGTGTCATGGATGAAGATTATTGTTGGAAAATTTGGTTCTCACTCCTCTGTGTGGGTTGCAACAAGTAGGGCCGTAGGGGTAGAAAGTCTTATGAATCTCCCTAAAATGCTATCTCTTCTCTATTCAATCCCTTTTCTCAACTAATTAGGTGTCGACTCAGTATAGAGAATCACACTTATTTTTGGGAGACTGGTGGGTGGGGGAGAAACCCCTTTCGAGAGATTTCCCTAGGTTATACCATCTTTCGGATAAGAAGTCACATTCGGTGGCTTCGGTGTTATATGGGGATTGGGGAGGAGAGTCCTCTTTCCTTACCTTCCATTTCGCTGGGCTTTCATAGATCTTGGTCTAATAGGGAAGCTCTTGATGTGAGTTTTCTTTTTTTGTTTGATTGAGGGTGTGATTGTGAGAGAGGAGAGGAAGGATTCTCAGGTATGGACCCCTTATCCTTTGGAGGGATTCAAAGTCTCGTCTTTTTTTAGCTACCTCTGTAACCCATCTTTTACCCTGAGAGTCTCAGTCTTTGCCTCTCTATGGGAGTTAAAGATTCCAAAGAAAGTAAGATTTTTTGTGTGGCAGGGTTATTCATGGGAAAATTAACACCATGGATCGTGTTCAAAAATGATCTTCTGTGGTGCTGGGTCCTAAGTGCTGTTCTCTTTGTGAAGGGACGTTGGAAGATCTTAATCATCTTCTCTGATCTTGTCAGTGGACCAGGCCCTTTGGGAGAGGTGTTGGTTGGTGTTTGGGCTTCGTCTATATAGTTTCTCTGGTTTTAGTGCTTTGCTTATCGAGTCTATTCTTAATTCTCTTTTAGGGATAAGGGTAGATTCCTGTGGCAAGCATGCGTTTATGTGATTGGGTGGGCCGTTTGGCTTGAGAAATAGTCTGATTTTTAGAAATTGTGAAAAATCTGCTAGTGAGGTTTGGGGAGAGGTGAGGTTTAACACTTCCTTGTGGGCAGCGACATCCCCTTTTTTTTGTAATTATCGTATAAGTCTTATTATTTTGGATTGGAGTCCCTTTTTTAGTTTGTTTATAGACTCCTTTTGTGGGACTAGTTTTTTTTGTTCGTTTTTGTATTCTTTCATTTTTTCAGAGAAAGTTTGGTTTCTCATACAAAAAACTTTATGAAAGTTTGAGAGTTTAATTTTTACCATTGAAAGTTTAGGGGTTCAATTTTCACTTTTGAAAGTTTGAGGATTTAATTCTTACCATTGAAAGTTTATGGATGCAATTATAACCATCACCCTACTTCAAGGGTGGTTTGTGTAATTTATCCTAAAATTATTTAAACTTAGGGTGTGTTTGACATGACTTTTAATTTAAACATTTTTCAAAAAGTCATTTATTTTTAAACATTTTTAATAAAAACACTCATATGTTTGGGTTGCAATTTCTTAAAAATGTTTTTCTACATAAGGTTGTTTGGTTTGCTCTAAATAAAAAATGCTTTTACTAATATTAAATTACCATAAAGGATATTAAACACTACTAACAAATATCACATATATCATTTGTATAAAAGAGAAAGTTTTTATGCAATTGAATTTTAAAATCACATATATCTTTAATTTTAAATAGATAATCTTAAAAAATCAATTTCGTATTTAGCAACGAGACAAAAAACAGAATTCATTGTTGCTAAGAAAATATTATATCAACAAGACATATGAAGTCGTGCAATTCGATTGCATTCCTCATTCATCTCTATCTCACGAATTGAAGTTTCATTTTCTTCATTATCATCCTCATGTTGTCTTTCATCATTTGGAGGGAGCAACATCTCATCATCCTCATACGGCTTGAACTTAGAATCTATCTTCGAATGAACTGTTATGAAGTTATGGAGAGCCATGGAAGCAACGACAATTCTTACCTGTGTGTCAAATGGAATGCAATGCATTTGTCGAATAATTTTCCATTTATTCTTCCAAACACTAAATGTTCTCTCGATTATGCATCTTAAGGAAGAATGTCTGAATATTTTCTTCATGCCTCTTGGTTGATTTCCACGTCGAAAATCAAGAAGATGATATCACACACCTCTATAAGGACCTAAATATCCTTCATTTGTGGACAACTAGAATCTACAAGATAATATTTTCCTATAAAAAAAATAAAATAAACACTCATTGATAAAAATAAATACTTGCAGAAATGCAATAAATATAAATGTATTTATTCTTACATACTAACTTCTACGTGGATGTGGAAATCCCAAATTTGATCTTCTTAATGCCTCTAAAAAATTCGTGTGTCATGAGCAGCACCTTCCCATCCGGCCCAATTAAATGTAAAATGCATGTTAAAATCACATATTGCCATAGTGTTTTAGGTAGTAATACCTTTTCGACCAATATACAATATATTTTTTCCTTTAGGTGCTACTACTGGTATATGAATACCATCAATTTCCCCAATACAATCCCTGAAATATGGCTAGTATGGAGTGTCATTTTTAATTTTATCAGGAATAGGTCTAAATTCTAGATCTATTAGCTTTATGCATCCATAGGTATACAACAAATAACATCTAGTACTATGTTGAACTACTTAGATACAGTCTCACCCGAGTGCTGAAATCTTTCTTGAATCATTCTATTACTTAAACCATGACCCAATGTTATGAGAAACATTGCTAGAGCTTTCTTTAAGGGCATATGTTTGCTTTTATTAAATCCATATTGATGTTCAAGTACCACTAACAATTTCTGAAATATGTGTTTTTCCATTCTAAATTGTTGGTGATATTTAACCTCGTGACCACTCAAAATCTCTCTAACAAATTGATAACCAATATGAAGAGATGTCCTACAAGGTTCCTTACAAACATGCATCACAAAATGAGGCACTACTCAAGCACATCCAACTTTAACTAAATCATTTAGTTCATATTCGACATTGCTATCATCAGAAGAATCATGGTTGTCAATTTCATAACAATTAGATGACATCTGTAAAGCATAAAGAAAAAAAAAATTAGAAATAAAACATTCTCAACAAATTTCAATGATAAGGATTCATAACAAAGTTAGAGTTCAAACATAACCATTTATAAGGTTCAAACACAATAACCATCTAAACAATTCAAGGGTAATACTCTAAACTTAATACTCTAGAGTTAAACTTTCTTTTGTTTAAGCCACGCAACTTGAATCTCTGGGTTTTGCAATGCCACAAACATTTCCCTATTTTCTCTTTTCATAAAGATATCTGCAACTTTCATGAAGAGATCAGTGCCTTCTACTATCTGAGGTATGTCTCGTAAGACATTCATCACTTCAAGAATGCTTCATCCAAATACATTTTTTCTCCTAGAATTTATTGATTCACACACGTGTTTCAGCTTATTATAAAGCTTATTGGCCCTACTATCTTTTGATCCTACTCTTTTTCTTTTCTTCCCTTTCTCTTGAGTATGACCCCTACTAGTATGTATTGAATATTCAGTATCATTGGTGTCATTGAACTCTGCTTCCCCTATTATATCATCATTATCACCTATATTTCAAGATGGATCACTCTCAATATTTCTAGGTACGAATCCTTGAGGGGGTGCCCACACTCCATCTCTTGTAACTACAATATCCTTAAAGAGAATATCTAATTGGTCTGCATTTTGTAACCCCTTTGAACGAAATTTTGCTGCTTCAAGCTTAACGTACACAAAATTATTGAAATATTAAATTATAACTTGTGATACTAGTAAAATAAAAATGAAGATAAATGATATACCTTCAATCTTTTATCCCACCCTTCACTAGGTGCATCAACAACTTGCCTCAATGGATCCCATCCTAGCCTTGTTTTGTTTCCAACCAAATCTGCCCATATCTGCCGATCCTTCTTTAATGCACTCCATTTGTTTTTCATTTGTCTGTATTCATAACTTCTCCCCGTTTTCTCTTTAAACGTCCTAATCACGTTACTCCATCCAATTTTATTTAAATGCCCATTTGACCTATTCCCTTTCAAAGTTTCAGCAACACAAACTTGAATAAATGAATCAGTTGAAATATCATCCCAAATTGCCTTAATTTGTCTTTCTTTTTCATCTCTATTTGTAGCTATATTGATCATAGACATCACTACCAAACAAATAGAGAGGCAGAGACGTCTGTAATTGTGTCGGCGGCGGCAGAACTGATGTTATCAAGCTAAACCTAATTCAATATTCATAAACATTGCTTTACAAAATTACACTCAACATCTAATAAACAAAATACACACATGATCCACCCCATTATCCTCATGAATTGGTTAAAACGCATACGAAATCATAACCGAGTGAAAAATAATACTCCAAAAAGACGCTAAAACAGAAAGAAAACCAAATTCTCTTACTGACGAAATCATAACCGAGTGAAAAATAATACTTATTATACTTATTATTAACACTCCTATTTTTAAACAATATTAAAATAGATTTTATTTTTTGAAGGAGAAAAAATCAGGGATTTGTTTGGATATGCTATTGCATCTCCTTTCCACGCCACAATTTATCTGTTTGTATTATCCCTCTAGTTTTTTTTTTTTTTAAATTTTTTTTTATTTAAAAAACACATTGGAGTGAAGGTTTGAACTTTCGTCCTTTTCACTTTTTGAGCATTCACACTTCTCTTCTTTCTCCTCTCTCTCCATCATCTTCTTCACTGTTCGAACATTAATTTCGAGAGCAAATAATTAATTTTTATCCTTAAATTTGACAAGACGTGTCAATTGTCACATTTTTAAACTTCCTATAGTGATATTCTTACGAAAACAAAAAAAAAAATGAAGAGTGCAATGCACTCATTGGAGAGCTCCACCACACCACATCCTCATATCCCCTCACCTTCTATAAATTTAGGCACAAAAGAAGAAAAAGGCCCAATCAAAAAAGAGAAAGAGGAAGAAGAAAATGGAGGCTAAGGTTGTGGCCGAAGGTTTAAGCTCCCTCAGTAGGGTACATTGCTCCAACGAGTGCTTTAGAAAAGAATTCTCGACAGGACAACGGGGGGGAACTGGGGAAGAGCAAGGACAAGGTTCATTTCTTCCTAGTTGCTAGTTTATAGATGCATACAAGCTGCTTTAGGGGGATTTGGACCCATTACCACCGGGTTAAATCCAAAAAAATCTTTTACTGCTGTTGGGCTTCCTTGTCTTTTGTCATGAAAGTGAAAGTTTCATTTCCAGACTGTCAAGTTTGTCTAAATACAAATAACACACCTAATAAAATATAAAATAATACTCCAAATCTGCATCCTAAATTAAACAGAGGAGGAGGAATCTGCATCCTAAACGACATTCTCTGAACAATCAGCTCCAACACACAAAAACCCACATCTTAAATTAAACCGAGCCGACATTCATCAAACTCACAACCGAAGAAGACATGGAAAAACCCAACAACAACCCGACATTGAAATCAAAATTTACAAGAAAAAAAGAACAAGAAGAGCAGATTTGAGTGATTATAACGTACAAGAAATGAAAGAGAGAAGAAACGAGGAATGAATCTTACTGTTGATAAACGATGAGTGAATTTGTTTCCCAATTTTTGCTGTTCTTCGAGAGGAGAGAGAGAGGTAGAGAGAGAAAATGGCGTTTCCGTAGGAGCGCACTAATGTTTTCTCTGTGAGAGGAAGATTAATGGAGGTTTTTGGGTGGAGAAATGAAGATGGTGAAGGAGACGAGGGAGAAAGATTGAGAGAAATTTGAGGCTAGGTCAAACATGGGAGAAGGGAGAAGAGAAAATGATGGGGTAATTTGGTAAATTAATATATCTTTTGGTTTTGGGCCAAATTCCCGGTCAATCACTAAAAAAACATTTATTTTCAAAATCAATTTCAAATGTTTCTTCTAAAAACATTTATTTTCCAATTTCATTTTTTCAAAAACGTTTTTTAGTAGTTGCCAAACACTCCAATTATTTAACAAAACATTTTTACTCAATAAACACTTAGAAATGCATGCCAAACACACCCTTAGTGTATAATATAGCATAATAAAAGTTTTGAAAAATATGGTAGTGTTAAAATTTACATATAATATGTTCTAATACACAAATATTACTAAATAAATACAATTATTTAAATATTCTGAAGCATCCTCATAAAAGTTTTCTTTAAAACAATCATAGTGATCTAAGTATGTCAAACATCTAGATTTTCAGGAGATGTTGGTGTCCAGATTTTCTAAAAACAAAAGGCCCTTAAAGGAATGAACTTGAGTATCTGACTTCATTATCTTTGTGATGGAAATGAAATAAACATTTTGCATTAATTTTACATTCATACTCAGGCAAATTTTTCCATGTCATTTGACACACATTCATGTTGACAAGGTTGCATCCAATTCATTTTGCTCCTAAAAAGACATGGATTAATTTTTTATTACTTTTTTTTTCCAGGGAAATGGTTGCCTACATTGCGAATACATTAATTTTCATATTGAGGTGAGAGCTTCATTTGAGCATGCTTGTTTCTCTTCTATTAACCAGAAAAAGGTTGGAGTGAGTAGATGTATCATTCTCATTGCAAACTTATTCGGTTGGTTTGTGAATGCTTTACCTCTTTTGTGCGTTGGCATGCCCATGACAAACACGGTAATTATAGGCTGCAGAGATGTTATCCTTGACTTGAACAGTCACCAAGCTTATGATATGATCTAATACCTATGAATGTTAGGCATTGGAGCTTAATTAGCATGTAGGTGAGTTAGTTAGCATATATGGATATAGGATAGTTAGAATTTGTGCGAGTGAAGAAGCAAATGAGTGAGGGTAAAAGAGTATAAGAGTTTGCTCTCAAAAGTCCATATTTGTATTTTCTTAATAATTTTTTTTTATGTGCTTCTCTCATCACTTGTGTAGTAATTTCTTCTACGTAATCCCATGATTTCCCCTACAGTTATTGGAGAAATCTTTAGGCGTCAATGTAGAAAACCATCTTAGCGATGTTGGTCCTGCACACGCACTTATTTAATTTAGTAGCTCTATGTTTGTTTCTCAGGAAAAGGACATCCTTGGGCCCACTGAACAGAATAACGAATTCCTTGTCACAAATTGGAGAAAACAAACCTAGACTTGAAAAATATGTTTCTTTTGCTAAAAATCCTTAGTCATGACTTTTCTCAAAAGAGGAACAATAGCATAACCCTCCTCGATGATAGATCAGATGGAGATGGTAGAACCATCTAGACCTTTGAAAGAGGATAGTAACTCTCTATTTGATCTTGAGCAGTAAAGAGCAACATGTTGAAGAAATCCGGATTTTGGAAGAGGACAGAAACAAAATCTTCCTAAGCTTGACCAGTAATAATATGTAGAAAAAATTCAGAACACTTAAAAATGAACTGAACACTTGAAAATGAACTTTTATTAAGAAAATAAAAGTATGAACATTTTGAGAAAACACGTACTAACAGCTTTGGGATAGCATTTGTATCTAATGGCCTTATCTCATGAGCCCTTAATGACCAACTGAAGAACCTTCATGTAACACCATGATCTTGCTTTTCACTTTTCATCATAATGCAAACAGTGAGTCTTTCTTATTGAAAAAAAAAACCTCGTAGCTCCTCGCATTTACTAGTTCACTCACTTGCATAAGATGTTTTGCCCTCCCTCATTTCCCACTTTACTCGCGTAAGAGGAAAGTATAAGCTTATTATAGCCATGAAGTTCCTTGGAGCCTGTTACAATATATTTATGTAAATAAGAGCTTATTAGTCTTTTGTCCTTTATTGTAATTTACTATTATTAGTTTTATGCCTATATATATCTTTCTCTTGTATATAGAGTAATACGAGTTATTCTTTCAATTTAATCTCACATTATATGGTATCAGAGCCACTAGGTCTTTTTCTAAGACAATTAGGGCTTTGTGAGTTTTGTGCACCGTTAGGGTTTGGGATTTAGAACACTACCTTGGACGGTTTGTTTTTTGTCACCACCCAGCCAAAAAGGAAGCCCACCACCGTTTTGAAGAACCTCAGAAATTGGTTGAAAAACAACATGCATGTGGGCCCCATGTGCCGCTGGAAGCCATTGCCACCTCTCCCACGCGCCGGTGCGTGAGGGCGCGTGAATGGCCGAAACTTTCTCTAGCCTTATGGTTTACTCTATTTTGGCATTTTCGACTCTTCTGTGTGGTTAGTTTGGTTAATATATGCTCATATTTGAAGCTGTTTTAGAAAAGATTTAGAATTTTTTTTTTGCTGGGAACTCTATTCAGATATGATTTTCAGAGCTTGTGTTCGTGGATTTATATTATATATCATGTTTCTCTACTCTTCATTGGAATATGACTGGACAAAAGCCTGTGGTGATATCTGATTTGGTTTAATTGGGGACTCAATCCATCAATGATTCATCTAGAAAGTCATTTGTTAATTCTGTGGACGAGTTTGCTAAATTTAAGCAGTATCAAAAATCATTGAAAACATCTTCATCATCTTCAGTGGCTAACCCTATTTAGAACCATTATTGGTTTAGGTAACATGAATTATTGTCTATTTTCATCTTCTACCAAATAGGTCATAGACGCTGGTGCTACAGACCATATGAGAAGTAATTCCAATTCATTGTCAACCCCTTTATCATCTACATCCCTTACTAATGTCACTTTGGCTGATAGATCAAAACCTACTGTTCTTGGATTTGGCACAGGAAACGTCATCCCATCTCTTTCTTTGTCATCTGTTCTACATTTACTTCAACTTTCTTTTAACTTGATCTCTGTTAGTAAACTCACTCGTGACCTTAATTATTGTGTCACATTCTATTCTGGCTATTGTTTGTTTTAGGATCTTATGACAAAAAAGATTATTGCGAGAGGATATGAATATGAAGGACTTTATACTTTTGATCATCATGTACCAAAAGTTGTTGCCTGCTCTGGAGTTATTTCTCCTTTTGAAGCCCATTGTCGTCTAAGTCACCGTCTCTCTCAGTATTAAGAAAGTTTTATCCTTAGTTTCATAATTTGTCTTCATTAAATTGTGACCCGTGTCAGTTTACCAAATTTCATCATCTTAGTTCGAGCCCTTGGGTTGATAAACGAGCAAGTGCTCCATTCGAGTTAGTTCATTATGATATTTGGGATTCTTGTCCAATTGTGTCCAAAACCAAATTTTGATATTTTATTTCCTTTGGGTTTATTTTATGAAGAATCGTTTTGAGTTGCTTTTTCACTTTTACAATTTTCATGCTGAAATTCGAACTCAATTTGATATTTCTCTTCAAGTTTCTCTTTCAATATATTCTTTTTTTTTTTCTCCCTTTAATTCTTTTCGGATGAAGAAAGTCTAAATGTAATTTAGAGCAAATGTGTTATCTTATTCAGTATGAGGTGATCTCTATATATAGGTACATAGTAGAGCCCTAATCTAACCCTAAAGCATGTACAATTACTATAAAGGACAAATACACAATAATATACACACATAT
>JAOANK020000092.1:3370707-3382207 GCA_026257165.2 Telfairia occidentalis | reverse complement strand
TGGATAGGATCACTTTAGTTTTTGCTCCAATAGGTTTTTTTCCCTTAGGTTGGCTTATTGGAGCGGAACTCTAGGGTGTACATTTTACAATTGGTCAATTCTTTCAACCTGAATGTAAGATCAAAGGTCAATGATGGGGCTAAAACTTTCTTCGAGCACCATAAATGGTGTAGACCTGCAGTGCTGAAAGATTACCAAAATTTCTTCCCCGGCTATCCAAAAAGAAAAAGAAATTACAACCAAGACGCCTGTGGTCAAAGAAACAACTGTTGTAACATAGTCCTTAGAAAATCTCATAGACAAAGAGCTAAATAATTGGTTTCAATTTATACTTTATTGAGGGAGTTAATATTATCCTACGGTAAAGACACCAAGTTGTAGCTTCTTGATAACACAAGTGTGTTCACTGTAAATCCTACTTCAAGCATCTCTTGTTCCTCTTTTTTCTTTTAAAGCCCCGGAAATTCTTCATCCATTAAGTGTTATTCATTTATTTTTTTGATAGTAAACAAAATTTGACGAAAGAAAGAAATTCTGCTAATCAAACGGATAAGGAATTAACATGTCTCCCTCGTTGAACACGGCTCGCTTCCTAGGTACTATGGTCATGTTTACTTAAAGTGGTGAGATTAGTTTCTCTCATTTTTATTCTCATTGTCTACCACAGAAAATGATTCCAATATGCCGAACCGCGTTAAATTTAGGGTTCAGTCTTATTAATTGATTCCTTTAGGCTTTAGCAAGGGTGAGGAATGTCATTTAAATTCCCTCATTTTGGTGGGTCCATCATTATATATATAACTATGTTCTTCTTACTTTATATTCATATAAGTGATATAAATTCATTCCAGTGATTTATTAAACATAATCTTAAATAATATTATTCCCATTCCACCATTTCTGCTTCAATTTTTTTGTATCTGTTATTATTCTCTTTCATTCTCCTTCCCATCAAGCAAACCGTTAAACCTCCAATCTAGAAGGTCTACGTAGGAAGGGCAAAAGTGAAAATCTAGTTAATTCTAGTCATTAAGTGTTAGTTTTAATTGGTTGTGTATGTGTTGGTACATTTGTAAAGGAAGTTGTAACTTCCTTAGTCAGTTATTTTATTTCATCCTTGTGTATGTGTTGTTCTTGTACACAAAAAAGGGTATGTATTTTCAGGTTGTGTTTTGGGCTATCTAGGAGAGTGAGATGATCCTTTCGTACAGATCATCAACATCTAAGTTGTATTTTGTTATTGTGTTAATATGTGAAGGATACTTATCAAATTAGTATCAGAGCACGTTTTAATCAGAGAAAGATTTCTTTTATGTAATTATGGGAAAGATTGATGAGAGATTCGAAGTAGTAGAGAAAGAGATCAATGAGAATTTATGTCTACTTGGGTAAGAGCACGCAAGTGTAGGACTCCTGCATTGGAAAAATCTTACTCGCATCAAAGAAGACATTCATTCATAAACAATTGATGACATTGGAAGTGAAAGAATTGCAGAATACAGTACGAAGTTGGAATTGGGAGAAACTTCTGGGAATTTAGCTGACTCTGACAGCAAAGGGAAAACTCGAGGAGAAATCACTGAACGTCGATGCCAAAAGAAGGTAGAGATGCCTATCTTTAACAAAATTGACCCAGAACCATGAATTTTTCGAGTAGAGCGATATTTTGAAATATATGAATGGATGGATTGCTGAAAGTTTGTCAATCTTGGTAGTTAACTTTGAAGAGGATGCTTCGAAATGACGTCGATGAGTAAATATTCGCAAAAAAAATCTGAGTTGGGCGGAAAGATGGACATTGCTTCGAAATGATGGACATTGCTCACTGAATGGAAGATACAAAAAATTTTGATTCAAAAGCTCAAGAACCCAGTTTTACTAAGGCCATCGAGAATAGCACTAGTAAAGGCCCAAAGAAACCCTATTCATCTAACTTAGCAACTAAGGCCCATGAAGGAACAGTTGGTACAGTAACCCAAACTATGACCCTACGAGAATGCGTGGCTACCCCTACACTTCCAAAAAACACTCTGAAGACTATCTGACACAATTTTTATTGAGGAGAGAAAAAAAAGCTTTGTTTTTATGGGATGAAAAATTCACGGTAGGTCATTGTTGTAAAAATAAAGAGTTGAAGTTTTGCTAGTTCAAGAGGGAGACAACGAAGGAGATGAAATGGGCGATCAATTGAAAATCGTGAAGCAAATTGGCATGCGATGATGGTGTGATTGGTTTGTCGCTGAAATTGGTAGTGGGTATGACACGTGAAGATAGTATGAAGCTTCTAGAGAAGATTTATGATTGTGAGATACTGATTCTCATCGATTATGGGGCAACTCATAATTTTGTTTTGCAAATCTTGGTCGACGAGATTCATCTCCCTGTTTTGGAAACAGAAAGTTATAGTGTAATTATTGAGAATGACACCTCGATTATGTGACAACAAAAAAATGTAAGTAGGTCGTTTTAGACATGCCATTGCTAACTATCGTAGAAGATTTTATTTCGTTTGAGCTAGACAATATTGATGTAATTCTTGGGATGCCATGGCCTCGTGGTCTAGGAAAGGTGGTTGTGGATTGGGCCAAGCTACCATGAAATTCACGAAGGAGTCATAAAAAATTGTTCTGAAACAGGACCCAAAGCATTCTCGATCATCTACTTCCCTCAAGTTTTTATTTCAAATATGGAGCGGTGATGATCAAGGATTTCTCGTGGAATTAAATTAGGATTTCAACCATAGCCCTTTTTCGAGTCCAGTCCCCTTGGTTGAGAAAAAAGTAAGTAGTTAGCGATTTTGCATAGATTATCGTGCATTAAATTTTGCCATTATTCCAGATAAATTTCCTATTCCAGTGATTGAAGAGCTTTTAGATGAGTTACATGGATCAAAGTTATTTCCTAAAATTGACCTTAAGTTGGGCTATCATCATATTCATATGTTCAAGGATGATATACCAAAAATAGCATTCGTATTCATGAAGGTCACTGTGAGTTTCTTGTGATGATATTTGGGTTGACCAGAGCCCTGACTACATTCTAGGCCCTAATGAATTAGGTATTTAGGCCATTTTTGCAAAAGTTTGTTTTGGTTTATAGCTCATATATTGAATCACATTGGGTCCACCTGTTTACTGTATTTTCTCTGTTAACTAAGAATAAATTGTATGTCAATTTGAAGAAGTGCTAGTTTGCAAAATACCGAGTGGAATATTTAGGGCATTCGGTATCGACTGATGGCGTTGAGGCCGATACGGAGAAAATTGAAGCTATATTACAATGGTCCACTTCGACTAATGTTAAGGAATTGCATGGTTTTTTTTGGGTGACTGGATATTATCAAAGGTTTGTGGCCAATTATGGGGCAATTTCCCCATCGCCTTAACAATTTGGAAATGATGCTTTTAGTTGGAATTATGAGGCAGAACAATCTTTTCATTGATTGACAAATGCTATGGTGACAATTCCTATTTTAACATTACCTGACTTTACGCAAGAATTTGTTGTGGAGGCCGATGTATCAAATGCTGGAATTTGGGCTATTTTGATGCAACAGCAAAGACCTTTTGTCCATTTCATTCAAGTATTGTGGATCTCTCCATAAACTAACTTATGAACATGGCAATTGTTTTGGTGGTTCAACAATGGCATCAATATTTATTGGATCGTCATTTTATAGTGCACACGAATCAACGAGCTTTAAAATTCCTCCTTGAATAACGTTGAAATACTGTCGGGATATCAAAGATGGGTTACTAAGTTACTGGGACATGATTTTGAAATGTAGTTCAATTCAGGTAATGAGAATCGTGGGGCTGATGCATTTTCTCAATGTCCAGAAGTAAGGTTACATCACATTTCAGTACCTTATTTTTTAGTAATGCCGTGGCAGGCCAAATTGCAGCATACCCACATTTAATTGAAATCGTCTAGAAGTTAAGATTGGATCCTGATATTGTTCCCAAGTATTCTTTATTCCATGGGAAGCTTCTTAGGGACATTCTGCTCCAATAGAAAACATATATGATTCTACGGGATCATGGGAGTGCTTGTTCAATGGAAAGATCATCTAGTTTGTAACAATACATAGGAGCAGTGGGATTACTTTCGTGCTCAATTTTCTAATTTCCACCTTAGGGAAAAGGTGTATTTTGGGCCCGGGGTAATGTTAAACCTCCAATTTGGAAGGTCTACGATAGGAAGGGCAAAAGTAGAAATCTAAATAATTCTAATACTTAAGTGTCAGTTTTAATTGGTTGTGTATGTGTTGGTAGGTTTATAAAGGAGATTGTAACTTCCTTAGACGTATGTGTTGTTCTCGTTCCTTAGTCATATGTGTGGTTCTCGTTCAGCATTTCAGGTTCTATGTTGAGTTGTTTAGGAAAGTGGGATGATCCTCTTGAACTGATCATCGACATCTAAGTTGTATTTTGTTATTGTGTTAATATATGTGAAGGATGTAATATCTATCACAAATGCAACCTAGGCCTCATTCTCCTTGGATAATGAATGAATCTTCCGTTAAATATTTGTTAAACTATCTTTGTAGGTTAGTGTAGCTTGTTTGTAAGAGTGAGTTTCTAACAAAGCTTTTCCGACCAACATTTCTTGATAAGTTTTTCAATAAATAAAAAGATTAAAACTACCGGTCTTTTGCACTTCACTTATTTTTGTCTTATCGTTATAGAAACGTATATTGGACTATACAAAATATGAGATGCTGAACAAAGCATTGGAGGCCTTCGGAGATCTTGGTGATGATGAGGAATTGGGACCTGCTGACTGGCCTACAGTGAAAAGATATATCACAAGTCTCAGTCATGTGGAGGGGGAGCCACTGCACCCGCACAATGCATTTGAAAGTGATCAAAATGCCGACTCTATGAATTTGAGAGACATTCGTATGCGACTTTTGAATGGTAAAGTTAGCTTATACTTGCTGCACCTGGCACTCCTTATCTCTTTATTTATTTATTTGTTTGGCTATCTGCAGTTAAAATATTCTGCCAATTTCTTGATTTATCCTTGTTAACCTGTTCAAGCCAGGACAAAATCATGCCACCTTTAGTGATATCAATAGAGGTTAAAAGTACCATGTGATGAAAACTTTGTATTTGAAAATATTTTAAGTTTAAATGGTTAGGAAGAAGTTGTGTATAATAATTTTTTTGAACCAGAAACAACTCCTTGATATAATGAAAATGAAAAAGTTCAAGGGATACAAACTCCTATAGGGAGTGAATGAAAAATAAAGAACAAAAACAAGAACTTAAAAACAATTACAAACAAATAGAGACCAGCCAAGAAAATAATAAACTTTAAAGAACAATAGAAATCTCCAACATCCAATCCCGGGACATTTAGCATATATATAGACACCTTCCAATGTGATCTACTAAGAATCTATGAAGGAATCTAAAAAATTCAGCTTCTTTGAAACAGTAGAATTTGAAGAAATGCTAATGATGCACTCGAAAAAAATGTCTTTGCAAAAATAACCAATGCCTTCTCCAAAACAACCCATGATAAATGAGGCCTAGGCGAGAACAGCCTAAGAGAAAATATCAAATCTGAACAATGCTCTTGATGAATTTGTGGGGGCCCAAATCATGATGAAGAAAATCAAAAACTGATTCCATTAGTCCGCATTAAAAGGACAACCCAAAATATATGCCAAAAATGAATGATTAACTCGCTAAGTCGTGTATAGTATCGTTAGCAGTTTTGTAGATACAACCTATAAGGTCTTTGAGAATGTCATTTTGCATGGTTGGTATGGTAGGTACATGATTCATTTCTGGAGTTTAACTCATTGTTGATGAAGCCACAGTAGCTTAATAGTCTTTTTATTAAAAATGACAGAATATCTTGTAACAGCCTAATGACTCTTATTTATAGGTGGTAACAATTTAATCACCTAACAAGAGCTAAAACAGAATTAAACGAACTGTATTACAGGAAATAAATAAATAAAACTCTATTTGATTATAATTTCCTACATCACATTTCTCCCCGTTACAAAAATACCCCGTCCTCGAGTTAATTAGCAAGCTGAAAAGTATCTGGTGCATGATAAGTAGTCAGATCAGCCACGCTGAAGGTTGGATTTATCTTCATGTCAGCTGGTAGCTCCACCTTGTAGGCATTCGACCCAATTTTGTGTAAGATTTTAACTAGTCCATATTGCTTTGGTGTGAGTTTATGATGCGTGCCTCTTGGAAATTGTCCTTTTCTTAAGTATATCATGAGAAGATTGCCGTTTGTTTTCTCTAGTGTAGGTCAACTCCAACAGTGCACAAAACTCTAATGGCTCACAAAAACCGTAATTGGGAAAAGACTTAGTGCTCTGATACCATATTAATGTGAGACCAAATAGGAAGAATAACTAGCTTTATTCTATACGCTAGAGTAAAATATATAGGCATACATGAAAGCCCTAAACTAATAATAGTAAATTGCAATAAAGACAAAAGACTCTAAGCTCCTATTTACATAAATCTACTGCAACATTGCAAATGATATGTGTTGTAATTTGGATGCATTTATAAATCCTTCTCAGTTCTATTTATGTTTTCTTTCTATTTTCACTCCTTTTTGGATTTTGTATCTCTTTTGTTTTTGTATCTTTTCATCCTATGAATATATAGTTATTTTTTTTTTCAAAAAAAAAAAGAAAAAGAAAAAGAAAAATCTTCCTCAAGTCTTTTATTCCGGTTGTACTTGATAGGGGATAAATGAATAAAATGTTTTTTTACAAATTGTCAAGACTAACATTTGAAAAGATCACAAGTTTGACCTGACATATATAACCCATAGATTTAAATATTAATTGAGATGACGAACTCTTCATTTTTTTAAATCATTGAAGGAATTTCTGTTAGTTATTTCCTATATGTTTATTACATATTGATCTGTTTATTTCCTTCTTCCTACTTCTTTTAGTCATTTGTTCTAACATTTTGTTGAGAAATTATTTTATTGAAACAAATTAGTAAATCACTCACCTACATAAATCAGAAATTTAGTTATCTTTGTATGCCATTTTTGTAATCTGGCTCTGTGTTCTTAGACTTAATGCTCTATGTGAATGTGAAATCTCAAGTAACTAATAGAATCATTTATCTTCAGGTGTTCAAGCTGCTTACTGGGGTATGCTTGATGAGGGAAGGATAACTCAAACTACTGCAAATATCTTGATGCAATCTGTGGATGAAGCCCTTGATTTGATTGCAAATGAGCCCTTATGTGATTGGAAAGGTTTAAAAGCTAATGTCCATTTTCCAAATTATTTCAAGTTCCTTCAGACAAGCATTTTCCCTCAGAAGTTGATTACGTATTTTACTGTGGAAAGATTGGAGTCAGCATGTTATATTTGTGCTGCATTTCTCCGTGCACATAGAATTGCTAGACGACAGCTTCATGAGTTTATAGGTAACTAGCTAGCTTCCATTGCAGTGGCTAGGATTGTTTATTTAGGTTTTATCTCCCTGTTTTCGTTTGGAGCAGAATGTCTCTAAGAATGATAGATTTCTTCAAGTAGTTGCTAATGAATTCAATTCATGCATATACTTATATGTGACCAGTAGTTTTCTCTCTCTCTCTCTCTCTTCATTTTACCGGAACTTAGTCAATACTCTTAGCTGTATCTTGCATCCACAGGATGAAGGTTTACAAAATATGGAGTGAAAAAAAATGCTTCCAAGTTACACACCCAGTTAATTATGTTCCAATTAAACCTTTTCTCATTAAGCAAAAGTAATGTCTCATAATTAGACCATATGGAACCTAGCACCAGGAATCCTTATGATGCTATATATATGGTCATCTAACAGTAATTATTAAAAAAAGCCATTAATCAACTTTGTAATCAAGTATTTAGCCACGTGTGCACTTCTTTTCTACTTTATTTTTTGCATTCTTTATTTCCTCAAAAATCAGTTTTCCAGTTGTTATCTCATGTTGCAGAGTTGGCATTTTAGTATTGCACGGTCTACTATACGATGGACTCAGGAAAGGAACATGATTTCCTTATTCTTTTCTTTCCTTGGTAATAGTCTAACTTAATTTCCAAATATTCCATCAAATACTTTTTACTTTTCCAAATTTAAAAACATTTCACATCTTTGCACTGGACAATTAATCAACTTTTTCATGCCACCAAATATTTTTCTAGTCAAAACTCGTTCACTTTTCTTGTTTCAGTCACTATCGATGAAGTTTTCATGATGTAGCTCAATAAAGGTGGTGCTATGTGAAAGCTTTGTTCTTCCTCTATCTTACCATGAAAATCTAGATCTTCTGTACTTGGTTTCTTCTGTGAGCCGCTTGAAGAGATCTGAATCTAGATCTTTGTTTGAAATTTCTTGACATTTGAATATTTCCTTTTCTATGAACACTTTTGTTAGTTCAATTCCACATTATGTACAAACATATACTTGTATGATTTTTCAGGTGTTAGTGGTATTGCTTCTTCTGTTATTAATGAAAGTGAGGCTGAAGGTGAAGAAGCACAAAAATTTCTGGAAGATGTCCGTGAGACATTTCCTCAGGTTTGTAAGTTGGGTAGGGGTATTTCATGGGCAATTTCTGGTCAGTTATTTTTCTAGAGCATAAATTAACAAGAGACTGCTTCACCATATTTCTTTATCCATGCTTAGTTTCAAAACTTTATTTTCTGCATGTGTTTCATACATTGTTTAGCTAACTTTGATAGATACTAAGCTTTATTATTTATGAATCTATGATTATGTGGCATCGGATCAATTTTGCAAGAAGAGCTATCCTGTTTTGTATTTATTGCCTTTTGATTCCTTTTATTCCACTCATAGCCTTGGCCAACTTTTGTTCTCTCTCTATAAGACTTCATAGAAGGGGAATAAAATACCAGGATAGATGGAGGATCAACACTTCATTAGATTGCCCATTGTAAAGTTATACTACTAGGGCTTTGTGAGTAGCACTCAAGGCGAGGTGGTGTCTGGAGAAGGCATAGATATTCTATTTTGAGCAGTCAATGTTAAACACTGGCTAACCACTTCGCTTGGATGCTTATTGTGATATAACTATCAAGCCACCTTTCGTATTTCTTTTGGTCCAATATTTCGTGAGTGAACAATCCAATATTTTGTGAATTAAACATACTGAAGTTGATTATTATTCAGCCGGTTTAGTCTCTATATGATACAAAAAGTCTAGAAATATTTTTACAAATCTGTTAATGGAGAACAAATGGACGATCTTGAATCAAGTTAGATACAATTATCATATTTTCTCCAACGTGAAGGGGAGTGTTGGACATGTATATTATTGTATATTTATGTGAATATCCATCTTAGTTATAGAAATCCACTAGTTATTTGTCTTTTATTGTAATATTACAATATATTAATTTAGGGCTCTCATATATGTGTATAATTATGACTCCAATGAACGGGATAGCAGCTACTTGCTGGTGGATGTCTCTCTTTATGTAAAATCAATTTGGTTTATGCTCTACAAAATCAACCTTCTCACAATCGCATTGAATTAGTAACACTAACAGCCCATATATAAATTTATTTTATAAAGAGTAGTCACCTTCAGCATTGATTTCAGTTGTATAATTTAGAGGGGATGAACCAATCCTCCGTAATTTTTTTTCACCTATCTTGATATTCTTTTTTCATTCTTATCTTTCTTTCTACATGATATCCAAACTTTTCCATTTCAAATATTCAATAGAGGGTTTGGCTTGTATACGAAGGGAAGTAATAATATGTTTAATTTGTTTTTCTCATTTCTATTGCTAGTTATTCATGATTTATAAATCTTATCAAGTTGCTATAATTCTTCTCTGGGAACTTTTTTTCAGGTTTTGCGTGTTGTTAAAACCAGACAAGTAACATATTCTGTGCTCAACCATTTAATTGAGTATGTCGAAAATCTAGAGAAGGTTGGCCTATTAGAAGAGAAAGAAATGTTGCATCTTCATGATGCTGTTCAGGTTCTCCCGAACTTTCTGTCACTCGTTTTCAGTTGCAATTGTGCTACTGCTCCAGTATTATGTTGTTTATAAAGTGCTGCTTTATTTATTGCAGACTGACTTGAAAAGGCTTCTAAGAAATCCTCCTCTGGTAAAGGTTCCAAAAATGCGCAACTTAATTTGTGTCCACCCGTTCCTTGGGGCACTTCCTCATTCAGTGCGTGAACCACTTGAAGTTTCATCAAAAGAAGTAATGAAGCTACGTGGTGTGACACTTTACAAGGAAGGTTCAAAGCCTAGTGGTGTTTGGCTTATATCCAATGGAGTGGTAAAGGTAAGAGGATTTTTGTTTTATCCTGCCATCTTTATTTCGTTTCTGGTTTTGCAAACATAAGTTTTTCTTCCTCTTCCTGTGTTTCATTTTGTTTTTTTTTTTTTTTTTTGTTCTAGTGGGAAAGTAAAACCATGAGAAACAAGTTCTCCTTGCATCCCACATTTACTCATGGAAGTACATTGGGCCTATATGAATTGCTTACTGGGAAGCCATGCATCTGTGACATGATTACAGATTCTGTGGTTCTCTGTTTCTTAATTGAAGCTGACAAGCTTCTCTCAGTACTTAGATCGGATCCTTCAGTTGAAGACTTCTTATGGCAGGTATTGTACCGTTGACCACAGAACTTTGTTATTGCGAGTCCTGTTGTTATGGATCCTCACTGCCTATCCAGTGTTGAATGTTATTTAGATCTAACAGAAGACTTGAAGCCATTGTGTTTAAAGGGACATATATTTGTCATATATATTAAGTTATCAAGTATCTGATGTAGTAGAACTGTCAGTACTTATTTTGGTCGAGTTTGCTTGCAGGAAAGTTCCATTGTGCTTGCCAAACTTTTGCTTCCACAAGTATTTGAGAAAATGGAAATGAGAGATCTAAGAGTTCTTGTTGTTGAAAGGTCAATTATGACTACGTATATAGCAGGAGAAACAATAGAAATTCCACGCCATTCTATTGGCTTTTTATTAGAAGGATTTATCAAAAGTCATGGCATCCAAGAAGAACTGATAACATCACCTGCTGCGTTGTTCTCTTTGCATGGGAATCAGAATTTCCATAATATGGAAAACTCAGGTAACCAAACTATAATTGCAGCCTGTTTGAATGACGTAAACTTTATGACTAATTTCTTGTTTTGGGTAATGTTATTATAGAGCTGGTAGAAATGGTCAAATTGTCACGGTTTGTATGTGCATTGAAGCAGATGAGAATTAGTGTATTTGAGAATTGTGTTTATCCAATAACCATAATGGAATGATACAGAATGCATATGGTTTACTTTTTGGAATCTTCTGTCTGTTATGATATGTATATATATATGTGTTATTATGTATTTGTCCTTAATAGTAATTTTACATCCTTTAAGGTTAGATTAGGATTCTCTTGTGTACCTATATATAGAGGCCTTCTCATACTGAATAACATAACTTATTTTTCTCCCAATCACGTTTTACATGGTATCAGAGCTTTCCTAGGGTAGT
>JAOANK020000092.1:3331725-3344388 GCA_026257165.2 Telfairia occidentalis | reverse complement strand
AAAAAACGTATCCCTAACGTGTCCGTGTCCTACTTTTTTAGAAATTGGCGTATTGTCGTGTCGTATCGTGTCCATGTCCGTGTCTCGTGTCCGTATCCGTGCTTTTTAGGCTCTTCCTTCTTTTCATCAAGAAAATTTAGTTACGCAAAGAGAGATACAATAATCTTCGAGAAGCCACAATTTCTTACATTTTTCATTCTATAGCATGGTTTCCTTGAAAGTAATATCATATAGTTTTGTCGTGTTTACATAAGTTTGGATCTTAGGTTTTCTTAAGGTTGAAGTCTACTAGAGTAAGTTCCTTAGCTCATTCTAGGTTGTCCAGCCCATTAATGTCCTTAGGGAGCCAGTGCTTAGTGCCATGACATTACCAAAGTGTTTCTTTGTTCTAGGATTTGATCCTTGTATTGAAAGTCTTAAGGTTACAAATGAACAAGTGACGTAGTAGAGGTACTAGGAATATTCCTCCCAACTAGAAAGGTTTGAAAAAATAAAGTCCAAGAGTCATGAGTTTTCAAATTAAAAGAAGGCAGGTCCTGCATAAGATCATCAGTCTCAAACAGAATGGAAAAGAGAAATCTGGGAGCCTTTTCATTTTGGTAGACTTGAACTTGTGCTCCCATTCAGAAGAAAAAAAGGAATTTGACAACGTGCGAACAAACTGAAACTTCCTTAAATTGGACCAAGTGAATTGGGCATTATACAAGAGGATATCTTGCAAACGAAAGGAATGAGAAAGGAATTAAACTTCCTCATACTTGTCATAATAACATTTTTGCTGGATTTTTCATGGTTGCATCTAACGATATTGAAGTCTCCACCGAAGAACCAAGAAGAATTGTGAAATCAACCAAACCGAGTAGTTTGTGCCAAAATTCCTTCCATTTCTGGTGGCTGCTTTAGACTCAATGCTTGCTCTGATCGAGCTTTAGTCTTTGGTTGTCATCCCGAAATCAATGGTTAGAAGGGCTAATAGCCACCAAAACCCATCAACTAAATATGTATTAATAGAGGGTGAAACAACCTTCAACGGTCTCTAAAGATGGTATAGAAAGATCATTTTAGAGATAGGGATTGGTACCTAAAGAACATGAGGCAGTGAGGGAGGCCCAAGCAAATCTCTAGAACTTCAAAGAAAAACTTGATCAATAACCAATCAGTCCACTAGAGCTTAATTTTTATGAGGTTGACCACAATAAGGCTATTATTAGCAAGAAGGTTCCATCTAGAACGAGACTTTCAACACAGTATGTAGAACAATCTTCATGAGTAAATATTAAACTAAAGTTTGAGTTATTTAATTACCTTTCGGAAGGATGTAGTTTTGATTATTATGGCTTGTTCTTTTTAGCTCTCATTGTATTATTACTTTAACGGAATTTTTGTTCTTTTCATTGCTTTAGGCTTTTTCTTTTTCACTCCATTTGAGAGTTTGTATCCATCAATATTTTCTTTCTTTTCACTTATCATAAAAATTGAAAAGTTTGTTTTGTTTGTTGTTCAAAAAATTCCCTTCCAAGATTCTTGGCTTGATTTATGTTTTCCTTTAAACTGATTTTTTTCTCCAACCTTTTTCTAGGCTAGGGATGGACTCCTAAGATTTTAACTTCACATAAAAGTTAAGCATGGATTGCTCCCCTACTTGGTTAAAGCTTCTTTCACTTTGGGCTTTTATTCATGAGAACTTCTTAAGAGGCTAAGTGAGGAGAAGATAATAGACTCACATCCCATACGCGACCAAGCTAGGAAAAGGTAAAGAGGACACCATCCCTCTTCACCGTAGACCTGTCTGATATGTTTGCTTTTTATTGATAAAAACCATCTCATTTCTGTTGGAAAGAAAAACATTCAAAGATTCTGAGGGAGGCCAATTTCTCCATCTCTTCAGAGAGTTTAACCAATTTCATACAAGTTTATCACTAGACGATGATTTAAGCTATTTTACAAGTCTTAGAGGGTTGATTAGAACATTACAGTCCAACTATCTAAACAATATACATTCATTATATATGACATTGCCAATTCCGAAATTTGACAAATTCTGACTAGTGACTAGAAATTTTAAGAAAGAACTTGGAAAAAATGTATTACCCAACAAGAAGGACGGTTGTCATGTGAAAGTTAGGCTCCAGATTTTGATCTTGAATTACAGATAATATAACTTTCCCTGTATATGTCGTAACTTCACGAAAAGTTTTCAACAAGGTACTTTTATCGTTGTCATCAAGACTACTTGAGCTTGCCACGATGCATAAAATCACACCTTTGAAATCCTAGTAAAAAAATTGAACAACAATATGGAATGAAGTTATGAACAATGGTATGATAACACCCATGGAGAAAAGGATCTATACAAATGCTTTGCATGTAAGTTAAGAATAGGTTTAAATATTATTTTAGTCCCTATTCTTTCACGACGTTCATTTTGGTTTTTGTACTTTCAGCTTTAGTCCATCTTAGTCTATGTACTTTTAAAAAGTAATCATTTGGACTTTTAATTTTCTTTTTTTTCATTTGTTTCAATAATAATTTCTGCACAACACAATACTCAATAAATTTCTTGAAATGTAGTCCTAACTTTGTATTAATTTTTTTTTGTTAGGTATAGAATTTATGCTATAATTTTGTAATCTGAGACCAATATGGTCACTTTTTAAAAGTATATGGACTAAACCAAACATTTTAAAAGTACTAAAATGAACAAAAATTGAGAGGACAAGAACTAAAATGGACATTTTAAAGTTCAAATACCAAAATAAACCAAAACTAAAAGTACAGAGACCAAAATAGTACTTAAATTTTAAGACTACTAATGATGATAAAGCAATACTTAAAAACAAATAAATAGTTAATTTATGTCATGAAATATTCATTTGGAAAATAGAAAAGATTTAAGAGTCTCATATTAACCACAAGACTCCTCAATCATCAGTTTTTATTGTGGTCATCAAGTCTGCATATTCTCTCGCTTTTTATACCTAAATGAGAAGACAACATATATTCGTGAGGTTTCAACGGAAGACATCATCAAAGTCTGATATTTGGTAACCACGGATTCTTGATCCAATAACTTAGCGACATATGTACAATGATGAGTAAAAGTATTATAGTGCATATATTGAAGGGAAAATAGTTATAGTCAAACATGTAATGTAATGCACTGCAACCTTTGTGTTTATAAATGATTACTTTTTATATTTGAGTTTTATAATTTAAAAAGTCAATGTATACAGAAACATAATAGCATAATTTAAGCAATACATCTAATGGGTATGGATTTGATAATAAGCAGATAAGCGTGGAGATCCAATCTACCAAATAACAAAGATTCAGAATGTAAATGAGATTAGGAGAAATTGTTATCTTATTCACTATGAGAAGGTCGCTATATATAGGTATACAAGAGAACCTTAATCTCAAACATGTACAATTACTATTAAAGACAAATACATAATAACACACACATATATATATCATAACACAGAAATTATAACTGAAAGAAAAAAGAGTAACATTCAGATGACCGTGCTTTTCTTTTTGTATAGTTTATAATATCCAATTCCACTTGCAAGCTTCCAGCCATACCTTTAAATGCACACTGAGGAAAGGGCAGTCATAAATTGACTTTAAGATTGAAGTTCGGAAGTTGTGACCAGCTCCAAATCCGACCCTTCCTTCTTTCAGGTTTTCCAAAATCTGAATATTGCCGCAATAACCTTACTGAGGAAATGTATGCAACTTTTGAACTCATAAAACAGAAGGAAATAATAATTGAACATTCTAATTTGCCTCCATCTTGCCAAGGTCCAAAAATAAGCTGTAGAGAACTTTTTTTCACACAGTCAAGGAGTAAAAAATTGGAAAATATTGTCATTTCGGCGATATATTGAAAATGGGGGGGTCTCGATATATTTTAAAAAAAAAAGATATATCTCCAATTTTGTCATATATGAATAATATAGCGCCTTAAAAACTAAGTAACCTGTCTATGGTCCCTTGGCCCTGCACGTCCCCTGTAATCCACCAGGGCGGGCGTTCAAGCCTTGAAAGAAACAGGTTGTAATTTTTTTTTTTCAAGGTCAACTTTTTTTCCTTCTTTTTCCCTACCATTTGTTTTCTAAATTTGTTCTAGCTTCGAAATGAAAAATTAAGATTTAGTTGATGTTTCATATATTCTATTTTTAAGAATTTTTAAATTTTTAAATTTTTAAATTTTTAAAATTAAAAACATTTTTAAAAAATTCTTATCTCTACTTAAATTTTCTATAAATTCTATCATTCCTCTAAATTATATCACACTATCAGAATATTTTCATTCTTAAGTTTCAAATTGTAATCTTTGCTCTCAAGTCTCTTTCTAACACTTTCTTCTTTTTATTTTTTTTATGTTATTGCTCTACCTACCCTACTAGTTTAGTTACTTAAATTAACTAATTACTATTATTTTAATTTCTTAAAAAAAAATACTTTTAATTTTGCAATAAGTATTATTTTATTCTCTAATATTTAATTTTCAAAGTATCATTTTATTCTCCATTCTTTTTCTCCTATATTTTCTAAATTATTTAATTTAACTTCAGTTCTTTTAATTTATTAAAGACCATTTTATTCTCCTTTTTTTTCTTTCACTTGTTTATAATTCTTTAATTTATCTTTAGTTATTGAATTTTGATCTTTTAAATTATTATTAAATTACTTGTCATTATCATATCAATTATATTAATGTTGGTCTAATACCTCCATGAACATCATCTTTCTATTAAATTATTAATATCAATTATGTAGTTATTTAATACAATTTTTTATCAATAATTTACTTAAGTTCATATTTATTTTTCTGTGTTCAATACCATCTATTATTATAATAATTATAATAATGCATATATTTAGCTCTTAATTAATGATATATGTGTTTAAAGTAGTAGTTTAGAACTTAAATAAGTTTCTTTTATAGTTTCACAGAAAAAATTTACAATATTTTTATAAATTTTCGTAATATTCGTGATTTATGAAATATCTGTCGATATTCAAATATCCGTCGATATATCCGTAAATCTGAGTTACCGATATTGATATCGATATTTTAATCCTTGCACACAGTATAAAGTAATTTCATCAAAATTAGAGGATTTGATTCTACCGGCAAAAGATTAATAGAGAAAATGGAAATATGGGACCCAATTTTTCATAATCAATTTATAAAAAAGATTTTCTTTTAAATGAAAAGGCAAGGTTTCTTTATCTAACGGAAGGAAACAAATAGATAGTAAAAGAGGAAGCCCACTATAAGAGCCCGTACAAAAAGCCAAAACTAGGCTGTACAAGAAGGGAAATAGAAGGCAGTCACAAAACTTCTAGAAACAAACACTCTCACTCGAAGACAGGCATTAAACCTAGTCATGGATTCTAAGATTCGACCTCTGATTATGAGGAAGTTTCAAAAGGACCTTAAACGATTCAGAGAGTCAAACCAAGAACCACCGCAAATAAAAGTTGTCTTTGCCATCTGAAAAATCCTAGCTCTATAACCTCCAAATTTGTTTGTCAACAAACACTTCTTTTTAATCTGGCCAACGCGATTTTTGTAGTCGAGGAGGGCCATCTGGTACTAGAGGGAGAGAGGGAGAAAGAAATTGGAAACTGAACAAACTTGTATAATTATCGTCCATGTTGATGAAAGCTTCCATGAATTGATCATGTTAGAAGTTCTCTTACAACATTCAATAAAACCCCCCACACTTATGTACAATGTAAACGATTTGTTAGTCTAGACATCAATCCAAGATTTGTAAGTCCTTGGAGATTCATTAGCCTATTTGGGAACTTGATTTTACAAAATATAGACTACAAAGTGGGAGACGGAAAGGATACTCGCTTTTGGCTTGACCCTTGGATTAAAGAGGCTCCCCTCAGTACCTCCTTCCCTCACATCTATGCACTAACAACGAAAAAGGATGGATCTATTGCTGATATGTGGGATACCAGAAATGTATTGTGGACACCCCAATTCCGTAGGAATTTAAATGACGTGGAAGCTGAAGAATGGGCCCAAATTCTGGCCCTCACTGCTGACTATTAACCCAAAAATACCATTGACCACTGAGTTTGGAAGTATGAAAGGGATGGTAGATTCTCCACAAAATCCCTTCAACAGATTCTGGCTACTGACTTACCTACAAGAAGCTGCAATTTCTACCAACAAATATGGATAGGCAATTATCCCAAGAAAATAAAATTTTTTCTTTGGGAAATCAGCAACCTTTGTATTAATACACATGATAGACTCCAACATTGTGCCCATGGATTGCACTTTCCCCAAACTGGTGCACCTTTTGCAAAAATGATAACGAGACAGCGAGCCACCTCTTTGTTCTCTGCCCATTCACTGCAAAGCTTTGGAGGATGATCACATCAGCCTTCAAGTGGAATGTAGTGCCACCATCGAATGCGCCAGATTGGTTGTATTTGACACTAATAGATCATCCTTTTACGAAGGCCAAAGAATCTCTATGGATGAACATCAACAGAACGCTCATTTGGGTCATTTGGCTTGAGCGCAATGCTTACATTTTTCAAGACAAGGAAAGAAGCTTGGAGGAACTTTTGTAATTAACTCTCTACTATGTCTTATATTGGTGTAAACATATTGCTCCTTTCAACAACTATAGCCTCTCCTCTCTTATGACGAATTGGAGATCCTTTTTGTAATTCTTGGATACTTTTGTTTTTCTGGATACTTTTGTAATTTCATTCATATCAATGAAATTGTTTCTTATCCAAAAAAAGTAAAGAAGGCTTCTTCCATCAAATTTCTCCATCCCTTCGACTCCGTTCTTTTTGGAACCATATTGTACTTATGTCCATCACTATCGGATCTTGAAAACTTCAGCTAGAAAGTCTCTTTAATTTTGTGATATTTTCAATCCAAAAGACATAGTTACCCGTCATCTCTTACTATAATGAACCTGTCTCAAGAATCTATTAATTACTGGAAAGGCTAATATATCTTATTATCTTCAAAACACTTATCAACCCATTCTAAAGAGGCTAGACCATGCGATGTAGAGAAAGGTTAGCTCCTCCTTTCACTGAGACAAGTCCCATAGACATCTTAGGATGAATATAAACAGAAGAATATAAACAGAGGAACGATAAGTATCCTCTCCCTGGATCTTTACATTTTTATTTTCTAACCAATAAACTTCATAAACAGTCTGAACTATGAAATATCCGATGAATATAACCAAGAAACAAATGATACACCAGAAGCAACCAATTTCCAACTCAAAATCAGTTGAGGAAACTTACTTCAATGACTTCTATAACAGCAAGCTCTTTCACATCATTCTGAGGTTCATATATGAACTTTATTAACATCTCCTGTTATATTGCAGATATAACAGTTCACTTCAAAAGAAAGCATTCGTAATTTTAGAACCAAAGGGATGGCAGAGAAGGTGAACTTACAGACTTGACAATGGATATTAAATTTATAGCCAACCGGACAGCATTATTTGCAGATCTCACAGCCTCATCAAGAGTCACCAAGTCCTTTTCAAGTAGCCTGTCAGTGTCAATATCTGTGCGTGAAAAGAAAGGATTAGATTTTCCTTGATTGGAAATATTATTTCGTTTAGATCACTCTTTCCAAAAGGACATTCAATTCTAGGCTCCTGGCAAACAATGCCCTGATCCAAGTGGATTCAAGCAGGATAGCAAATACCACCTCACCATTTCAATTTCCATGAAGAAAAATAAATGTATTCGACCAGTTGTAGTCTTCTATCTCAATAGACGTAACTCACCAATTAAGAAGCTCGTGTGCTCCCTTAGCCTTCCTACCAAATGTTTAACCTGAAATTTATTTGATCATTAGTATCTTCAGAAATAATATCTTTTGAAGGCTCATCAAACACAGTAACCTCAATAGATATGCATAATAGAAGAAAATCGCAAGATACATGATTATCACAAGGCTTTTTTTAGTATAAGCTGCATGTCATTCACTACCTCATCCTGGCGCCTTTGCCCTTCAAAGCTAAAAGGCTTTAAGACAATTGTAACAGTAAATCCATTTGCAGATCTTATGGTTCTCAGAATATCAACAGCTGCAGAGTAATCCAAGCCAAATCCAGCACTAACCACCTAAAGAAGACAAGAATAGGAGTGGATAGAATAATTAGATTAAGAAAAATACGAATTCCATAACAACCTGCTACAAGATAAGCGCAGTATTTTTGGCCTGTGATAAACAGAATAGGTCATTTAAAAAAAAAAAAAAAAATTCTGCTGTTAACATTTTAAAAATTTTCTTCGAAAGCATTTTTTAAAATAATAAACTATTACATTCATAAGATGGAATGTGCAAAAAGGGTCAAATTCCAAATTCAATAAGTTTCATAAAAGCTCTCCACTTGGGATTAAGAACTGTGGTATTTTAAAAAATCTAAAGGCTATGGAACTCAAAGAGGAGGCAATAGAAACTCTATTGTCTCAGATTTCCTCCACAGCTCTCTCCATATCTAGACAGATTCTTTTGTCAAGCTCCAGCCAAACTTCCAACATACATACTAATAATTGATTAAGTCTCCTCCTTTCTAATCCCCACGGGACATCATAATTCATGAAGGAAGCATAACAAACAAATTAACGTCTTTAGAGAGAAGAAAGACAAGCAACACATTCAGGTCCAAAAGCATAATTATTCAGTTCAACTGAAAGGACTTTTAGGTAAGAAATGTACAAACAAGTATAACAGCCTTCGAACATGATTGTAGTGACAGAGGAACATCAACCATCCTTGGGGTATAATCTGCAAGCATAATCAAAATGTCTAAAGGTTATTATATCTCTTTTCACCCATTATGCCTGGGTGTGAATTTAGAAATATACTGTTCAGAAGTAAGAATTGAATGTTGCTACTAATGTGAAGATCGGAAATTGATAAAAATGAAGAAAATTAAGCTTCCTACAATAAAATATCATAAATGAAAATGAAATGCATTGATATGTCTTACATAATCTTTAAATAAGCTAGGATCAAGCACAAACTAGGAGTCAGAAAATAAAATTTTCCACTGGTCCTTATGTGCTCTAGCTCAAGTTGAAAATATCATAGTTGCCACATTAGTATAAGATCAAAACTAAGGAGACTCAAGGTATGCATCATAGGAAGTCTTAGACAATTAGGAACTATTTAAAACAAGAGTGAAAGAAAACATCTCAATGACGTAAATAATTACATGTAGATGGGCACATACATCCACATATATATATATATATATATATATATATGTTTGCATGTCTCTCTGTTTGTTTGAACCAAATGAAGGATGACCTGAAGAATAATTAGTTGCAGAAATTTTTTATAAGAAACAATTTTATAGATATAATGGAATTTTCAAAGGACGGAAGAGAACCAGAGTTGAGGAAAAGATCTCCAATGTCTATTTATCAGATAGAAAATAATTACAAAAAGGTTTCAATCTCATCAAGAAGAAAAAATATAGACAGCAACATCAGATCTAGTTTAAGGTTCTTGCCTCATAAAAAATTCTTCAATTCAGTTCAACCCAGATTCTCAGAACAGCACACAAAAACTATCGACCCAGAGTAGCTTTTTCTTATCCTTAAAGCTGTGCTCACAAAATGTTCGGAGGATCTAGGAGGCAACCTAAAATGGAAGTCTGTTCCACAAAATTTAACATGACAAGAAAAGCCGATTGGCATCTTCCAAACCTTTTTTGTAAAGGAAGCACAAATTTGGGTTGAGGATTTCTTTTTTTTTTTTTTTTTTTTTTTTTTTAAAAAACATGTGGGGTTGGGAGTTTCGAAGAGGAGACATGCCTTTAACCAGTTGAGCTATGCTCGGTTGAGGATTTCTTTTTCAAATCTTATCATTCATGTTCAACCTATCCAAGGACATTGTTTAGAAGAAAATTTTACATTTATTGGGAATTTTCAATCTCCGAATCTGTCAAAAGTTGGCAGTAGAATAGGATCTTCTTGGGCCAATTGGTTAAAGGGAAACTTCAAAGAAAACCACCAATCCTTTCATGCATTACCTCTGTAATCCTCCACAAAGGAGAGCCTGAGACCATCCAAACACCATCGACGAGTCCTAGTTTATTTTTAGAAATAATTTAGGTTCACTTTTTCTTTACTTCTCCTTGCCGATTGACTTAAATTTTCATTCAGAAGAAAAAAGCTGTATTTCTTCCTTTTCTTCTATTTTTCTCTTTTCTCTTAAATTGAATTAAAAAAAAATTATATTTCTAAACATTACAAGCTAATTGTTGGCATTTGGAAACCTTCTTATATTTGAGAAGACTCCGAGGTATGTATTTGAGATAAAAGTAAGTTCCACTCACATTTTGTAATTTTAAGTGAACTAATTTATTTCAATATTATTCAAATAGGTGACTAAACCTTTTTGTAATTATGAGCTTGATTTGATTCTTTAGAATTCGAGACCTTTTCTTTAACTAGTCTTTGGTCTCTTTTTTGTTGGGCTTGTTTTTTAGATGTTCTTGTACCAAAAAAAAATGGTGAACTTATTTCTTAACTATATTGGCCTGCGAGCAAAAGATAACAGACAAGAGCTAATTTGAAATTACCCTAACTCAAATGTATGTTCTAGTTAATCAGATCAGTCTATCCTATATAACAACAGCTTAGTAAGGGAAATCAAAGAGTGAAAGAGCAAGAGAACCTTTTTCGATGAATCTCTGAAATAGTTGAACTTTTAGAGAATCATGCATTACAATTTGCCTGCAAAAAATAAAAAATAAAATATGTGCTCATTTCTTCACACAACATATAACTTTGAATTTTTCAGAATTGAGTTTCACAAGTGACTAAAATAGTGAGAGCCATTGACCAACCTCTAGCAATAGATAACTAACAAGAATCAACATTTTTTTCATGTACCACTCCCTTTGCTTTTCTCCTCTTTATGTGTGAAAATGAAAATATAGAAAAGTGGAAACAAGTACGTAAATCAGCTATAGAGGTTCAATTTGATTGATCACTTCCCAAAGTTGCATAAGGGTTGCAATAGACCCTATTGTTATTACTTTAATAGTGCATACTGCAGACTGCACAAACCACCTTTGAACTATAGAAATTGTTACAATCAAACCCATATGCTGGGGAGAAGGCAAAAGAACGTCTCTCCACCAAATGAAATTACATGAATGATGAAAGAATACCAGGAAATGCAATGGGCCTAGGGGTGAAACTCCAACAGAACTTCAAACACAAGGAACCACGCAGAAGCTATACAAAGCGTTGAACTTTACAAGTAATATTTCAAAGTTCCTAGTAAGAAATATCACTCGCATAAAGTTTCAGCCTATACACTATAAAGTATAAACAAATGCACTGAATATTTATCAAAAAAAAAGAACAAAACAAATGCACTGAATGGCTAAATCGAACAGGACTTATAAACATATCAATGACCATTCTTGGTGTCATTCAATTGATACCGAATAAAGATGAAACCTGAAACATTTGCATTCCAATTTCATAATATTTAGCTAGTCCTCTGTTATTAGTCTTCTTCTGCTGACTTGTTACTTCTTCCTAAATAGAATCATGTCCGACAACATATAATTTTTATATAATACTATTCGATAAAGTTTTTCGTTTTTCACAACAGTTAAATTGAAAATATAAAAGAAAAGGATAACCATAATCATCATCAAAGGAACCCAAACTTCTCTCGAGTAACTATAGCGAAATTATGAAGTTCAAACTTCAAATAGCATTCTGGACTCACATTGCAACTTATGGCAACTCAACTAATAACCAAAATTCTAAAAGAAAATCAATACTTGCTATCATTGTACAGAATTGAGAACATGGACTTCTTGAATTACCAGAATCGCATAGATGAAATCTTGAGGGACGACTCAAGACAAAAATCAAGTACGGCTTCCTTTCTACTGCCAATGCCAATCACCTCCACAAACTCACAATCATCCCAGAGATCCTTCTCCTCAGTGGCCCTTCCTGCAGCACTTGATAACGAATAGTTCGCTGTAATATGCAGTAATGGATAAGAATTCTGATACCCAGCCAACTTGAAAAACATCTTCCTGCGGTAAAAGAAGAGGCTACGGATTGAAGAACAAGGGCATGGGCGTAAGGAGGAACGGAGCAATGGTTGAAAGCCATTGATTACGGGAAGCTTCATCATAAGTGGCACCATCACACCAATGGCGATTCAGAAAATGGGATGCAGCAAAAACGTCATGGTGACAGCAACCGGAAAAAATGGAGTGAGCTTCAAAATTTTCGCCTCCGAGTATTTGGAGAGGTGACTCACTGATTCCCAGTCCCAAATCAAGTCCATCCCTGAAATATAATTCGACATAATTTGTTTTGTTGGGGAGAAAAATACCAGTTTGGTGTCTTCGGAGCAATGAATTAAAAAACGGCCATTTTGGCCGATATATCGCATATCGGACGCGGTGAATACGAAAATTAGGGTAAAATCGTTTTTACCAAAATATCGTCGATAATCACTGATACTTCGATATATTAGCGATATATCGAAAAATAAAAACTAATAATTTTTTCTTTATTTATATCATTTTTATTTTGGGATTTTACCATTTATTCACCATTTCCTTTAATGTTTTTTACATTTTCAGATTT